>PVKB01000933.1:327747-350894 GCA_004027205.1 Ctenodactylus gundi | reverse complement strand
TGATTCTTTTTTATGATTTTTATCTCTCTGCTCTGTTTCTTGTGCATGTCATGAGTTCTCTTCCTGATTCCATTGAGCTGTCTGCCGGTATACTTTCATATCTCATTAAATTTTCTTCAAAAGATTATTTTGAATTCCTTGTGAAGCAATTTGTTGATTTTCTTTTCTTTGAGGTCTGTTGCTGGGAGTGGGATTGTCCCTTCGGAGATGTCGCGTTCCTTTGTTTCACATGCTTCTTGTGTTCCTATGTTGGTATTTCTGCGTTTTCTGGGTCAGATGCCTCCATCAGTTTTACAAGGCAGCTTTGTTGTGAAGTCTTTCTCTTGGTGATGTCACTGGGAACATCAGCCGGACAGGCTGTGGGCTGTGGGAGACGCATTGGTGTGGTGTTTGTGTAGACACTGCAATGTCTCAGTGCTACGTGCTGTGGAAGTCGTGGGATTGTGCTGCAGCTTTTCTACATAGGATGGGCTGTTGGTGCCTTTGGGTGCGGAGTGGGTCACGGAGAGGTGGTGCCTCTCTACAGGGTTTGTGTGGGGTGGAGCTGCTTTAGGGGTGTCTTTCGTAGGTCTGTGTTGGTGATGTGCCCACTGCAGTGGGTCCAGGTGCCACGTGCTCAGTAGAACAGCTGGGTGTGTGTGAGTGTCTGGGGCTACTTGGGCAAAGTCTGGACCTGTGGGCTCACAGGGAGTGCCCTTCAGTGTCCAAGACCCATGTGGGTGACTCTGTCGGGTTTCCAGTGACCAATCTACTAATGATGAGCTGCCCAGGTGCTTCCTGGGTGTGTGGGTGGTGCTTCTTTCCACAGCCTTAGCAGGATGAGTGCGTGGGAACAGGCTGCTCCATCGCTCCCAGGAGCCTGGGTGGACCATGCCACGTAGAGCTGGCTGCTTACCTGCTGCCATATGCAGAGGGTACATGGGCAGGGTCATCTGGCTGCTTCTGGAGCAGTGGACATAGTACCACTTGACTTCTCTGGGGAGGGTGTTCTACATGGTAAGCACTCAGGGTGGGTATTAGGTACTTCCTGGGGGTGGGAAAGTGGGTGGGGGTGCCTGGCTGATGTGCAGGGCGGGGTTGCCTGAGATATTGGAAGCAGTCGCTAGGTTGATGCACAGGACTCTTTGGTGGGTGAAGGGGACCAAGAACTTGGGAAGGGAAAATTGGATACTGGAGGCACGAAGTTTCTGTCTGATTTGAATGAGCCTCCAACCTGAATAGGAATGCATAATGGATTTAAAGGAAATGACACCATTAGTTAGAAAAGCTATTTGTGGTGACTCGTAAGGCATCGTAGACAGCATTGTTGTTAGGCCATTATGGTACTGCTGCCACGTGTCCCTGTCCTTGCCCACTCTGTGACCTTGGGTAACTTATTTCACCATCTGGGGAAGGAATTCTTACCTGTGTAATAGGAAGAGGCTGGAACACATGGTTTCCCCTCAAGCACTTACTGTGTTTTATTATCTTTCACAAAAATGTGGTCTGTTTTTACTTGCCTGCCTTCCGCTCCTATCAGTAGAGTCTCCTTTATGAATTTTCATCCCCGGTGGTTGTTCTTACCGCCCTAGTCCTTTTCTTCAAACCCAACGCTATACAAACCAAATTTGCAATATACAAAGTTATCTCTAAGGACTCTACATAAAACAATTTTCAAGAGCTTTAAACTCAGAGTGACATTTAAGGATAGAAACAGTCAGATAAAAAGATAAGCTTCCGATTTGCCCAAAAATGAATTCTTCGAATCTGCATTTCTAACGTCTAAGCAGAGAATGGTCGCTGCAGTAGTTACGCCTGGCAAGATAGAAGTCCTGCAGCCCGAGAATTTAATGGGGACTTTGCTTTGTTTCTGTGAGCTGCAACATTGTAGCTTTTTTCTAATGGTGAACTTTTCCAAGAAGTCGCTTTCATTTGGTGACTTACACATTCGCGGCGAGAGTCCTTCCATTCTGAGCGAGGCAGATTCGACCTCGGGGAATGTTAGTGGGGTGGGAAGTAGGTTATAGTCAAAACTTCAGTGAGAAACCTTGGGCAGCCAGAGTGCTTATGCATCAGTTACACTTAAAAAGGGTCACAATCATTCTAAAATTAAAATACATAATAAAAATATAAACGTGAGAAGTCTACGTCAGGATCGCAAAATCCAAAGGTGGGAGTTATAAGTCATGGGTGCTTTACAAACCATGTGTGCTTTATGAATTACTTTTGGTGGTGGAGTGGCAGGAATGGTGAAAGATTTTAAAAAGTCAGAATATGGCCTTTACTCCCGAGTTTCTAATTCAGCCTACAAGAAAAGCCATGTATAGAGCCATTAGAACAAAACTCAGAGCAGTGCTGTGTTGGAGTTTATGGTTTGCTGGAGGAGTTGTCCATTACGGAAAAGGACAGGCAGGCAGAAGGGAGGGTTGGGACCAGGCTTAAGGAAGAATATTCATCAAAAATTCCAACCAGTGTTTTCTAATATCCACCCAATTGTTTATTCATGTAAGTTTTAGATACAGAATGCTTGCTTCATGCCAGCCAGTAGTCTTGGCACTGGTGTACAAAATACACATTTAGGGGCAAGACTGAAAAACTAAGGTTAAAAAAAAAGTAGCATGTGGATGGTGGCAAGTTTTCCAGAAAAAAATAATTGAGCAAGAAAGAGAACAAGGGTCTTGTGGAAAGGTGACGCCCGAGAACACCCCAAAAGGTAATGCAGGACGTGGGTAGGTACAACGAAGGCCAAGGGAAAGATATCCAAGGTAGAGGGAGTACCCAGTACAAAGGCCCCGAGGCCGATGGTTGGCGTATTTGAGACCCGTGAGACTGGAGGCGAAGGGTGAAGGGAGGGGAAGCAGAAGACACAGGGGAAGGGCAGAGCGGCAGTCAGCTCACGTGGAATCGGCCAAAGCGTTTGGGAGGGGCCATTCCCTGGAGCACCGGGACCACCTGAAGAGAGGAACGTCATCATCTGATGTATTTTAGACCGGATCATCATAGCTATTGTGTTGAATGGATTGTAGGGCAACGGGGAGACGAGAAACTGTTAATGAGGCTATTAGAACAGTCCATGTGGCCTTACAGTGGGAGCGGACTTAATGAACAAGCTGTCAGATCCTGACGTGTTGTGAAGGCCAAAGCAACCGAATTTGCTGATGCTTGAAGTATAAAAGAAAGAGGCAGGGGCTGGAGGAACAGCACAGCGGGTAGACCATTTGCCTAGCAAGCGCAGGGCCCTGGGTTCGGCTCCCCACCACCACATAAGCCTGGCATGGGGACACGTGCCCATCATCTCAGCACTGGGGAAGCTGAGGCAGGAAGATTGCTGCGAGTTCTAGGCCAGCCGGGGCTCCATAGTGAGTCCAGGACCAGCCTGGACTGTGGGAGGACTCCACGGTCTTCGGTGTTCTGGGATGTAATTTTGGAGACCCCAAGTGTAAGGACAGGACAATATGGAAATACATAGATGTTCTCAAATGTTGAGACATGAGAGTTGGTAGGTGATATATTCTTTGGCATACGCATCTCGAATTGGCACGTAAGCCGCTTCAGTTCATTCACTTGGGGAAGCTATCGTGCAGTTGTGACCTACTCCCAGCTGGTTGGTGTACAGGTGTTTTTGTATCATTTTGTTTTGTTTTTTTGGTTAGGCAGCCATTTGTTATAACAAACTTGGGAGCAGATTCCGCCCCTCTCCCTCTGTCTCCCGTTTTAAACTGCTTCCTGTCTCTCCAGTCCCTGAACAGCTTCTCGCTGGCTAGGCCCCACCAGCCCGTCGTGGCCCCCTTGTGGATGGACTGAGACCTTCAGAACCCGTGTGCCAAGGTAAACTTCCTAAATTGTAGATGTCGGCTACTGTGTCCTGGCAACGAGAAAGGAAGGAAGGAAGACACCTCCCCACCCTGGGTCCTGGGCTGTCCCGGCCTCTCTCCACGCTTGCTTCCCCATGTCCCCACTTGGAGCACCACTGCTGTTTGTCATCTGGGTTCTCCCCTCCTGAGCCTCTAACTCCTGACAACCACGAATCTGTCCTCCATTTCTGTCATTTCAAAGATGGTGCCTACAGAGAATCCACACAGGTAGCCTCCAGCACAATTCCCTGGAATTCACCTACTTCTTGCTTCTGTGATCATTTGTTTCTTACTGCTCAGTCCCACGCCACGGCGTGTCCTTTTCCCGCTTCATGATCTCCTTCGCCTCATGAGCACTAGGGCTGATTCCAGGGTTGAGCTATTGTAGCGCTATGCGTATTTGTTCAGATTCTGGGTTTTGTTTTGTTTTGTTTTGTTTTTTTTTTTTTTTTTTTTGTGAACGTAGATTTGTCTTTCTCTGGGAAGTTTTTCCAGGAGAGTAAGTGCTGGATCATGTGCCGAGTGCACGGTTCGTTTTCCTAAGAAACTGCCAAACTGTTTTCTGGAGTGTCTTTACCACTTTGCGTTCCTAGGCTCTTTTTAAACATAGTTTGTCTCCTGTTCATGGAATTCTAATTGGGCTAAATGAACCACAGTGTGGGCAGGACTTAGAATCCTTGCTGAGAGATGAAAAATAAAGTATGTTCTGTACTAATTTGGAGAAGAGAAGTATCTGTTTGACTCAACCTCTCCATATAATAAGGTCATAAAAGGGGTCGTGTGATAGCAGGGAGCATAGTGCATTTGGATTTTCAGCGAAGCCTTTGTTGAAATTCCACCTGAACCAGTGCTACTTGAAATCAAAGCCGTGGGGATTAAGGGTCTAATAACAAGAATCAGAGATCTAATTCGCTTCAAGCCGAGCGGCCCCCTTGATGGCTGGATTCTTGTGTACTTAAACAGCTGTTGGAGCTTGCCCCACCTAGAGTTGCTAGGGAATTCCTCTGCTGGAGGTCTTTGGCTTCCCCACACCTGCTTCGATGTCCTGGGACTACCTGGGTATCAGATACTGTGTCCCAGCAATGAAAAAGTCACTAAGACAATGCCCCAGGTAAGGAGACAGCTAGCAAAATACCCGAGTTTCTTGGAGTCCTCTCAGTGGTAGTGGACAAAATAGAGACTGAAAAAGTCAACTAGACAAACCTATGCAAAGAGCAGAGAAGTCAAGCCAAGATGGCTTCCTCTAGAAGACGACATGGGAACCGAAAGTAAGGTTTGAAAGTTAGAGTTCCCCCTTGAGCTACATGAGCAAAGGCTTTCTATCATAAATGGAAACCATTTTTGTTTGTTGACTTAGTTCTGGAGTTCTTGGAATGTTGTGTAGATTTTGAGAATGTAGACTTTGAATCAGAACCTGGGATTTGATAGATCATACTATAAATTTCACTTTCACAATATACTCGGGCAAAGAATAGTTGATATAAGTAACTCCTTTAATGAATAGTGGCTACCCTTCTTTATATCTGGTTCCTTAGTGGACCTAGAAATCAGAATGAAGATCTTCGTGGAATACAAAAATTGAGTTGTCTGAAAAATATTTGAAATTATGAGATTGAATCCAGACTTTCTCAACTCAAGCTACTACATTTTATTTCGTTACATCTTCACTGCAGGTGGCTATGTATCTGCAACGTGCAAGATTAAGAGGTGACAGACTCTGTTTGTTAGCAATTTCAAAGGCCTCCCATCAAATCTAGAGATTCTCGTGTCTTTGATAGGTCTAATTCTGTACATTAAATCTAAATTACAATACTGGTACTGAAAGGAGTTTCCTGGTGTGCCGTGTTGAGGAGGATTCAGCCATATGTAATTGATGGGTTGCATATCTGACACCCCTCAATTGTGAGAGTAATGTGGCCCTTGAATGCCGGGGAAAACGAGGTCACCTCATTTTACAGTAATCGTATTCCCCTTTCTTGACGGAATCAACACTGTGCTTTTAGCAAAGTAGTAGGTGTCCTTGTCATCTTCCTATCCCTGGGCAATGCCCACCACCCGCTACTCAAAAGGACGAAAGGCTGATTTTGGTTTAGGTTTCAGGGGCCTCCGTTCACGTGTGATTAGCCAGCAATGGTGGAGGAGTCTGGTATTTAGGAAAGCTGCTCTCCTCATGGAGTCCGGAAGCAGAGAGCAAAAGGCAGAGCTGGGGACAGCTATGTGCCTTTCCAGGTCACATCTCAGTGACCGGCCTCCAACCAGCGCATATTGAATTAACAGCGGATGTGTCTGCTGACAAGTTGAGCACTCCCACAACCCAGCCACCTCCCAGACACACGAGGCAATTAAACTGTAACAGGGAGAGATGACTTTCCACGCCATCTTTGTGTTAACATTTTCGAAGAGCGTCCATAAAATCAGTTGATAATTAGTCATAATTTCGGTAAAATAATGGCGTTGGTTAGACAATGATCACATATGATGTTTGGTGACTATCTGCTTCTATCTGCTTTTACCTGGCTATTTATTATGCATTTCTTATAATAGGAAAGCAGTTTCATTCGATGAGATATTGATGGCCAAACCCTTGACACTGTAGCTTGCCCTTACACTTAATAACACTCTACAGGGCCTTCTAGGAGCAGGGCTCAATAAGTAGACATTGTATCAATGACCATCTCCAAGTCTCCCTGTAAGGAGAATACGGAGGAGGCTGAAAACGAGAAAGAATTAAGACAAATTTCTTGGGTTGGATTTATGAGTCATAAAGGAAGTATGAGATGGCCAAGGGTATGTCTGTTTTATTGCCACTTCCTGGAGGAGGCCCGTGTGATTCATTTGGTGCTTCATACCTCGTGACTTGTGCTGTCACCCCAGATTTATGGGAATATAAGTTTACAGCACTCAGAATCGACATATATTCTCTCTCCACGTGTCTGCATTCCTTCTCCTCTTCTGCTGCTCCCTGGAGGGACAGGGCTCATCCCCAGCAGGCACTGTACGGGTGACCCTGTAAGTAGACTCAATGCAGATGTCCACAGCGTGCTCATCTGCATATGGGCTCATTTCCCTGGGGAATCTGTGCATGCTAAACCTGTTCCTGGATGCAGTACCCAACACCCACAGCTTGAAGGAGGAGAGGCTTGTTTTAGCTCATGTTTTAGAGGTGGACTCTGTCTGTGCATGGGTGGCCAGCCACGGACAAAAAGCCTGATATGGAGTTAAAGACGATGTGTCTGTGAGTGAAACAACGGAGGCCATGGCTTAGTATAACGAATTATGTCTTTTTTAATCAAAATAAACTTTTTACGTAACTCACAAAAATATTTTTATCATTTATAGATTAAAATATATCTATATACTCACTCGGTGGTTAGATACTCTGTAACCTAACCTTTCTGGCCCTTTGGAGGTAACTACTGTGACTGTCTCTAGATTTCATTTAAAGATAACAATGGTAGTCTCTTAAGTAGTCCTAACGGAATTAGGTTGCACAGCTAATAGTGTCAGGGGCTAATATAACTCAAAGACATTCTTATACCAATGTTTGCGTTCTCCTTGTCACCTTACAGCATGGCTTCCTGTGCTGGGAACAGTGATTGACACTCTCTTGTTTACCTGGCTGATTTAACAATCATTCCTAGTAGCTAGTTGCCTGGGGGCCGTGTCATCCCTGTAGAACAAACGCTGGGAATTTAGTTTATAACTCCAGCAAACTCTCTACATGTCACGGAGAGCTCCAGAGAAACGGTACTGGGCCATTCCTCCCTCCCTTTTCCCATCCTTTATGCTGGTCTTAAAACTGCTTGGTTGTAACGAATAAATGTTACTGGGTGAATAAATGTCCACCCAAAATACCATTTTGACATAAATAATGTAATGTCCAAACCATGCAGCAACTGCCTTAAATAAAACATGGGAATGCTGGGTCTTCCTGGTAATAATTTGGAGAATATCAATAATGTTGTCAGTTTAACAACAGAACATGCCATCTGCCCTTTTCATCTTCCCAGAGATACGAATAAAGGAAACACGTACCCCTTCACCACAGACACGGCGCACGCACCGCCGCTGTCTTGGGTGCCTTTGGAGTCCTACCTTTAATTTTGGTAAAAAACATGGAATGTGTCGCAAGAGTGTACGTCATCCTCATGCGAGGGCCTACCCTTAATTTGAGAAAGAAGCGAATGAAAATCCAGGCCACACCTCTATGGCCTTAGAAAACATTGTGTGCTGTAGCAGATAAAAGTGTTTGCTGGGTTTAAAATTGTATTGTGTGAACTTGGCTCCTAGCTGGGAGATGTCGGGTCACATCTTTTCCTCTCTGACCTTTGCTGTACGTCTATGTCAAGGGGAGATGATCCCAGAAAGTGGCAGTGAGGGTTTAGCGAGACAGTAAACAAGTGTCAGTATATTCATAAATGAAACAAATATTATGGAGGTAAGAGCGGGAAAGTTTTATATGTAGCTTTATTATTTCCCCCTTTCTCTACAATTTTCCATTCGTTGCTCCTTCAAGCAACCTCACTGTAAAGTGTAATCAAAACACATGGTAAATGGTGAATGGTGAATAAAAAATATTATTATAAAGCATACGTTGTCATTAATTTTCCTCAAAATACTCTCTTTGGTTGAAATACACTTACCCCATTGGTTTTGCCGCTTTCTTAAACAATTCTGGAAGTCCTCTTTGGTGAGTGTGGGTATGATCAAAAACTTCGTGACTGCTGCTGCTGTGTGCCCTTCAATGGAAAGTTGGGCTTGTGGAAACATTATGGTGTGCCCTCGCCTCATTCACCAGATTTGGCACTTTGTGACGTCTGGCCAAATGACCAAATGACCATCAAAGACAAATATTTTGAATCAATTCAGAATGTGGAGAAAGACATAATAGGATAGTACTAGAAAATTTCCAAAGCTGCTGCATAAAGTGACAAGAACATGGGGTAAGTGGGGGGAGTATTTTAAATTAATAGCAGCGTGTAATTTCTGTAAAAAGAGAAACACTCACCATATTGTTGATTATATCTTCTAAAAATTTCATTCTCGTGATTATGTTTGAGTTTCTCCTCCTCAGAGAAAACCCCGAGACAAGGTTGTAGGGACTGTCTTTCTGCCTGGGAAAGAATGCAGGGATTGCTAGTGAAGAAATGGGAAAATGATAGATCAATAAAAATCAGTAAGATCTAGGCTATGCGCAGCTCCAGGTGTCTGACGTGCCTACGGAACATTCTTTGGGACATTGCCTTCAGAAGAAAGGGCATGGGGAGTAGGTGCTGTGGGTGCCCCAAATGGATCCCTTGACTAGTCCAGGGTGCCTATCCCTTGTGACTCTGAGCATCTGCTGGCTCATAGGTGCCACCTGCCCTTTCTCCTGAGAGAACTGTCTGGAGTTAAGCCCACCCTCTTATATCAGTCACCAATAATCAATGGATGACCCAGGTGGAGGATGCCAGAGGCCGGTTCTTTTCTTGAACACCGGCTAATTCCACTGGGTAGTTGATGTTGCACTGCTTTTCTCTCACCAAGGATCAGAGCAAGGCTGGACTTACCTGTAACCACATCCTGTCTAGGTTCTATTCTTTTCCTTTTCCTATTTCAACCCCTTCTTCATAGATCTATAAACATCCTACTTCTGAGTTCCTGTCTCAAGTTTATTTATTTATTTATTTATTTATTTTTAGGGAAGTTGACCTCAGGTAGAAACATGGAGAGAGTGACGCAATAATACCCATGACCTGTCACCTGGAAGTTTGAAGGTGATGGATGACTGACTCCTGGTCACAACTTGTTTCTACTGGGGCCCCCTAACTTCCCTCATAGAGAGATCTTTGCAGGATAGTTTGAGCTGGAACCCGTGGGCATATGGGAAAGGCGCCATCATGTGAGTCTCTGGCATGACTTTCATGATGCAACTCCATGTGTGTAATGAGACGATGGTGGGTCTGAGGATGAGGAGACATGGCCACGGTGGCCTCAGATTTCACCTTTTCCAAATCATTTCCCCTTCTAAGACTCTGTGTTCCCAGTCACATGGATAATCAAAGCTGATTTCATTTTCCATATGTTGCTTTCGAGCTGAAATGGAGGAAACTGTGCAAACACATGAGAGAGTTTAGAAGGATGAAGTACCAGGTAAGAGTGGCTATAAAGCCTGGGCCTCAGAGAGCCCCCCAAAGCCCGCTTCCCTTGTCCTTTAGAGATCTCGCACAGATCCCACCGGCTCTGGCTTGAGCCTGACTCACTTTTGGCAAACAGATGCTGTGCTAAACGATGACAAAGCGATAACCATATGTAAATATTTCATATGGAAGTGGAGTCAATATGGACACGCACAGAAGACTCAGTTCCAGGATGGGGAGACGGGGCTGTGCGTGGCCCCAACACGAAGCGGTGTGGGTGGGGAGTGGATCAGGAGCTGAAGCAAAGCCCGGGCTGTTATTTCATGGCTCGCCAGAAGCTGGGGACGGTGATGCAGGCCTGGAATCCCAGCATTCTGGGAAGCTGAAGCAGGAGGATATCAATCTGAAGTCCAGCCTGGAAAACTAAGTGACTTGATAAGATCATATCTCAAAATAACCAAAAGGGTTCAGTTTGACAGCCCTGGGCTCACTCCCCAGTTCTTGGGGGCGGCGGTGGTGGGGGAGGCGGAAGGCAAAGCAAACTCTTAGTAGGTGTTGACCATGGATGATTCGCCATTCTTTCCTGACTTCACGGCATGGTTGCAGCCAACTGGGGGCAGAGAGGCAGATGGGGCCGCCAGGGCTCTGATCTCTCTCCCGTGGGCCTTGGTCACGTCAGCCCCCACCTCAGGATTCTTATTGGTCCAGATATCTTGGATACACGTGTATCCACTACAGGGATCATGATAGTGGGCCTGAGATTGTATCCAGTATGGTAGTGAGAAGCATTTTAAGTTTGCAGTAGTTTTAAATAAGGGCTTAAAAAAAAGAATGGAGCAGTCTGGAAGACAGTGAGAAAATGATGGGGAGAGAAGGAAGCTAGAAGATGTCCTGTGTTATCATACTACCCTCAAAGACCCAAAGATCAAATGTCTGAGAGAGAGAGAAAGAGAGAGAGAGAGAGAGAGAGAGAGAGGATATTGATGATAGAGGTGGAGAGATTTATGGAAGGGCCTCAACAAGATATAAGCAAAGTCCAGGCTCTCAGCCTTGGTCCAGAGGGCCCCAGAGAGCCCCACAAATGGGAGCCTTGAAGACAGGTGTTGTGTGGTTGGCCATTCGCTTGCCTAGTGGCAGAATGTCTGGTCCGTCTCCCATGCGTAGCCCTTTCAGCCTTCCAGATAGACCATGGGCAAGCCGTGAAATCAAGCAGTTGATAAAACCCAGTGACAAGTCAAACTGCTTCTGAAAATCAGAAAGAAAGTTCTTTATCATGGAAAAGTTCCACTATATAGAAAAGAGTAAAATATTCCACTTTCCTATACACAGCATCCAGCTTTAATATTATTCCCATTCTGCAAAGACCAGTCCTTGAAAAATACTCTCTCATTTAAAAATGTATTCCAAAATCACTTCGGATAAGAATATTATAAAATATTGTAGAGTAATAGAAAAACACAATATAAGTAGAATAGTTTCAAGTAAGAATAAAATTAAGAATACACAGACTCTGCAGTCGCCTGCTAATGTTTTACTCTTCCCTTTCATCCTGGCTCATGTGTGTTCTGTCTGTCTCCCTTTTTCTCTCCCTCACCCGTCTTTTTTCTTCCTCCTAAATTTTCTATTTATGACCCATCTGATGACAATCTATGCCTGTTATAGTCATTTAAATGTTTTGCATGTTTCCTGAGATGGAGAAGGTCTAGAACCATAGTACGTTGTCAAGTTTATGCACTTACGTTGACACAATTTATCACATTTTAGATTTATCCGCTGGCTTGACGGTCCCCCGTCCACACCAGGGCACCCTCTGGAGTCAGGAGCTGCCCTGAGCTGTCCCACCTGTCGGCTCCCAGTCTTTGTTTCTTACGATTCCCGCAATTTAAACAAGTACGATCCCCCTCCACAGCCATTTGATTTAGTGGGATCCTTCTCACGGGGGCCTGAGCGCTGCCTCGGTGACAGCTTGCCGCCCCCCCACCCCCGCAGCATGTCACATCAGGGTTGTAGGGTGCTCATCCACCTGAAGCGGTAAGGTTCATTTTACTCATGGGGTCAAATTGTCTGCCAACTTCTCCGCTATGCAATTAGTACTTTCTCTTGCCGGATAGCAACAGTACGTAGGGTGGCACACTGCTAGCACCCATATCTTCTGTTCCTCATCAGTTCCCCTTAGAGTTCAGCATCTGTTCACAAATTTTTCCTAATCCAGCTCTTATTGTGGTGGCTGCAGATTGCTGAATTTCCTAGCTCCATACTTTTTCCACGTTCATTAGCCAGCGCACGGCATTCTGCCTTAAGAAGTCCTTTTCAGTCGGTCTGTCTACCTACCTGCTCTCTACCATCAGCATACCAAAATGAACTCTTTTATCCCAGAATCGTAGTAGACTATTGCCATTAAATATTTTTGTATTTAAAAAATTCGCATATTTTGATTTTGTAATGATCTCATATTTGAGCGGGTTTCTTCATCCTAGTCTCGCCATCAATTCTTGGAACATTTAATAACACAGCAAGATATTCTAAGCTCTTGTCTGACCCATCCCAGCCCTGAAGTCAGCCAGTTCTCCGGAGAGCCGTGGTTCCAAGCTCTGGTGCCCATGGCTGGCAGGTATTCACACATAGATATTTACATGTGTACACCTGCACCTACCTGTTTATGTTTAAACATGTACACACACACATGCAGATGTGTACCCACATCTTTGAAATCATGGCTTCACTCCTGAACCCCTAATCTTCAAACCGTCTTCAGTGGACTCTCCTCATTCTCATTTCATGGTTGCGGGCATGTTTGTGTTCATTGATGAACCTGCTGCCCAAATTCACTCATGTGCCCGGTCCTATAACACATCCCAAACAGCTTCCCAACTTTGCCTGTACCATGACAGAAAGCAAGTTCATGAAAAGTAGCAGGATTTGTTTACAGTTTTGTTTTGTTTTTTGCCTCCATCCCAGTTCCTCATGGCTTTAAGTTACAAGTGTATACTCGTATTGTAGTCTGGATCTGGAATGTTCCATGTAAGTCGTGTGTATTTGGATGGTATGGGTTATCTATGGAGCCATGTGCTGTTTTGACATGGGGGCCTGGGCTGGAGGGGTGGATTATGGGTGTGTGGTGGATTAGAGGTGTGTGGTAGAAGACAAGCATGTGGGAGATTATGGATTACAGGTGTGTGGTGGATTGGGGGCTTAAACCTGGAAGAAGTGGAACACTGAGGCCCGACCCCAAAGAGGTGGATCTTGGGCACGGGACCTGAAAGAGTATTTGTTACGCCTTCCCTTCCTCCTGGGCTTGGCTTTCTCTTTGCTATGCCGTGATGATCTGCCCCTACCTCTGCCTCTGCCGTGTACTTTTTCTGTTGCTGGTCACTCATGCATGGACTGTGACCTTCTGAAACCGAGCTAAAATAAAGTTTTCCTTCCCTAATTTGTGTGTGTCAGTTATTCTGTCACAGCAATGAAAAAGTAATTAAGACAACTCAATTCCTTTCGTCATTTCTCCTTCCTTTCCTTTCCCTCCTCCCTACTTTCTTTTTTCTTTCCCTCTTACCACTCTGTCTCTTTTCCTCCCTTCCTTTTTTGTCCTCCCTCCCTCCCCCTCTTTCTTCTATCCCATTTAAAGTGCTAGTGAAATCTATTTGAAATATAATTAAATTTATGTATTTCAATTTGCTTTTGGTTTTAGTTCTGTCTGCTTCTGTCCTCACTTAGCTTAGTCATTAATATGTTGGAGATTTAAGGATTTTGAAAACTTAAACTATATACAGAAAATAATATTCAGAGATGTCACTCTCTTCTAGCTCCTCCACGTCCTTCCCCAGCCCAACATAAGACTGTATATGCACAAGAATGTGCACCCTAAACACTGTAATGTGATTGCCTGTGGGGGCAGCAGAGGAGAGTGGAGTTAAGAAATTCCAGGCTGGTCAACCAGTTGACCAGACTGGCCTTGCCCTGGAGCTAGTGTTGATAGGATACTGGAAACTGAGAGGCATAACTTTTTGCACTCTCAAGTACTTATGGTAAAAATGTTTCTGCTTTTCTTTCCCAAGACCACCATTGAGACACACAGCAACATTTCCCGATGTGTTTTACACACTACTCATCTCCTAAGATGACGAGGGTGTATTTCTAGCGACATAAATGCAGCTAACATTATACATTAGATGTATGGACAGCCCACAGAACAAAAATTGTTGCTGTCCCCTGGGGTGGGAGGGGTGATGAGGCAGGCAGGGATGTCATGGGATCTACTGTTGTATCTACCCCAGGAAGATGAACACAAGCTGACAAGTGGTTTTCCTCTCTTGGGAAAACTTCAAACTATTGACCCAAAAAGGAAAGAAAATGAAGACATAACAGCTTCCGTTGCTCTGGATGCTAAGCGCCGGGTCAACAGAGGACAAAGTGAGGGATTTCTAGCTCATCCGTGTGTGCCTGACCTCCCACCTGAGATGGCAAGGCCTAAAATGTAAAAATAAGGAAAAAGTTCTTGAATTTTAGATTACATCCCCATGTTGATAAAATATTTATGAGCTCTCCATCAATTAATTAGAATAAACTATGTAGCACTGCAGGAAACAAATTGAAAATTTAATAAAGTAAGTTCACTTTCAATTTCTTTTGAAGAAAAGAGCTAATTATATTTAGTTCTGTAATTATAACTTTAATTAAAATATAATGCAAAATATTCCATAAAGTGGAAACAGTGCTGAGTAATAAAATAGGGCCTTTAAGACAATTTGGTGTTTGGATTAAAATTTATAATTTCAAATGAAGTTTTTATCTCCCCAAATGTACCCCTTCAGCTCCCCAAATTTCAACCTTTACGTATAAGTGAGATGACCTTCTTACAAAGACCAATTAATTAAACTTATTTACTGTTTTGACCTAGCTTCGTGGGCTTGTTGTGAGCTCACATTTTCATTCTGTTGTTTTAGCTGTTTCCTTTCAGACTGTGTCTAGATACTCCTCTGTCCCCTCGCATGTTTGTCATTTGTAAATACATCTCTTTTTTGTTTGAGCATGGCTTAAACCTTCTCTGACTTTCAGCTTGAAAGCTCAGGCGCCCTTGGAAGTCGTTGCACACATCTGTCCCCTTCACCTGCCCGGTCCTGGATGCTTACGTTGCTCCAGGCATCTATCTATATAGAAAGAAATTTAGAACTTCTCAAAGGAAATTAGGAAGGCGACAAATGACCTCCTGGTGATGTTTTTCATAATCATTGGCTCTCCAGCGTTTCTCAGGGAAATAGAGTTGACTCACATTCGCCTGGGATGGGAGGCGGACATTCCACAGCTCCTGGAACGTGGAGCTGTTCGCCGTGGTGAAAGTCGTACCAGGTTCCAAAGGCCTTTGGCACTATTCTTTAATTTCAAAGTCACTCTGCTTGTCCTTAAATCACAGAGGTTTGTGGAAGAGAAATGTTAACTTGAAACATTCAAAACTTTTTCTACTCAACAGCTCTCTTCTTCAGTTTTCACCAGAATCAGTTCAACATGGCTAAAAATATTCTTTGAATGCATATGGCGTATTATTATACTTTCTGCGGAAAGATAGCTCCCTGATTATCTGTTTAAAAGCAGACTTCTAGCCAGGCCCAGGGGCACAGGCTGGTCAACCCAGCACTCTGGGGCAGGTGGGGGCTGTGGCAGGAGGGTGGTAAGTTTGAACCCTACCTAGGCCCCGTAGTGACTTAGCCAGACCTTGTCTCAGATAAACAATGGCTCATTGTGAAAGCCCCGAGTTCACTCCCCAGCACCACACACACACACACACACACACACACACACACACACACACACTGATTTTTCAGGTTACTGCACTACCATGGACCCACCCTCCATAGTCAGACTTAGTATGCTGGTTGTGGACGCAGGTAATTTTTATTCCCTTAGCATGAGGAACATTGTCTTGGGTGTTTAGTCACCCTGAGCTGATAGTAGTCCTTAATTGAAAGATTTTTACAGTGCTTAGAGGCATAGCTCAGTGGTTAAAGCCCAGAAGCACAGGGACTGGAGTTTGATTCCCCGGCACCTCAAAAGCCAGGCACAGGGGTGCATAGCTGTAGTCCCAGCCTTTGGGAGGCTGAGGCAGGATGTTTCCTATGTGTTCAAGGCGAGCCTGGCCTACAGAGTGAGTTTAGGACCAGCCAGGACTGCAGAGTGAGATCCTGTCTCAGAAAAAGATAAAAGAAGAGTTTGCTACCCAAGTGGCTGGTACTCCTGTGTGGATGGGGGAGAACAGACAATGGGTGGCACCTTTGTTTCTTCTTTTACCAATGTAGAGATGGCTGGGTAGGCAGGGAAAGGGGTTCATCAGCTCATTGCGGGTGGGGAACATGGATAAAGGGCTTGTCATCTTTCCAGCTGCTCCAGGTCACTTTCTTGGGCTAATGGATGTCAAAGGGGTGGTGCGAAACTTTTCATATCTTTTGCTAAAGTAGATTTTAGCATTTGGTAAGCCAATACTTTGAATCTTCTTTGTGAGTCCCTTCTGGTGTCAGAGAACATAGTTCTTCATCACGGTGTCCCAGCTGGGACCAAACTGATTACAGCTCCCATCCCTGAACAGGAAGCTGTCAACCCAGTACGTTAGGATGAGGGTAGGGGGAGCGTCTTGCCCCCGGGGGAAATCTGGCAGTGCCTGGGGGCATTTTTCCCATCGTACCTTTAGTGTCGCGGGAGCTTCTCCATTTGGGGATAGAAGCCAGGGGTGTGCTGCGCATCCTGTGATGCACAGGACAGGCACCGCACCAAAGCCACTAACTTCCCCACAGCAGCCATGAATTACTCAGCCCAAAGTATTAGTGGTGCCAGATTGAGAAACCCTGAAATAGAGGAACACTGAGGACTTTTTCCTTCACAAAAGAGGGTTTGTTCTCACTCTGGTGGGAAATTCTGCCAGGAAAGAAAAAATAGCCGCACATCTTCCGCCTCTAAGTACTTTCCAGTTTGTAATGTACTTTCTTATTTAATCTCCACTTAATTTAATCCTGTGACTCAGGGCAAGTTACCCCTCTCAGCCTTCGCCTCCCCTGGAATGACATGGGCTAGGAACAGCACTCACCTCACAGGGCTCGGGCAGGGGGGTTCGGGGAGGGCTCCCACCCCCAGCCCAGCCCACGGCAGAGCTCAGAATGCACGAGAAGATTCTAATGTCTGTGACGGAGATTGTTTGGTGCACAGATGCTTCCTGATGAAGTGAGATCATAATGTATGAGGGCTAATTAAATAATTTTTTCCAGTCAAAGACAATTGCCATTAATTGCCCCCAAATACCCGTTCCCCTGCCTTGCTTTGAAAATGCTCACCTGAACATTCTTGCCACCTTGGGAGGCAGTTCTGGGGGTCCTCTTTCCTGACCGCTGCTGGTTGCACTGGTCTAGCTGCCCCGAAGGCCTGAGCCCGTTCATGGTGTTCACCTTTCGTGGCCATTTTGACTTTGAAGGAGAGCAAGAAGTCACCTGCTGCCAGATCTGGTATATGAGGACACATCATAATGTTTTCATTTGGCAGAAATTTCCAGAAACATTTGACCAATGAGTGGTGATCAGAACAACCCACAAACACTTAAGTGAAAAGCGATTGCACTAGAAGACATAGTACCATCATTTCCCTCAAGATAGTTTCCCTCGCTTTGAACGCACTTATTCCACTATCCACGGCAGTATATCTTTCACTGTAATAAGTATTTTTAAAAATTCAGTATTCAGTATATTTTTTTCAAACACTCCCTGTATGTCTTGCAGATTTAAGGAGATGTAAGTTAAGGAAACAGAGACATATGCAGTTCTTGGGAGTCGGGGCGGCGACGATCAGGACAGTTATTTCTGCGTCCTTGAGCCTGCAGGTTCTGAGGACTGCCAACTGCTGCAACTCTCAGGAGCTCCAGGAAGCCCCGGTGCCCTGCTGAGTGTGCCATGCCAGGGGCAGAGATTACTCAGGGAAAGGCAACCGCTGCCTCAGTTTCCTCTGGCTCTCAGTGGTGCCCCGAAGGTACTGCCAATCTCATTGTGTCGGTGCTTCTTTACAGTAATGACCAGCTTCTCAGTTCTCCTTCTCAAATTTGTACCTGTACTTCCAGAAGAAGTCAGCCTAGAGAGATTCCAAGCGGGGACTTCTGGGATTTGTAGTTCCCACTTCCTAGTAATACTGAGAACACTGCTGGAGGGATGGCAGGATGGCTGAGGGGACAAGGACGGGTTAGCATACTGACTGGTGTTACTGTTACCTCTGCCACTCATCGACTAGAATTGTCCTCACTTTTTAGCTGAGAAAATTGCCACTCAGAGAGGTGACGTGATTGTTTTCCGGTTCTAATTTGTGGACTCCAATATTCCCTCCCCTAGACATTATCACCAGGGTGGGGCATTTCCCAAAGGAGTGAAAGACACAGTTTTCCAAGTACCTTTCTTCCATAGGCCTAAATTTCTTTATTCTTCATTTGGGTCGAAATATCAAATTCTGCTCCTAAAATGACAAAAAAGTACTAGAGAACAGTAGCTATAAGGACATTCTTAATCACTGACAACCACATGTCGCTATCTTTTTCATCTAATTAGGGGGTCATGGCAAAGTAAACTGACTCTATGTGGAGATAGGGGAAAGAGAGAAGAATTAAGAGTTAGAGTTAAGGCTTCTGAGGTGCTCGCTAAGTGACTTGGGATAATTGCTAGAGTTTCCCGTCTCTGATGTTTTCATTCATACCATGGAGATGTTTTCCCTCTGATATTTTATATGAAGATGAACAGGATAACATCAAGAGTGCACAGAGAAGTAGTTCTCATTTCTTTCCACACTTGTACTAAGAATACTGTAGACGCATCACTCAGCTGCATTCACTGTTCAGCTTAGCGCGAGCGGGACAGGCGAGGCCCCGGGCTCCATGGGGTGTGTGAGCTCGTGGCTGTGGCGGAGAGACATGTGTTCAAAGAGGTAAGTTAGTATACAAGGCAGTGCATGTCCTCCAAGTTGTAGTAAAGAGATAAGTAGGGCAATGTGCTTGAGACGTAGGCGGGCGTGTTTTGAATGAGTCAATTCGCACTGTGGAGGTGGACATTTGGTCTGAGACCTGAAGCATTGAATTAATTGTTTCCATAAACAAATACCGTAAAATCGCTTTGTGCCAGCTACTTTATCTAGGCACTAGAGACAAAGTCATGAGCAGAACTGATAGTCGCTGCTCCTGACTGGCAACGGCGTTGGGTGTGTGTGTGTGTGTGTGTGTGCGCGCGCGCGCGCGCGCGCGCCGTGGAACCGTATGCTTGTAAGTAGGCAGCCACAGAGGCAGGGGGCATTTGTAGTTTTGGGAAAAGCCAGAGATAGAGTTCTAAGTTGGGGAGCTAAAAGCATATTGATAATCTCTTTCTTCCCCCATGAAACTGAGTGAGGTCACCACTGACGTGAGAGAGGGCGGTGGGCAGGTGTGGGGGGTCCTTCGTCTGAGCTCTGGGGCTGGGCAACATTTGTAGGGAGTCAATGAAGGGAAGCTGCTGGGAAGGAGGCGCGTGGCCAAGGGAAGGAGGTGCCCCGAGAAGAAAGGTAGGCATCCTGGCGAATGCTGTGAACAGCTCCGGTAAGATGATATCTTTTGGGTTCCCCAAGGTGACTTTGGCCCGGGCAGTTTTGACGTGGTAATGTGGATGCAAACTTCACCACAGGAGTGAGACACGTTCTGAGACAAGAAATCAGACCCTGAGAAATCTTCTCTTCGTGTAAAGAGGAGCGAAAAGCTGGACAGCTGAGGAGGAATGTAGGAAAACAGGAGCGTGGGCTGTCCCTCAAGAGCCAGAGAACTTCAAGATGCCCATCGGACCCAGCAGGAGGAGTCGTTCCCACGGGACTGCTGGGCCCTGCTCAGCTGGGCAAGAGCAGCTGAGAAGCAGTTTCTCAGCCAGTAGGTTGGTGGTGGATCTTGACAGCTGGCATGTCCATTGGCATCTCAGGCAACCCCAGTGGTGACTCAGGGAGCAAACCTGGGACATTGCTGCTCAGAGGCACAGTCGCCTTTGCTGCTCCTTGTAGCTCCGTTAGCGCTTGAGATCCCCTGCTTGCTTTTCATCTACTGTGAATGTGCCTCATTTAATTTTCATCACTTAATTGCCACTGGTGCAGATTTTATTGGGAGACCTGTCTATCCTGCTCACCATTTCCATGCTGTATGTAACACAGGGCTTAGCGTGTTAGTTGAAATAATGATAAATAATAATAATAATGAAACCTGGACACACAGAACTGAAAAAAAAATCAAAGAGTAACTATTGCTTTGTACAATCTCTGAGATGCCTAATATCAAACTTCTTTGAGACTGTTTATAAAGAAAGAAAGAAATAGACCAAAACAATAGAAGTCATGGTTTGCCAAAAAGCCAGTCACTACAGTCAGAATTAAATTTCAAGCTGCTGGATACTTTGGAGATCTGAGTGGACCATTGATGTTTCAAAATTCATGATAACCAGCCCAGAGACCCTGAAGGTGGCTATTCTGTGTTATTTCATATATGATGACGTGACTTTCAAAGGAAATGCTGCTGGGAAAGCCATGGCTTGTTATGCCATCAATTATTTATATCTGGGTTCCCTCCTGTCCCCATGTTGGAAAGCTCCCTCTTGAACAGACAGCGGCCAAATGACACCTTGGTGTTCCACATCCTAATTAGCCTACACGCCAGCCCATTTGCTTCAGGCTTCATCTCACTCACTGAGGCTTCACGGGAAGAATGGAGACGGTCCATTCATCTGGAAGAATTCATCTGCCAATCAAAATGTCTTTTATAAAGGACGAGGCCGCCAGGCTCCTGTTAAACTTTTATTCAAGAGTGTTAAATGAAAACATCTTGGCTCGATATTCATCATCTGGCATGACCATTTCATCACTCAGAAAACATGAATAAAAGATATTACTCTTAGTCATTAGCAACTCAGTCAGGAGAAGGAGAAAAATTGGACATTTCAGAACATTTTACTTGTTTTGTCATTTCCGACGACATGACACTCTTAAATGACGGCTAGTCAAATGGACAGAATCTATTAGTAACTTGAAAATAAGTGTGAAGGGGTGCCAGGCTCAAGGAATCCTAAACTTACATTTATCAGGCCTGTCACACCATTGCTACTGGTAATAAAAGCATTTTTGTTTTATGTCTAGAGAGAATAATTTTTTTGATATGGGAGTAAAAAGTGGTATTGCAACATTCATTGCATTTTTAAAAACAGGAAAAAAGCCTCTTAAAAGGCTGAAAATTGACATTCCTTATCTTGGAACTCATTTACAAGCTTGATGCACTTATGGAAATTTCTCTGGTCGCTTTTTATAAAATTCCAGCGTTCAATAGTCATTCCATTCCCAGAAGCACTTTCATACACGGATTTTTGCTGTGGGTCTTCAAAACCAAATGCTCGTATTTTGAGGATAGTTGTATTTAATCCATGGATTGTGCATGTTATGGTTTAGATCTGAAGTGTCCCACAAAAGACACATGTTTAGAAAGTGATTCAGTGCTGGAGGTTAATCTGTTGACTTTTTTCATGCTGTCAGGAGGTGGGGCCTGCTTGGAGGGAGCAGAAAGGAACAACTCCCTCGCTAGCTGTGCTCTGCTTCCTGTCTGCCACAGGATGAACAACTTTTCCTCATCTAGGCCTCTGTCTCATCTTTCTGCCTTTATAAGCCACCCATGAATGGACTGACACCTTCTGAAACTGGGAGCAAAAATCCAACTTTTCTCCCTCAATTTGTGTCAAGAACCACGTCCCAGCAACGCGAAGGCAGCTACAGCCGTGCGCTTACTGTAATTAGTCAGATGTTGCTCCTGTTGCTCTGCAGTGATTGAAGAAAGAATTGTCATTTATTTCGAGTTCAATGTGATTTAAAAAGAGTCCAAACTTTCATTCTCATCTTTTTCCCCCAGTTCTCTAAGGCACTGAGCCAGTCAAATAAAACCCCATCTAGGAGGTAAAGAGGGGTGAAGACGCGAAGGGTCTGTTGAAATAGATTACATGCACATTGATTTTTGCATGACTGCATTCGGAAGAGAAGCACCACCCTCTGTGGTCACTGCGTGCCGTTACCCTCTCAGATAAATTAAACATAAAGTGAGTCCAAAGTAGGTCCTTTAGCTACCATTATAAAACACTTTTTCAAGAAGCAAGTATGTATTTGCACCACTTTTATTTGATGGAAAGGTAGGGCCAGCGTTGAATTCCCTGAAACCACTGGGAATCGGCATAGTACAGTAGAAGTGATTCCTCCTGAAGACTCTGATGCGAGACCAACTCCCTTAAGGAGGCAAGAGGTTTTAATTCAGCCACCTAATCGTCTTCTGATAGGTACAGCAGAAAACAAGGCAGAACATGACTACATTTTGGGTGGGTATATGTGGGCTCCTGCAGATTGAGCCCAGGGACGTTACACTGACCTGTATCTCCCATCCTTTTTATTTCTGTTTAATTTTGAGAATAATTTTAATATTTTTTTTAAAAAATTAGGTCTTGTTAAGTTGCTAAATTTCCCAGGCTGCTCTGGAACTTGTGATCCTCCTGCCTTAGCCTCTCAGAGCGCTATGATTACAGTCAAGTGCCACCGCGCCAGACTGACTTAAATGTTTGAGGAAGCTAGGAGTCTGCACATCTCTTTCCATGACTGGAATCATCACTGAAGCTGGGCACTTCCCAAAGCACAGAGCACATACCTGCTGATATAAGGCAGGTTGCCGTAAAGAATTAAAAGAAGCAATGTGTTTGTTTTAGTGACTAGGGTTTCATTTTTTAATGGATTAAAATATAGCTAGAACCTCATTTCTGATTTCACTAATAAGATTCTTAGCACAAGGTGAAAAGAAAGTTAATTTAAGATAAAGAAAATTTCAGAGAAGATAATAGAAAGGCATGTGAAAGATGTGTGTGAAGAAGGTGAAGGATTGAAACAGGGAAATACTTCGGGGTGTAGGGAGTTTTCCTTCCCTCAAAGCACACTGCTGAGTCTTATCCATTTTTTCTTTTTTCTTTTTTTTGAGGAATTCTGAGAGAACAGAGTGAAAGCAGAAAGGAGGTCAAGAAAGCAATGGGCCTGATTGGTTGGGAAGATGCATGTATTGGAACCTCATATGGTGCGGGGACACCTTGAAAAAACAACCCTGGCCCAGTGGTGCAAGCCTATAATCCCAGCACTCGGGGGGGGTGGGGGGGGGGGGCTG
>PVKB01000933.1:0-327647 GCA_004027205.1 Ctenodactylus gundi | reverse complement strand
CTGGCTCAAAATCAATAGTTAAAAAAGGGGGGCGGGGGAGGGTGAAGATACAGCTTAGAGTGAAGGCCTCGAGTTTGATCTCCAGTACCCCCCACACAAATAAATTAATCCAAAATAGAAACCAAAACAAACAAAAAACTCCCCAAAACATAGACACCTCCAGCAGGTAAGTGTGTGGTGTTTTATCATAGCAACTGGAAAGCTGACTAATACATACTAATTTTTTTTATAGTTGAGTTTTAAGAATTAAAAAACAATATTGTGTCTATGTTTTTCACACAGAAGTTACACATTTTGAAGTTCAGATTATCAATTATCTCTTTCATTAGTTGTCTTTGCTGTGGCAGCTAATAATTCTATCACCATAGCCATGGTCACGGCTATGGTTTGGATCTTGAGCGTTCCCCAAAGCCTCATGTATTTTGAACTGTGTGTTACTGGGTGGGGGGGGGGGGGGGCTGGCTCCCCTGGGCAGATCGCTTGAGTTTGACCTGGAAGGCTTATGTCAACTTGTGGAGATTGGAGGGTGCCCAGGGCACAGCGTTCAGGTGTGTGCTGTTGACTTGTGGGCCAAGAAGTGAAGGAGAGGCACCCGCCCTGGGTGTGGGAGACCCTGCCTGGCAGGTTTAGCTAAATAAAGGAAGGAAGAAGAAACATTGTTACAGTTTCTTCTGGGAAAGCTCTGGCCCTGCCTGAGTCTCCAGACTTTTGGCTCCAGCTTCACTTGCCTTCTCTTATCAAGGCAAGCAGCACCCCTGCCCCTGCCATGCGCTTCCGCCATTGCTGGCTGTCTATGAACGGGCTGCGTGAGACCTTCTGAAACTGTGAGCTAAATAAATCGTTCCTATCTTTAATTGTGGGTGTTGGGTATTTTGTAGCAGCAACAATTAGGTAACTAAGACAGTCACCCAGTTTTTTTTTTTTCCCCTTTGTTATTTTCTAGGACTTTTGTAGTTTGGCATTGAACATTCAGGTCTCTGATTAGTGTTAAGTTACTTTTTTGTGAAAGGTGTAGACTCTGGTCTGTGTCTAGATTCATTTTCTTTTCTTTCTTTCTTTTTCTTTTTTTCCTTTTCTTTTCTTTTCTTTTCTTTTTTGCCTTTGAATGATCAGTTGTTTCAGCGCTATTGGTTGAAAAGAGTATCTTTGCTCCACTGTCTTTCCTTTGCCCTTTGGTCAAAGATCAGTTGACTATATTTATGTGGGTCTATTTTTGATTTCTCTCTTCTATTCCACTGATCTGTCTCTTTCTTCTTTCATCAGTACCATACTTTCACATGTTTTTGCCTGGCCTTCCAGGCCTACCTGTGCAATCTGTGTGGAAGGCCTTCTGACTCCGTAACTCTTGCATTCTACATACTTGAAAACTAGAACCATAGGTAGTTGGTACCAAATTCTGCTGTTAGCTTGCTTGGTACCTGGACCCCCTTGGACCAGGGCTACAGCTGCCTGTAAGTGCCTGGATGGCTGAGGTTGAAAACATTCCCCCAGGCAGCTCTGAATGAGGAGAGTGCCCTGAGGCTGTCTCCTCAAAAATTTTCAAAGGAGCCTGTCCTTTCGTTTCCTCTGATCTGACCAATTTCTGAGATGCCCTCAAGTCATCGTCTCAGTTGTCCCAATACAAAGTTCTTAGACCATTGTTAACCATATCACTCCTCTCAGCTACCATATTTTCCTTGGTTCCAGCATTATACAACCTTTCTTTCACGCCAAACTAAACCTTTTACTTTTTTGGCTATGCTCTTAGCTTCTTATTTTCTCTGTAAATTTGGCAAAAACAGCCAGCAAAACTTGTGCAACAGTCTTACTGTTGGGCTATCTTGAAATTTTTGTGACCCAACTACTTAATCCTGCACCTCTAAATTCAGCCTCATACAAAGTCTTAAGAACATGGAAAGAATGTAGACAAGTGCTTTGCCAGAATGTAGCACTCATAACCTCTAGTGAGTTCCTAGTCGTCCTCATTTCCAGCTGAAACCTCATGCGCCAGGGCTTTACTGTTCACATTCTGACCAGCATTCTGGTCTAAGCTCTGACCAGGAGTGTCCATCAGGCTTTGCTTGTTTTAGGGCTTATCTTGCCAACATATTCACATTTTTCTGAACATCTGAAAACCAATGCCAAAAGTTTCTGAACCACATGGTCACACATAGGCACATCAATGACTCCACGTCTTTGGTACCAAATCTGTATTAGTTTAGAATGACGCACAACGTAATGCCAGTCTGAGATTGAAGGCCTGGAAGCTCCCTGGAGAATTGCTGGTAAGGATCTGCATTGAAAGACTGAAGAAGCGGGAGTACGCGAAAGCCACAGGTGATGGCGATAATACAGGAAGCCTTTGCTCCAATAATACAAAAACCTTTGCTCCATTTGGAACTTTCCAAATGCAAACTATGTCTTCCTTTTTCCTCTTGTTTGACCTGTTTCAAAATTATTGGACAATGTACTCAGAGTGATCAGAGTGGGTCATCTCTCCTCAGTGTGCAAGCTTGCATGGCAGTCGTCTCTGGAAATCCCTCCAGAGACATGCCCAGAAAAGGTGCCTTTCTAATTGCCAGGAAACTCTAAATCCAGTCGGGTTAGTAATTATGATTAACGATCACACAATCCAATTAAAAAACAGGCAAAAGTCTGAATAAACACATAACTAAAGACGTACAGATGGCAAGTAAACGTGTGAAAAGATGCTCAACGTCATATGTCATTAGGGGATTTTAAATTAGAACAACAACATGACACTATTGCACACACATCTGTTAGGATGGTCCAAATCTAAAACAGTGGCAACATTAGACACTGTTGAGTATGTCGAACAACAGGAAAAAACACTATAGGTACTTGGGAAGATGATGAGATAGTTTCTTATGAACCTAACCGTACTTGTATATCCATTCCAATAATCACTCTTTTTGGTGTTTTCCTAAATGTATTGAAAATGTATGTCCATAAAAATATCTGCACACGAATGCTAATGGCAGCTTTATTCCTAATGTCAAAATTGGAAGCAACTAGCATGTCCTTTAGTGGATCGCTAGATATATGCACTGTCGTGCTAAAAAGAAAGAAGCTACCAAACCTGAAAAAGACATGGAGGAAACTTAGAGGTGTGTGGCTAGATAAGAGAAGTGTGATTTCTACTATATCACTTTCTGCAAAAGGCCAACAGTGGGGATAGTAAATGGTTGCTAGAAGTGAGGCTGGAAGAAGGAATGAATAGGCTAGATCACAGATAAATTTTAGGAAGTCAATGCTATTTTGATGCTTTAATGGTGGATATATCTTTACACTTGTCTAGGCCTACGGAGCATATGATCAGAGTGATTCCCTTGCGTAAGCTAGGGACTTCGAGGGATAATGATGTGTCATTGTAGGTTAATTGGTCGTAATGAATGAACCACTTCATTGCAGATGTGGATAGGAGATTTTAAGACAGGAGTAGATGGGAAATTATGTAATTTCTGCTGAATTTCATTGGTAATTAAAACTTCAGTTAAAGATTATTAATAATAAAAGTAAAACACCTTTGAGATTCTTCATCAAATACATGAGTCTATTCCCAAATGGACATAAAATATTCACTCACTGGTAATGCTCCTGATTGCCTCTTGAATTTATTTTTGTTTTGTAAATTCCAAATATCATCCATACATTACCATTTATTGATCTGTATCAAATGTTTTTTAATCCAAGCATTACTCCTACATTCTCTTACTTTTTCTTTAATATTTACTTGTTAAATTAATGGAAGGCTTATTCAATCTAGATTCTGTTGTGTGCATCTTTTTGGTATGGTGGAAGAAGTTCCACTTTCCCTAGCATTTTTGAAGGTAGGAGAAGATTTTAAAAACTATAGATTTTAGTAGGTTTAGCTCTGCCTTGCTTTTAAGAATTCTTTGTAGATAGGATTATGTGTGTGTGTGTGTGTCAGGGAGCCGCGTAATAATAACCTGATCTTTCCTGGCTTTGTACTGTTGATGATGGCCGTCATTTCTACTCCTCGTTGCTTTGAATAGATTCATCCTATCATTCTTGGCAATGTGTCTTTTACTGTAACAATTTTAAAAAATGAAACATTTGTTGCAGTTTTTGGTTGCCGCTGGTAGATTTCTTAGTTTGGTAGGTGTGAAGCCCTCAACGATCCTCAAGAGTCTGCCCTGTAATAGACGTGAGCGAAGAGAGCCAATGAGAGCGGGGGGTCAAAGTGGGTGGCCACTCTGGCTACCATCACTAGTGTGCAGAAAGCATGTGGCAGATGAGGGAGTCTGGTCAGATTTCCAAGAGCAGCTGGTAATCTGAATTTTTACATCATTAACTCATGACTTTAAAAGTTGCCAAATAATGTGAAATTTTAAAATACCACTTCACAGGGCAAACAAAACACATCTGCAAGCATACCCATTGTATCATCTGCCAGCACAGTATTTGGGCGAGAGATCATTTAATACGCTATCGATTTTACTGCCTTCTGTCCTGCTTTGAACGCTGGGAGTGAAAGAGTCCCGGGCTGCCCGTGTGGTGCCGTGGTCTCCTTCTCAACTCCAGATGGTTAAGCAGAGCCGATCAGCCCACACGCCCCCCTGTGCTGATGGACCACGGGCCCGGAGAGCACAAGTTGGTTGTGGAAAGCCAACTGACTCTGTGGGTGGCCTGTGCCTTAGGTCAGGGCTGATGTCAAAGTGGTGTCCCTTCCAAGGTGTGTCACGGCCCTAATTATCAAATCGGTCCAGCACCGTCACGCTTGGCACACCTCTCCACCTTGGGGCCCCTCTCCCAGGCCCTGGCCCGCCAGTGCGTGGCGTGTTGCGTGGAATAGGCGCAGAAAGAAGGCAAGAACTAACAGAGACCCAGAGCCTGCAGTGCTTTGGACCATGTGTGTGATGCATTAATCATTAATCGGCACGCAGAATCCCCCGAGTGTGGACAGGTTTCTGCTTTTTAAACATATGAAAAGACGGAGGCCCAGACATTCCCTGGGCCCCACAGGTAACCAGGAAGAGATCCCGGCTGGCCTGGGTGGCTCTCGAGGCCCATGTTTGTTCCTTGGCGTCATGCCGTGTCCCATCTCCCAATGCCACCCAATGTCATTCCCCTAATTTCCGCAGCAGCACAGCGACCTCAGCCAGATGGCGCCGGCGGCACCGCTGCTCTCCTAGAGGACAGCCAAGGACCACAGCAGCGCGCGGTCTGAAGCTTTCTCTCCCAGCGCTGCCCTGTTCTTTTCTCTGCTTTCCACATTGCTTTTCTGGGGCTCATTTACCAGCCAGGGCAGACGCGCCGTCTAAGTCAGGGGGCTGCAGGAGACAGAGGGAAGGTGCCAATGGCACGCGTAGGTACGGAGTGCGCGGAGCCCAGCGAAGGCGGCTCAAGCGCCCTGGGAAGAGGAGCCGGCGACCAGCGCCCCGGCGTCTCTTCTATTGATCACAAACACGCGCAGAGAATGGACCCAGTGGCACCGGGAGGACACAGCCCCGCCCGGCTGGTCCCCTGCTTTCGCAGGCCTTGCGGCCACCCGACCCCCGTTTCCAGCGTCGCGCGGTTTCCCTGGCCAGAATCCCAGGGAACGGCCAGACGTCACCGCTGCCACCATCTGGGCCATGCAGCTGGCTCTTCCAAGTTCGTGCTAGCGGACCCTGGGCAGGAAAGCCGCCTCCTTTCCAGGCACAGCTGCCCTGGGGACATCCAGGCCTCCTGCTCTTCCGGTGGCGGGGCCTGTGTTTGTATTTCACTCTCGGGGCTTTTTCTTGTTTATGTTTTTTGAGGGGGGCCCTATTCTTTTTATGTGAACCCTTAGAAATATTTCTTCTCTTAGGCCCTCTGCTTCTGTGCCCCAGAGTGCCAGCCAATTAAGTTATTTTCGTTTTATGAATATTCATGTAAAAGCCCAATATATTTTCTGAGAGAAATTTCAAATTCGGTCTGCAGCAGCGCGCTGGTGTTTCCGCTGACGGGCACGCGCGCTGCGGACTGGCACCCGGGCGCTGGTTCCAAGCTCTTAGACAGCCTTAGGCCTTGCGGGGAAGCAGCACTGCTTTTATAGTGCACTGTCGTTGGGTGGGCAAATGACTTCTTAATTTTTTCCAAACACGCAGAGAAAGGTTTTGTTGTTGCTGTTTTCCTACGGGGAGGAAACAAGGGCCCCGTGGTGCCTGCTGTACCCAACCCTAGCCCCCCCAGGTGGGATCTGACCCTCCTGACCACTGACAGAGAGCTTGGTGCACACCCATTTCACACCATGCCTGCCTTAGGGACTCTGCTTAGAAATCCTACTCTGTTTCCTGACTGTACCAGAGTTCACATTTCCTGTCTCATCTCACGTCGCGCTTGTCTCACATAAACGGAAAAAGTGTTATAATTTGATACCTTCTGGGTTTATCATAGCATTCCCCGCCCCCCATGGATCTGCTTGACGTCGTATACCGTCACACGAAAGTGTACACGCACGAGACACGCGACTGTAATCCCAGCACTCTGGAAGGCTGAGGCAGGTGGGTCACAAATTTAAGCACAGCCTGAGTAGCTTAGTAACTTAGCAAGAATCAGTCTCAAAATTTAAAATAAATGTTTTCTAAGGTCTGGGGATGAGTGAATGAGAAGAATCCTGCAAAAGAAGACTATCTCAGCCATGATCTGAGCATAGAAATTAAGTGCTATGTCACCTGCGATTTCCGGCGAGGTAGGCTAGCGGTAGCCTAATGTGGAGTCGACTTGTCTAGTCGCTTGGGTCCATTGACTGACAGTATTGTTGAGTCTTCTAAATACTAATTTCACCCAGTTGTCTGGTAAGACAGGGCTGTGGCAATCTCTACTTATAATTGTTTGTTAATTTTTTATTTATAGCACATAATCTTTCGTAGCTTCCTACTGATATAAAAATATGTGGGACTGCCATGGCCTTGCCTTGGATACAGTTTCCATCGTTATATAACCGCCACCCCTCTATCTGGTCATTTTCTCTACAGTCTCCTTTGTTAATGTATTGTGGTTTGGATCTGGAATGTCCCCCAAAAGTCTCGTGTCTTTGGATATTATGGATTGTCTATGGAACCACGTGCTGTTGGGTGATGGGGGCCTGGTCTGTAGGGGTGGATTATGGGCATGTGGTGGATTATGAAATACAGGCACGTGGTTTGGATTACCGGCATTGTGGTAGATTAGAACCACACCTGGAAGGGGCGTATCACCGGGACAGGACCTAGAAGTATATGTATGCTGCTACTTTCCTCTGCGGCTTGACTTGACGTGACAAGACTTGGCTTGACTTCTGATTTGAACAATGGTGAGAAACTGCCTCCACCTCTGCCTCTGTCGTGTGTGTCCACTTTTGCCCACTGCCCACGAGCAGACTGCAACCTCCTGAAACTGTGAGCTAGAATAGACCTTTCCATGTGAGATACATGCATGCAGGGCTCGTTGTCACAGCAACAAAAAGTGCCAAAGACAATATTACTAATATAGCCACCTCTATCTGCATTTGACTGTTTTGAGAATATATATTTTTAATTGATATAATAATTTTATTATGGAAATGATACATAGGTGCTGAGTTCTCCTTCAGCGCTTCTAATTTCTTCCATGTGTAATTTTCTGAATATTTTATCTTCATACTTATAATCAGTGTTACAATTTTTGCTTCATTCATTATTTTTCTATACTTTGCTTTCTATGTTCTTTCTTCCTTTTTTAAATTCCTGATTTCCTTAGTTGGTTGTTTCGTTTCTGTTTAGATTGAGTTTCTTTTAGCTGTTCTTTTAGAGTCAGTGATCAGTTTTCAAATTCTTAGTTTTTCTTTTATTGAGGATATCTTAATTTCTGTTTCATCCTTCAGGGAGATTTTTGTTAAATGTGTTATATTAACAGAACTTTCAGCACTTGAAAATACTGTGCCAATTCTTTTAGACTTCCAAGATTTCTGGCAAGAAATCTGCTATCCTTCTGATTTTTTCCCTTTATGGACAATTCATTTTTCTTTAATAGATTTAAGACTTTATTCTTTTTTAAAGCTCTACGAACATGTTTTGTTTTAAATTTTAAGAAGTTTAGTTTACCCTTCTTAAAATTTGCTTAGCTTCTTCAATTGTGGGTTTTTTTTTTTTTTTTTTTTTTTTTTTTTTTTTTTTTTTTTTTTTTTTTTTTTTTTTTTTTTTGGCTTTTACTAAATTTGGCATGCTTTAAAGCACTCTTCATGTGAGCTTTTATTTTTGCCATTTTTGCCTTTTTTCTCCTTTTTCCAATGAGATGGTAGAATTTTGTTTATAGTCTCAGAAGCCTATGAAGATCCATTCACTTTGTTTACTATGTTTTCTCTCTTTTGTCCATATTGGATCATTTATATTGTTTTATCTTTACTGATTCTCTCTTCTGTCTCCTCCATTCTGATATTGAGCCCATCTATTGAAGGCTTGCTTTATTGTATTTTGAGTACCAAAATTTATTTTTATTTCTTTAAAAAAAAATCTGTGTTTCTTTGCTAAGATTTCCTACTTCTTTCCTGGGGCTCTAGGTGTTTTTTCCTTTTCCCAAGCATACGTACAATTGCTTACTGAAGTATTTGTATGATGACCCCTTTGCATTTATCTGATGAAACTCTGATTGGCCTCTCATCTTGGTGGCATCTGCTATTGTTTTTTCCCATTCATTACGACATCTTTCTGCTTTTTTGGCTGGTGGCTGAATGATTTTTGTTTAAAATCTGGACAGCTTTACTATTTTGTGAGACTGGAGCGAGTAAGCTTCCTGCGTTAGCTTTCATGATCTGGTGTGACTCAGCAGGAAATGAGGGACCGTGGCCTTACTGTTACCACATGGAGCTAGAACTCGGGGTTCCCCACTCAGCTTCCATGGACACCAAAGTGTGGGTTCCTAATTCTTGATGCATGACAACGGCAATTTTTGCTTCCGTCATGGAACCTGGGGGCAGACACTGTGGGGGGCGTGGCCTCAGTCATGGGTGACCGTGACTCTTCCAGTTCTCAACTAGAACCTGGTACCCCCATAGTCGGGAGCGAGAAAGGCATCCCATCACTGCTGGATGGAAAAGGATGTTCAAACTCCCTGCTTCACATTCTGTGTGCACTGCCCCTCCCCGCTGCTAGAGGCACTTCCTTGTAGGATCAGTGGGGAAACATCTAGGCTCTCTAGTTTTTGTAAAAGGTGAAAGGTTTATGTGATCTGAAGAGAAACCAGAGCCTGTCTGTGGCTTTGGGTGGTGCAAGTGAGTTGGAGCCACAGTTTTTCCTTAGAGGAGTTCTGTCTGAAAGTCTTCTGCCTTGTCATACGGGCCCTATTTTGGTCTTTTCATTACAGAGAGTAGGTTTTGGATAAATTTTACTTTTAGTGTGTCTCATTGACATCTTTTGGATTGTTGAATTCTCTAATCCTAAGTCTGATATATAAATAGGCAAAAAGAGCCCTTAGTATATTTGTATATTTATCACTGGTCATTTTTTCAACTGTATATATATATATATATGTTCCTCATATATGTAGGAACATATTTGATTCATCTTCATAGACGTGACCTAGTTCTTTTAAGGAACATTTACAAAAATAATGCTATGAGCAATCTCTTAGTACATATGTGTACAGTTTTTCTAGGTCTGGTCTGCCCAACACAGTAGCCTCTAACATATGTGAATGTTTAAATAAAGTGAAGTCAAAAATAATTTAAATAAAAATATTTACGTTCCTTGTTACGGTTGCCACATTTCAGGTGCTCGATAGTCACATATGGCAAATGACTGCTGTGTTTCATAACTAGGTTAGGAAACGTTTTTATCATCAGCGTACTAGACAGCAGTGGTTTAGGGTATGTATGTACCTCAGAGCAGAGTCACCAGGTTGAAAGGTAATGATCTTTGTAAACTTTATTGGGCAGTGCTAAGATGTTTCCCACTTGGGTGTATTGACTTATACTTCCACAGTAGTGGGTAAGAGTTCTCACTCTTCTCCGTTTGTTCTAACACTAAGTAGCATGAGACCTTTAAAAACTTTGCCATGATGATGGATGTGAAAATGAAGAGGCATTATTGTTATTATTTTCTAAAGATAGTGGCTATCTTTTTATGCATTCATTGTCCATTATGAAAAAGGCTTTTCAAATCTTTTGTTTTGCTGTTGGGGTGCTTATCATTTTCATAGTAATACACAGGGATTTAAAAAGTATATTGGATGCTAGTCTTTTGCCAAAGATACACACTACAAATGTCTTCGACATTCAGTAGCTGTCATTTCCCTACATCTTGAACCAGCCTATGTCTCTGCTATTTAGATCATATCCCTAACACAAGGGACACAGGGAAATGCAGAGGAGCACGTGGACATTGGGAAGACACATTCTTTCTGCTACATGGCCTCACTTAAAGAATAGGTGCTCCTAGTTTTAATGTCATTGAAGTTAATTCTATTTATTTATAGTATTGGCTTCTATTTTTTTTTTTTTGAAGAAATCTTTCCTTGCTCCAAGGTCAACTTCAGATATTAGTGGGAGATTCCTTGAATGCAGTAGTGATTATATTTTTCCATATTGCACCTTAAGTTACTACAGCTTTGCTGTTTACATGTAGTTCTTTAGCTCATATGCATTGTGTTTTAGCCAGGGGTTCATTCAAGTGTATTATTTGAGAACCATTTGCAGAAAAATCCATACTCCCTACTAACCTGTCAATCAAACTTCCATATATATATGTATGTTTCTGGGTTACAGGTGCTACTCTATCACCCGGTCATCTACCTGGGAGCCCACACCACCATATCTTAAATATTAAGTCTTTGTAATAACTCTTCATATCTGACAAAGCAAATACCTTACTCTGGGCTTCCTGTTTTGTTGATTATTAGGGTTTGCTCTGCTATTTGTATCTTCCAATGTTCTTATTCAGATTTGGAGTAAAACCTGTGGAGTTTGAATACATGGGTCCACTCCGGAAGAAGTGATACACTTACAATATTGAATGTTCTTATCAATGAACAGTGATACGCATTAACATACGTGCATATAGCTCTTCTTCGGTATCTTTCAGTAAAGTTTAAAGTCTCACAGACAATTGTTAATTCCTTCTTGTCATTGGTTAGATTGATTTGTTAGTATTATTGCAGATGTTCTGTTTGAAAAAAAATTATATCTGGCATGGTGGCACACATCCGTAATCACAGCACTTAGGGGGCGTAAGGTGAGAGGATTAAGTTCAAGACTCTGCTGGGCAATTTAGTGGGTTCCTGCCTCAAAATAAACCAAAACAAAATAAAACTACAAAAAACAAAAACATTTTTTAAAGGGCTGGTATATACCTCAGTGGTAGATTCATGAGTTCAATTCTCCTCAGCATGGCCTCCAAAATTACAGATTTTAAATATGACCAGATCTCTCTCTCTCTCCTTTGCATTTTGCACTCTCTTAACTTTTTCATTTTTATCTATTTCTCTCTTATTTCCAGCCAACAGTAAGGTAGACTTACCCAATTTTACTTTTTAGTACTGAGGTATGTGGCTTTCTTCTAGTTTGCCTCTTGTGGGTGTAGTTCTTTTTCCCCCGCAGGTATGTTCGTCACCTGTCCTGCTCGGCTTACCTTTCTGAAATGTTTTTCTCTTGTACTCCCTTCCTTTGCGACCGTGAGTCCTTGGGGCTTAGAAGTCATTGGGGCTCACAAGATGCCCTCCGAGGAAGGCTGAGATTGGGAGCTTTGGAGCTTAGTTTACCATGCCAGGATCTTGCTTTCCTGACCGTTAGGCATTTAGAGAATTTTTATCATATTGCTTATTTAACAGTGCATTAAAGTGGCTTCTTATACTTTTTAGAATTATTTATTTATTTATTTACTTTTAGTCACCGAGAGGGTCCATTGGGCTAATTAACCTGTCATCCTGCCAGGAACTGAAATTGAGATACAAGTATTAATAAACATATGTATTTTAAATACATTGAAAACGTCAGCATTTAAATTAATTTCCCCAAATTCCCCTAGAGTTATTTTAAGGGCTGAATTTAAATGATTTGGTTCAATTGAGTTGTAAATTTTCATAGCAAAGTTACCACCACTCAAGCCCCTTAACCCCTGCCCCATTTTTCTTTCTTTTTTGTCTGTGGAGTCAATAAAGTGCTTTAAGGCTTGTGGTAAACAACGCTAGCTCATCCTTCTTGTTAGATGGATTGACATTTTTTAAAAACTCAGTGAACTTTTCCAACACCGAGGCCTTTATCTCATTTGCTCAGGGACTGTTCGAGTGGGTACTAACCCTTCTGCATCTTGCAAAGTCCAGTTGTTTCTGATACAAATTCTTTCTTGCCAGTTAATCAACAAGTAACTGTTGAGGATCTACAAAAAAAAAAAAAAAAAAAAGCCAAGTTATTTGTTAATAATAGACCTGCTGTGGAAGGGGTGTGAAGCTCAGTTTTCTAAGGGGTGAAGATATACCACAGTGACCTTCTGTGATGACCTGGATCCTGCCACTTGTCGCACAGGCTCTCTAAGGGAATGCCTTGCAGACACAAGAGGATTCGGCGCATTGCTCGTTGAGGTGCCCCTTCTGTGGATGGCCATGCCAAAATATAAAACTTACAATAATGATCCCTTCAAGAAGCAATACCAAACATTAAGGAAAATTCACTATTAATAATTATTTTGGGGTTTAATCATGATAGTTAACATGCAGATATTTAAGGCAATATCCCAATTTATTAATTTCCTTCTTGGTCCCAAAATTGTCCCCCATGGCATCATACATGGTATATTAGCTCATCATTAAAAATCTGTCATAAAATTTATTCTGTAATTCTAAAGTATTTGATAGCTATGTCTTAGGAATTCGTATTTACCCAAATTATTCAAACTTTTCCTTTAAGGGTGGTTGAAAATGTCAGTTGATATATTTTTTTCATCATACAAAATTATTAGTTTTTGCCTGTTGATTCTTGCTCGCTTTGAAAAAGTATAAAACAGAAATGAGATAAGAACAATAGTCCTTGTGTTATTCCTCAGAAATAAACACTATTCATATTTTCAAAAGTGTTTATAGAGTAATTTTAGTATTACAGGAAAGTTGTAAGAATAACACAAAGACTGCCCATATAACCCTAATTGGGATTCCATGTGTGTGTATTCTGTTACAAATGTATATAGTCTATGAATATATGGACATATATTATATACACATTTATACACACGTGTGCATGTATGTGTGAATATATATACATGCATATTTACTATTTTTTTCTGAATCATCTGGTGAAACTTACATGTGTCACTTTAAAGTGTTTTAGGGTATGTTTTCTAAGGCAAAGGGCTTCCCTTACCCGGTGTCTTCGTTACTTACTCGTAGCTGGGACACATTACCCAATGTCCACAACTTAACGGAGACTTATTTTGGCTCAGAGTTTCGGAAGGTCTCAGCCCCTTCATGGGCGGCTGGGAGTGGTAGGAAGGCGATGGTGGAGATCGGCTACTCCCAGCACTGAAAGAAGGATCGAGGACCTCTAGACGAAGCTGGGAAAGGAGTTTCTATCCTCACAGGCCACATACTTGTAATCTAATCTACCACACTCCTGTCTTTCAGCCCACTCCTGTAATCCACCCCTCCTGACCAGGTTTACCTCTTAATCGCCCATGGAACTCATTGGTATTCCACAACATCTGAATACATGAGGCTTTTGGGAGAACATTCCAGATCCAAAACCACAGCATGGGTCAGCAGTCACATTTGGAAAGTCAAGCGTCCGTACAACGCTGTGGTTTGACACAGCCCAGATTCCAATTTTATCAGTTGTTTTAATAATGTTCTTTATAAATGATTTTCTCTAATCCTAGGTCAAGCGCCAGTCATGTGTGAAATTTGTTTCATGTCTCCCTGCTCTCTTTTAACCTGGACACTGTCTGAGCCTTCCTTTATCTTCCATGACGTTGGCATTCGTGTGGACAACAGGAAGGCTGATTTCTAGATTGCCTCTTAGTTTGTCTGGTATTTATTAATTTGGGGAAGTCTTCAGGGAGTTGTGGAAACTCCCTCTCTCGGCCCTGCCTCCTCGTTCTCTTGAGAATGAAACTTACTCTGAGTTTTCTCTCTATCAGTCTCCCAAAGCTGCTTGTATTCAGGCACCAGTATCCTTGTCACCAAATTCAACAGTCCAATCCTAGTTCTCTCCTCACCCTCCAGGCCCACCCTAGGAGATGCAGTCCAAATATCTCTATTGCCAGACCGCTCGGCTTTCGCATTCACTTTCTAAATTTACTTCCAAAAAGCGTTAATATGTGACCCCAAATCCAAATTCAGCCTGCTCCTCGCTGTGGGCATCTGGAGCATGCATCCCCCATCAATCCCCATTTGGAAGTCAAATAGTCCTTGCAGACTCACCACTTCCACTGTCAGAGTCTTCTTTTTCCCCAAAATCTGCCAGTCTCCTCTCTCTACTCAGAATAAAAGTCTAACTTTCCCATAGTATGATAAATGACGTGAAGTCACACTACTGCTCCAATTCGGTCCTCTAGCCCATCTCTTTCAATGTATGCTGTCTTTCTGTGCGCAGTGCATGAGTACCTCAGTACTTTTGCACTTGTGCTCTCTGCCTGGAATCCAAGTGGCTTATTCTCTCAGTTCACTTCGGATTCTGGGGAAATAATCCCTCTTCAGAGGTTTGTTTTCTAATTATTTTATTTAATATAGAACTACACTACTTACCAGTCCTGCCACTATTCTATTTTTCTGTTTTATTTCTCTTCGTTGCACTTATCATTATCCTAATTTTACTCTTTCACAGTCTCAAACTATTTTCTTGTATGGAGATTGTGTAACGATCTATTCAAACTCATCTGATGGACCGTTGAATTGTTTTCAATTTCTTGTTGATTCAAAAAACACTGTAACAAATAACATTATATTGAAGTCTTTCATGATCCAGCCCGTCAAACACTTGTCAAGTATCTACATAATCACATGGTAAAGCTGAGGCAGATGTGGTCCTGCCCTCAGGGACCTGCGCATCTACTCAGGGAGCAGTAGCTGATGACCTACTCAGGAGTAATAGACGATGGCCTGCCCAAAGAGTAGTAGACATGACCTGCAACACAGGATAGATGTTTTGGAGTTATGAGTACTGATCGGGCCAGTGGAGAAGTGTAATATATTAGCAGAATTCAGGATTAGGAATTACCAGGTACTGTGGTTAGGATCTGGAATGTTCTTCAAGAGTCTCATGTACTTGGATGCTATGGATTATCTATGGAAACATTTGCTGATAGGAGATGGGGGCCGGGTCTTGATGGATGGATTATGGGTGTGTGGTGGAGGACACGTGTGTGGCAGAGGACAGGTGTGTGGCAGATTGTAGATTGAAGGTGTGTGGATTGGATTATAGGCATACGGTGGAATGGAACCACACCTGGAAGGGGCAGAACGCTGAGGCTAGACCCAGGAGGGACCGACCACTGGGACATGACTTGGAAGGATGTGTGCTACCTCCTTTCAAGTCCTTATGGGCTTGACGTGGCTTCCTGTATGCAACACTGTGAGGAGCTGCCTCTACCTCTACCTCTGCCTTGTGTGTCCACCGTTGCCAGCTGCCCATGCATTGACTGTGACCTTCTGAAAGTGTGCGCTGAAGTGAAGCTTCCCCTCACCCCCCATTGTGGATATCAGGTATTGAGTAACAGTGATGAAAAAGTAACTAAGACACAGGAAGGTGAAGGAATGTTTGCATGTTTGACCGTGGCTTTGATAAAAGTTTCAACTATGAGACATACTTGAGGAAAGAGTACTATACCCAGACGATTGTGGGAAATATTCTTGGCTAAGTTTATTCTCCAGTTTGACTGGGACAGAGAGTGCATGAGGGACCCGAAAGGGAGATGGTGGCAAAATCATTGTCTAAAAAGACCCATGGCAGAGTATAACGTACAAACAGATCAATGCTTTTTGCCTCTCACACTGTTTCCTTTTGCAGAAGGAAATTGGCCTGAGTTATTCTGGCCTGTGGGAAGGCAGACTTGTGATGTCCAAATATTCTAGCATTGAAGAACAGCTGAAAATCTGTATTTAAAAATTATGGAAACTCTTGACATTTAACTGTTGGGCATTGACTCATATTTTTTCAAGGCATCATCCGTGAACCATAAAACAATGAAAGGAGTAGACACCCAACTAGCCCACTCCTGGTGGCCGTCTGCATCCTGTGAACTAAAGAGAATCTGTGTGCAGCAAGTTGAATTTCACTTTTGGGGGTACCTTGAACCGGAGGCCCCCCAAAATTCATTTTGCGTCTCCATCTAATATGCATACACGTGGAAGTGTAGAAATGAAAAAAAATTTAGAAAACAACTTATTCCTAACAATTTACCAGACTGAAAAGAAAACAGTCTCGTCTTCTCTGGTCCAATCTGAAAAGAAATGTGGTCTTGACCTATTAAATTAACTTCAGGGCTCACAGTGGTTATAAAACTAATTAAAAACACTGTCCTGACTGCAGCACTTCTTTCGTCATCCTCACTGGTATTGTGCCGTAACAGCCTTTAGGATTTCCTGCTCCAGTATTTATATTTTGCAGAGCCAGCTTGAAGCCAGGGTCTTCAATTCTCTCGTGGACCCCGCCCACACACACACACCCTGTCAGGAATTATAGCATGTGTTCAACCCTGGAATGTTGGGACATAGGCCTCTGAGAGCCTCCACATATCATGTTTTATATTTATGTCCCAATATTCTTGATCCGTCATTCTGTACTCCAATTTGGCTGGAGAAGACATTCAGTTGGTTTCAGTGAAAAAGCCATTTTAACTAGCCCGCGCTGCTGCCCTGGAACAGCGTATCCCTGAGTCTAAGCCCTTTACTCTTGACATTGACATTAAATTGGTTAGAAAAGCCTCCAGTTCCTACCTTGGCTCTAGTCCAGATCTTAGTTGAAGGATTGATTATGAAGGACGACTCAGAAAGGCCCTCCTATTTTAAGCTTTCTGAGATCCAAAGCCCTTTCTGGTTACTAAGAAACACAAATGATTTTAGTTACCTTGGAATTAAATGTAGACTAGAACATTCAATATTTTTTCAGGTCATGTTGCAAATGAGATAGGGTATTCATAATGGATGTGTCACCATCATAAATATGACAAAAGGACTTGCAGAACGATGATTATCCACACTAAAGAGAGAGGGGGAGAAATACAAGCTCAGGAAATTAACATTTTCCACATTGCTTGGCTTCTCTTTGGTTTGCATTATTTAGGGATCTCTGGTGACTTGACTGAACTCCTTCCTGCCCCTCAAAACCTGCAGCGTGCAGAGCTTTGGGAGTCTACCCCACCCTGATATCAAAGGAAGGACCCCTGTTGTAGAGGTTGACATTTCCTCTCTCATCTCTGGGTTAATAGGGAGACCTGTATTCAAAGGCACCTTTGTCTCCACGGGAGCACCCTGCGCCATCTTTGCTTCTGATTTATATTGGTTGCAGGTGCACACTGGATCAAAGAAGCCAGATGCCAAGTAGATCTAAGGGAAGAACGGAAATAAAACATGTTTTACTTCTTTGTCCCAGCTGTGAAACTAGCTAGCCACCGTGCGCTGGCCGCTCGCCATGCGCAGAACAAGTAGTCCCCAATCTTCCAGCTTGCTACCATCTCCAGTGGAGATTTGAAGAACTCCTCGTGTCTTGATCTCACCCCCAAAGGCTGAATGAATTGGCCCTGGGGGGACCCAGGCCGTGGGGTTTCCCCCAGACAATGTGAGTGTGCTGCCAGGACTGAGAATCATAGCCTTGGGTACTGTTCTTACGCTTGAAAATTATTAACTCATCGAATCCACAGATCTAGTTAGTTGCTGTTGTCGCTGTCCTCCGTTTTCAGTTAAGAAGATGCAGGAGAACAGAAGTTAAGCACTGTGCCTATTTTCAGACAGACCAGACAGGGGTGACATCCAAATTGGAATGTGAGTAGTTGGGTCCCAGAATGCAAAGCCAGTTTAATGCAAAAATCAGAGGAACTCGGAACATTTTTCTGCCAGGCAATTGGGGGGAAATAGAATGATGATTACATAGGCAATACATTTATAGATATAGAAGTCCCACAAAACAGAGCATATTGCGTATGTTATGTATGTATGCACTTGGATATATAGATCACACGTACATATCCATACTAAAAGAATATGGGAAATAGGGAAGCAAGATTCTTAAAGTGTCAACAGAGCTGGCTTCAGGGTCACAGCTTGCGCACACGCTCAGAAGGGGCCTGTGCATGGCTCGATGCTCTACTTTTGCTGTCTTGAAATTCTCAACCTTTTATAATGAGCAGCCCACCGGACCCCAGTGCAGACTGTGAATGTTGAGACTCAGGCCAGTCCTGTGTGTCCCACTCATGGAAACTGACCACCAGCCATGTTCCCTGGTTGAATCATGAGATGATGAGGCAGCTGATCACTTCCATGGGAGATTTCAGGGGAACTGCAGTCCCAGCGCACCTTCGTGGCGCGTGCCTAGTTCCAAGGGCTGGAAAAGCAAGCACCAAAGTGTTTGACGTGGGATGAGAAGAACTATGAGTAGTATACTTCAAATATGAGGCAGTGGGCAGGGGGTCCCCAAAAACAACGGCAGCTTTCCAAAAGACAGGCTCTTCGATTTTCGTTAGATCAAATCTTTATAATTCTATGAGATAAAACTATTATGTTGTACACCCTTGACTTTCCTTCCTTTCTTCCTTCCTGTCTTTTTCATTCTTTCTTTTACGAAAAGTTGAACCAAGGCCTTTCATACTGAGCTACATCTCCACCTTTTTTTTCCCTTGTATTTCTTAAGAAGAATCTTGCTCATATTTCCAGACTGGGCTCAAACTTCCACTTTTCCCACCTCAGCCTTCCACAGGGCTGGGATTCCAGCATATTCTGCCATGCCCAGTTTTAGTGCCTTTTTAGCAGTTGTAGGTACAAGGAGACTAAGTAACTTATTCATGGTCGCAGTGAAGTGTGTGGCGCAGAACTGAGGCTGTGGGTACCACCAAAAATGGAGGCCTAGCGTACCTGAGTACAGGTCCAGTCCCACGGGGCTGTTGACTAGTCACACTGTATGCAAGTCATTTTATTATCGGTGCCTTTTTACTCTCTCTCCCATTCAACAGTTACAGCTATTCAAGAGCTGTTCATGGGCGAGGCGCTGTGCTTCATTCTTGGACTTCACCAGCAAATAAGATTCAGCCTCTCACCTAGTGGAGAGAGCACGTGACGCTCTGAAACAGGACTTGGGTATGGAGCTTCGGAGTCTCCATTTCCCTGCTTGTGAAAAGAGAAGGCAGGTGTGAGGTGGGCTGAGGATGAGAGTAGGGAGATAGCAGCTGCTTTAATGGTAGATAGCAGGATTTGGTGAGTTGACGAGGTGCAGATGCGATTCTGTTATCGCGGGAGGCCCCTCCCCACCAAGTCTGGGTTGCTCGCCAAGTGTCCAGGTGTGACTAGCGACTCTGCCTGCGGTCATTTCTCTTCTTTAACCTTTCTGTATCCTCTTCCCATAAGACTGAGATCAAATGTCATACAACGAGACCATAATGAGCAGGGCGATTCTAACAAAAGCTAACCTTTTTGGAGGACTGTGCTCCCCTTTTCAGCGATTTCATTTTCTGCCATTTCAATTTACCAGCCATCCGTGGTGGCCTGGACATATTACATGGGCAATTTCAGAAATAAACAATTCATTAGTTTTACATTGTGCACCATTATGAGGAACACGATAAAATCTCCCATCTTCCCACTGTGGCTGCCCCATAGGCCTTGTATTATTACGTCTCTTCCCAGAAAAGGGGCTCAGTACAGTACAGGAAAGTACTGAGAAAGTGATCGGGGTGGAGAGGGGGACAGAGGGAGACGACATTTCACTTTATTACAGTCTATTTTTCCAATAATTCTATTTCATTATGATTGTTAATCTCTTACTGTGTTCAGTTTTATAAATTAATGCTTATTACAGGTGCTTATCTGTAGGGGAAACATGGCGTGTATGGGATTCAGTGTTAACCAGTGGTTTCCGATACCCTCTGATTGTTTGGACCATGTCCCACGTGGGTACAGAGGGAGCTCTGCTTGTAACCAGACATAGTGACAATAATTATTTGCATCCACTTATGGAATTCATAACACTAGACCAAAGCGATAGATGCATTTTATAGGTGAGGAGACTGGAGTCAGGAGAGGGTTAATAAATTATTGAATATCACCCATATACCAGGCCCCGGGGAAAGATTTAAACTGTATTTGGCACAGTGGATCTAGAGATCAAGCTCTTCGACACTGCTGTATTGGACCATTCATTTAATATTTCCATTTTTATACAACTAGATTATGTGTAAAAATTATATTCCATTTAAGTACTATCATTCAACGTATTGAGTACTGATTGTCTTTGGAGGGTGTTATTATACATGGAGAGGGCACTTGTGTGTTAGCTTCTGTTATAGTTTACATAGCAAGTAGCCCCCTGAAAACTTTTTCTATTTATTAAGACAGGATCTTGCTCTGCAGTCCAGATTAGTTCTGAACTCACTATGTAGCCCGGGCTGGCCTCAAGGGCCAGGGATGGGGAATCAAACTCAGGGCCTTGTACTTTCTGGAAAAAAATGCTTTAACCCATGAAACTATGCCCCCAGCTCCCTTCAATACTCAGGATTGATTCCCAGAGCACATATTCTCAGAAATGGGGCTCTGGGGAGAGATTGGCTGTGAGGACCTCAACCTCATCGGTCTATTGATGAGTGCATAGGCCAATGACTAGTAGGTTCCAGGCCCAGCTAGAGGAAGCAGGCCAGGGGACACGCAACCACAGGGTGTGTTCTGTCCCCAGCTTTGTCCTTTCCCACCCTCTTCCTGCTTCCTGTCTGCTGTGAGGTGAGCCACATTGCCCCACTGTGTACTTCCGGCCTTACCATGAGCCCAGAAACAAAGAAGTCAAGTGAGCATGGACTAAAATCTCTGGAACCCTGAGCCATAATGAGTCTTTCTTCTTTCCAGTTGTCATTCTGAGGTGTTTTATCCCAGAACAAAAACCTGAAAAACTTCCAAGCTCCTAGGAGAAGTTATATCTACATCTTAATGTCTCTTGATATTTTCTGAGTTGTAATTGTCTTGCCGTAAATACTCAAAACATATTTCTTGGCCAAAATGCAAATTGGAAAGTATCTAATCTTAGGTTAGTAATCCAATCTATGTAAAAGCTCATATAAGAAAGACTACATTTTTCATTGACTTGTCATGTGTTCTTCTTTGCCCAAATTTCCATTATTTTACCCAGAAAGCTAGATCAGTTAGCACTTTCAGCCTAAGAGAGCGGTTAATGTCGCTGAGCATCTTTCCACGTCTCAGATACGGCTTTGTTTGCCTTAAGTCTGTTCACTTTCACAAATGAGGCAGTTTTCGCCTGTTCCCTACACACACAAAAACCGCTTGTTCCTTCCTGCCTGATTTCCCCTTAGGTGCCTACATTTCTCCCTTGTGGCAGCAAAGACTTCTGGGAAGGAGACTTCCTTGAAAGGGACTTCAGGGAAAGCTCCAAGGCATATCTGATTTGTGTCCTTTCTCCTTGGCAATAACCTGGGTAGCAACCCAGGTCCAAGGAAACCGACCATTCCCAGAGAAAAGAATCAGCTTGGGACAGAGCATGGGGCTCAGAGCAGGTAAAGGAGACAGAGGAGGATGTTGACTGAGGCCTTTTGGAAAACAGAAATTCACGGGGCCACGGGCCACGGCCAGGGCCACGATGCCTCTCTTGAGCAGCGACATTGTCATGGAAGAACCACCAATACTTTCATGCTGAGAGGAGGAGGGAGGGTTAAGCAACCACAGTGAAACAGGGTCTGGATTAGTTGGCTGTATCCCTAGAATTTTCCAGATACACTAACCAGTAAATTCTTTTGCTGTTTATGTCAGGTGGGGATGGATTTCATTTCTTGCCTCCCAAACTGTCAAACTCTCCCATGAATCCTGATTATTGTGTTCTACACTAGGGCTTGACACAAGAAGATTTACCAGCACTCAAAATATCATAGTGATAAAGCACATATGTGTAAACATTTCATAGTGCCATGTGTTGTCAAAAGTGTCCTTTAGGTATTTTAATGTCACTAAGTTTCTGCATGGCTTTAGTGGCCCTAGGCAGCTGTGACTGTAGTGGAGTTACTTCTGAAGTTGGGCTCTACATACACAGTGAGGAAGTTGTATAGGGAAAATGATCCCTGAGAATCCTTCCTTTCTGTATTATAAGCCTTCTGTCCTACCATTGATCAGGTTGAAAACACTTATCAAACGTCATCTGTGTGTCACATGCTGGACACCAAGGGAGAGCTAGGTCCCTTCCCCAGATCTCATGAAAGTTTCCTTTCAGTGAGGGAGCAGATTACCAAACAAATGCACAAGGTGATTTCTAAAAACCACGCAGATGGCTGAGATACACAGTCAGCAGGCAGCTTGTAGTGATGGCGGCCGGGGAGGTGGCTGGGTGTGGAGGGATAAGGACAGCTGATCTGCTGTCAGGTGGCCAGGAGAATGTCCTAGACAGAAGGAGGAATCACAGCGGCCCACATCTCAGCTGGGAAAAGGCTTGTAGAAGGTGGAGAGTACCGCATGGGGGAAAAGGGCAGGACGTGACCCGGAGAGGCAGGCAGCACTGGGAACAGGCAAGCTCCTTCTGTACGGCCTCCTAAGGGGTCATAGATTTTATACTAATGGAAATAGAAAGAAAACAAGAAGAAGGGCCCCGAGGAGACAGAGGGCCACTGTAGCGTGAGGCTAAAAATAAGTACTATCACAAACCAGGGAAAGCACTATCAAAGATCCAAAAAAACCTCACAGTGGTGTGAGGTAGGCTGGTGGAAGGAAGGGGGACAGAAATGATTGGAAATAAATGATATTTTGGAAACAGACCATACAGGTGATGTCTTGATGTTGGGAGCAAGTAGATGGAAGGCCAAAGATGGCGGCTGGGCTTGTGTCCTCACGGCAGGCAGGAGGAAGCCGTTGGGTGCAAAGGAGTAAGCGCACTCATTCTCTGGCGTGGTAAGGGAGCACAGACGGACAGTAACGGGAATGGACGGGGACGGGCGAGACTGTAGCCCGAGTGTCCCAGTGGGACCCCGAGGGCTCCTTAGGTCCTTACACGTCTGAGAGGTGAGGGAGCCAGCTTCCGGTTGGGGAGCTGATGCAGAGGGGGTGAACAGCCTGAGAAACACGCACGACGCTTAGTAAGGACCAGCAACTCGATTTCACGTTTGCCTCAGGGGTCCTCTTCACGTGTGGTTTGGTTTGGTTAGAGGGCGCGGATCCCCAGACTGCTCACTTACAGTGCTTTCCCAGTGACCGATCGGGGGTGTCACCATTAGCTTACAAAACACCTCGCAAACTGTAGTAGATATATACGCTCACAAGCTCAACAGTGGTGGCAACAGCTTTTAGCTGTCTGTGAGCATCTCTATCGGCAAACCCCGCAGGGCTCAGATGAGGTTGTCGATACTGCTGCCAGGCTGCTGGTTGATGGAACGAGCAGAGGGGAACTCCTTCCACGGCTGATTCTCTTGTCCTTTGGGTGTCCCCATTTCCAACAGTTTAACTACGGAAATTTCTGTTGTCAGGTAGCTAAAGAAGCTACGCGCTGTCGGTGTGTTATCAGGAGACTGTGCTAGTAGGTGGGTTCGTGTAACTGCAAACTGCTCTCACCTGGCATCTGCACGCTGTTATGTCGTCACAGACAACTGTCCTGTCCTTGCGTCTTGCTAGACTCTTACGTGAGCCTAGTGAGGTAGGGTTCTAGGTACTATCATTATTGCTGTAGACTCAGGTATTGCTACTATTGTTATCATTATGCACTCAGCTATTGTTACTATTAGTTTTCTAGTAGAGTTGGATCTTACTTGGTGCTTTGGTTCCAAAAACCATAAATGGTGTGTGGTCAGAAGCACCCCTGGGAATTCACTCTCTCCGTAGGTACAATGCTGCCAGGTTTCCCGCGAGTATTGGGGGTCATTACTGTGTCTTCTGCTTGTGCCTGGTTAAGTGGGTGGTTTTTCTTTGGGGTCAAGACGTAAAAACAGTGGAAGCCACTTAGTGTGGAGAGATGCCCACACTTCCTTTATTCATCTTTCTTTCCTACTCTTTTTCCTTCCTCACCTTCACTCCATAAATATTTACGGCCTCCTACCGTGTCAGGCATTCACGCTGGACGCTGGATCTTCGGTGATAAATCAGGCAGACTAAACTCTTGATCTAATGCAGCCTATGACCTAGCACATACTGTGAGAAGTACAGGGGCTGCAGGAGGACGGTCCAGCCCTCTGGGCACACAGCTGTTGCCATTCTTGGCTAGCAGAACCTGTCCTTTGAATAAATTCTCTCTTTCTCTCAGTGCTGGTCACTTCTATTTGGCTCTTTTGGTACAAACTCTCTTTGGAGGTCACTTTGTAGTCCCATATTACAGAGAAAGAGTTGGGACCAGAAAGAAGTAAGGTGACTTCTCAGGAGCTACCTGATTATAGCAGAATTAGGTTTGAAACCCAAGTTTTTAGAAAATCCATTTCCCACTTGCTCTGTTCTCTACTCTCCTGGGTGTCTGTCTCTTGTCAATGACTCACGCTTCTGGGCCTCAGGTCACTCTTCCTCTTGTCCCTGCTAAGTCTGTCCCTGTTTTTGGCTTTCATTTGTTGGCTTTTTCCTTCCCGGATAGGGATTTCTGTGTTTCTAACTCTCTCTCTCTCTCTTTTTCATCTCTGCTGTATGTATCCTAACATCTTCATTGCTTAGTCTTTTCATAACCTTTGCTCTTGGTCAAGGTTAGCCCAGGCACGAGTATTCGATAAAAGCACCCAATATCACTTTACCTGTATCTTTGACTCTCAACTTCTCTGGAGAATCTCTTCTATCTCTCCACCTGGGTAGGGGATTGTCACTGCTCCTGAGGACGAATCTATTTCAGTGAATGCCCCTCTGCAGTACCATTTATCTTCCACTTGGTTTATGCTAGGGACGTGGCTATTGTCCAAAACAGTGATTTATTAGGGTCTCTATTTAGGACTGTGTTTAAAGACACTATGCCCTACTTTGGGAGATTGTTAAAGTAAGAGATCCCCCTATAATTAAATTTGGAACAGAACATTTGGTGTGCAGGAGGAGACAGCCTTTTTGCAAGGCACATGGCATTCTGAGTGTTGGAGCTGTGGAGCCCTGGCTGGTGTTGTGATAGGATGCCCTCGCCTATTGCTGGGTAGGCACAGGACGCTTAAGCAAAGCTGCTTCATTTACCTGATTATGCCATAATTCGAAGCCATGTCAAATGTTTTCCAACAGTGACCGCTGTAATTTTATTATATAATTACTTGGTTTAGTGTCATGGTCATTTCGTGAGGATTTTACCTTTACTGCAGGTAGGTCATGAGAGGGAACAAACAGGGATATTCTACAGATTATATTGATAGCAGTAGGAGGAGGAACGGGGTTAAGTGTCCTGTAAACAAAGCCCTATCTTAAGGTACAGAGGGGACAGGATGACTATGTTCTTAATTTACAGTGGAACCTTGGACATGTTGTCACCCTCCTGGGGCTCAGTTTCTGTCACTGAGAAAATGCTAGGCACCACCGTAAAGGATCTCAGCATCTCAGTAGTTTAACCCAAGTGTGGAAAGGTGTGTTCTGACTTTCAATGTAGTGGTCCGCCATCTTGAATCTCAACTGAATGCTACCTGAAAGTTTCATTCATGGTCTCGTCATCGTCCTCATGAGGAAACCATTTTTAAACATCCAGTGTGCTGTTTGTGGGGCCTTTCCTACCTTTTTTCTGCCCCACTTACTGAGTCCAACTTTAACCTGGACAATAATGGAAAAGTCTATTATCTCTCTAATAATAAATTATTACATTGCAATAAAAGGCTTAAGCTGTTTCCTGTCTCTAATTATGTGACATTTCAGGCATCTTAATTACCAAGATATTAAAACTAACAAATATAATAACTTTCTAGTTCATCAATTCTGGATGTGATCTTTACAAAACCTCAGCCATAAAGGTGTACATGTCTAGTTGCTTCAGAAAAATGAAAGTTATTTTTTTTCTAAAATGTGTTTTTCCAAAGTAATTACTTTGTCGAATTTTAAATTTTAACGTTTTTAAATATCCAAATTCTTCTCTCATTTCCTTCTCCCCTGAGAAAAAGAAACCAAAACATCAAATAGCTCTTTATGTTCCCAGAAAGCAGTTGAGCTGCATGCTTAGCCCTCGTGACCTGGGATGTTTTTCTTTCTTTTTTTTTTTTACTGCTACAAACTTTCCCTATTTTGCTATATGTATTCAAGGGGTACAGCATGATGTTTTGACATACTTACTAAAATTGCTGCAATCGTGAAGCCAATGACCACATTATCCTCTCACATAGTGACCTGTGTGTGTGATGACAACCTTACTACCTGCTCTTACTATCAGCAGCTCCCAGTGTCTAGTGCAGTAGCACTAACTACAATCCCCATGTTGCTCATCTGACCCCCAACATACGCATCCTGCGGCGTTGCAGTCATCCACATGGGAGGACCCTTCCCCACGTCACTCCGTACTCTGCTTCTGTGAACCACCGCCCCAGTTCCTTTTCCTGTGTGCTTCAGGTTTCTACTTTGATTTCACAGATAATCCAGGTTATCCGTGTCTGGCTTATTTCTCAGTGCATCTTCAAATTTCACCTCGATTGTCACAGATGGCAGCATCTTTTTTCAGGCTAAATACTATTCCAGTGTGTGTGCATGTGTATGTGTTTGATTATTTCTTCAAAGTGTGTTTCAGAGCGCCCAGTTCCCTCAAGCTGCTCCATAAAATGTGAAATCGTGTAGTTAAATATGCTGCATACCACTATTCCCTGCATTATTTACATTCAATTTTGATTTCCTGTGTGTTCTTCCTCTAGGCCGCGGCACTGTGTTCTGCCTGAATTATCCCTTGTTGTTTATGTTAAGTATGTACGCCGTCATCATCTTAGTACTTATTCCTGTATAAAAATCTACTTTAAAATTGGCTTAAAACAACAGAAGGTATTTATTATCTTAGTCACTTTTCCATTACTATAACCAAGAAAGGTTTTATTTGGGCTCACAATGTCAGAGGCTCCTGTGCATAATCAGCTGGCCCCGCTGCTTGGGGCCTTTGGTGGGGAGCCCGTCACGGCCAGGGTGACAGAGGCCATGGCAGAGAACACCCCTTCATCTTAAATCCTGGTGTCAGGATCCAATTCTCCTTATACCTAGTGAACATTTAGCACCATAAATACTGATTATAATTTTGCCAGCTATGTGTTGGCTTTTACTTGTTGTCAGATCCATAGGGCTTTGCTTGCTATCTCCCACCACTTAATAATGTTTACTAAATATCAGTAGAAAGAATAATGGGACTAGTGGATACAGGGATGATTGTTTTCCTGAAAAATGACAGTAGATATAGGAACTGGTAGGTGTGAGAAAAGAGGAGTTAAAAAGAAGAAAAAATACATTTTGGCTACAAATGGACACCTGGAAAAAAAAAACTCCTTAATTTATAAGAAATCAGACAGCTGAACTTTCTGGTTCTGTTCTGAATAAAAAAAAAATTCCATATTTCTCATGTTCATTTGAGTTACAAAATTCTCTAAATCTTTAAGCTTGCCTCCAGACTGCATTAATGGTGGGGCACTGGATAGGAATTTGGAATTTAGAAGAACAGCCCATTTGGAAGGAAAGATAATGGACAGAGTTTGAGACCTGTTGGACCTGAGGCTTGGATTTTGAGGCAGAACTTTGTAGTAGACAGCCAGGGGCATCAGAGAAGGCAGCACAGATATGGCTTTGGCCTGTGATTCTTCAGTTTCTTCCTCATGGACAATGTCTTTTGTGGCAGGCAAGGCATGAGCTCTCTGAACGTGTTCTGGGCCCTGAGCATCAGCCACTGAGTTGAGTACAAGGAAGGCAGAGCGCTGACTGATTGGGTGAATATGGAGATCAGTGGGCAGCAATTACAAAATAATACTGATGATTACAACAGCTCACATTCGCTAAGCACTCACAGTGTGTCAAGTTCACTCGTGTTTTCATGTGTTAGAATTCATTCTTCTGAAACTTTTATGACGGAGAGCAGGGCTTGACAAATTCCTTTTGTAAGGACTAAATAACAGGTATTTTAGGCTGTGTGGACCATACGATCTTTAGCTACTTAATACTACAGTTGTAGAGTGAAAACCATAGATAATATGAAAATGATGGGGGTGTGTTATCACAATAAAATGTTATTAAACAACCAGGCAGTGAGTTTGATTTGCCAACCAAGACTTCAAGTTAAGCCCCTCTATGCCACAGTCCACTCTCGTGATCACACCATTATATTGCTTGAAATGAGGCTTAAGAAAAGTAACCTCGGTAACAAAGTGGGCTGGATTGCAAAGGAAAATGAAAAGGGATATCTGGAGACAGGGAGACAGGATGGCAAAAATCCAAATAGGATTCACTGACATCTGAAAGTAGGGAGGCTCGCAGCCCTATTGGATGCGGAGAATGGGGAGGCCTCTAGCAGCAGAGGAATCCCCATGGCTATCTCATTGTTTTCTTTTGCTACTAATTGGGCACATGGTGGTGGGATCTATACTGGGGATATATAGATAAGAGTTGCTGAAGCGTTTTGATGTCTTTTTGATACCAGCTCTTGATGTCTTATATGTCTACTATGGCTACTAAAACAGAGAAAACACCACAGCAAGATGGGCCAGTCTCGCCTTTGTGAGTCAAAGTTGCTTTTCCCCAAACGTGAATAAAATACATGGAGCGTGACCATGAGTACACATCTCTAGAACCAATTCGCTGTCCTGCCAGAATCTTGCTATTGAGTCAAGTATGGGGCCTTCTTCCCTACTTGCACCCACCCTGGCCTCACACTTAATCAAGTACTGACTTGGGTAGCCAACTGCCTGGCACAGCTCCCTGGAGGAGCTGTCTGCAATCTACAGCATGCTATGCTGTGTCGCTCCTAAGAACGCTATTGCAGCTGCAGATTGTGAGGCTGACAGCCATTTTTGCATGTTTCCAAATCAGCACTTCTGCATTTGTTGGTCATGTGGCTCCACTGTGACAGGCAGCACGAAGCCCATAAATGGCTAATTGCCTCAGCTTTTCCTCACCGGAAACAAGTCCTTCCTTTTTCTGGTATCTTTCCTTTCTGAACTTGCAGTCAAGGACTAACAAGAGCTCATCTTAAATCAGAATTATAGATGCATATGGTTGTCTTTTAGATAGATTGCGAGCATGTAGGGAACCAAAGGCAGTGTGTCGTTTGTTTTTTGAATTTGGGTTAACACAAAGTGGATCTGATATTTGAAGCTAAGATCAGATCAGAAGAGCCCCAAATCCCATGAGGAGAAGGGCGCTGAGGAGCTACGAGGGCTGATGAATAGATTTTGAGAACCGTAGGGTAAAGATAAACATGATGCTTAAGGTTTTACAAAAGCGTTTGGCTCCCACTGGAACACAAAGGTAGGTGTACTTCCTTCTGTTGATAAAAGAAATTCCGAGTCGTTGCCATCTTTTGGTATTTTCGTATACATAGCTAAGAAGATTTCTGCTGCTTGGGGAATATGGAAAACAAATACGAAGCAAAGACGGAGCTAATGTGGTTACTCTCACTACAGAAGCTGAAAACGGCAAATGACTCGTTTATCCTGACAATGGCTAGCTGGCATGCGGGGCTAGGAAGAAGGCTGGTCTTGGGAAGTCAGGTGCACCCGTCCCAGACATCGTATGGCCTTCTAGTGGGGTTCTCCCACGACAAGACCTTGAGGAAGGTCTTGGGAATGTTTACTTGGGAAATAAATCAGGAAGCTCCAGAGAAGAAACGAGGAAGGCGAGGGAGAGGACGGAGCGAGTGTGCCACAGGGCTCCTTAAGGAGTGCATCCCCGCTGCAGCCAAGATGGCTTCAGGCTTCCTGAGAGCCGTTCGGAGGGATCATCTAGAAAGCACAGCTGAAGGGCTCAGTGAGCAGTTGAGTTATTTTATCCAGCAGCGCTTTTCTATGTCTGGCTGAGGTTCTGCCCCCACTGTGGCAGCTGGTTCAGCTCTGCCAGAGCTCAGATCTAAAATCACCCCACACCCTCAAATCTTACATTCGGAAGCGCGGCCGTGTAGGAAGGGGCGGGCCACTGAGGCTGTGAGGGAGGATTCCTGTGCTAGGCTCCTCCCTCCTCCCTCTACTTCCGGGGCGCCACCCTGCGGACGGCTTTCTCGCGTCATGCCGCTCTGCCGTGAGTTCATGCCCCGGAGCGTGGACTGAGACCCTAAGCCTGTAGTAAACCTCTTTCTCTAAATTGTGCGGATTGGCCATCGCTCCTGCGGTGGGACAGTGGCCACTACAAGCTCCTGGGGAGAGATGGGAGATGGCGCGCCCTTGGCTTTGAGGCAGCGCTGGTCCCCTGGTCCGGTGATAAAGGAGTCAGGGATCCGCTCTGAAGTGATTTTATGTAGCCCGCATTGGGTGGGAATCACCCAATCAAAACTGTCCCTCAAAGGCTCGTGCGTTGTGCGGTAGGGCTTCTGGAAGATGATTGGATGTTGCCCCTCCATGTGCCGCTAGGATGTGGGGTCTGCCTGGAGGACTAGGCCCCCTAGGCACGGGCCTTTGAGGGTGTATCGTGCTCTGGCGCTTCCTTGCCCTCGCTGCTTCCGGGCTGCCACCAGGTGAGTGGCTTTCCTCCATCACGCACTTCCGTTACGCGGGGTCTGCCTCAGGCAGTGACCAAGTATTGAAGCCTCTGGGACCATGAGCCCTTCCTTTAAGTAGTATGTGGTATGGATTTGGCCACAGCGACGGAAAAGCCGACTAGTGCAGAGTAAGAGTTAACTTGTCCAGGATGCTACAACGACTCTTGCAGGAAAGATGAAAAAAAAAATTTACAGCAAGGGCGAATCAGAAAATTAGCTATGGTGGTTGCCCCTAATATTATCATGTGACTAAAATTATAATAATAGCAAGAATGTTATTATGATAGTGTTGCTTTCCCAGAGTTTGTGTGAGTGTGCTTTCTCAAATGGTTCATTTATCTTGCGTCATCCATAGGGAAGATAATTCGGTTCTCTCTGCACAGGTGGAGAAACAGCAGCAAACATGCAAACTTGTCCGCGAAGGGGTGGAATGAAGTGCAGTCCCAACACAGGCGAGTGTGGCCCCCGCGTGGTTGCCTCCCTGCCCCCCTTGAGGCAGCAGAAGACGAACGTGCCCACGAGCAGCTTTTACATTTCCCTTGGAGGTGCGCGCACTTTCCTGTGTTCAACGAAACATTCCGTGAGGTCAGGGTACGTCTTTGCGGAAGTTTTGGAAAACCCCACCGCTGCAGAGGTAAACGCACACCCTTCGAATGTATTCAGGCCTTCTTTGCTTAGCAAGCAGTCGAAACGACCCGCCATCCTCTGCGAGGAAGAAGGATGGAGACGGGGTGTAAAATGTGGAGAAACAGCTCCACAGAGAAATCAGACCTCTTGAAACGAAGCCTCCAGCTCTTACGACGTGAGGTGTCTGAGTTTTCTCTCAGGGCTTCAAAGATAACAAAATAAGATCTTACCAAAATGCGACATACCACAACTTGCTCATCCGTGTAGTTGCATGTGCTGCTTTCTCTGCAAGGGGAAGTAGCAAACGCAAAAGGCAGAGGGACGTAAGGTGCTAGAAATGTTGTCTGCATCCCCTGCAGAACTGTCGGTTCTGTCAAGGCAGGTGATGTCGGGCCTGGTCCCCTGGGCCCCGAGACACACTGAGGGCCTGTAACTTTAAATACACGTAAAAACATCAGGTCAGTTAAGTCACTGCCCTTTGCAGATCTCAGCTTTTCTTTCTGAGGGTCCTAGGACAGAAATAAGCATCAGAAGTCATTCATTGTCAACCTTGGATTGATTATTGGACTGTCAGGATCAAGGTCAAGAAGGACATTTCCTCTTGGGCTTCCTTCTTGACGTGAAAATCAAATTAGAGAAAGGTGGCAGAAGAGTGAAAGGACAGTACCATTAGTAAGTGATATCAAATAGCACGTGCATAGTTACTTATTTGTAATCAATATATTTTGCAGGGAACCAGGAAGTAGTCCCGGCCGTAGTATGATGAACTTTTCACAGCACACGTGATCTGAAATCACTGGGAAGTTCTTCTAGCTGCCTCCTTTGGTTTTATGCTACTGCTTATTAAAACGTAGCCATTCCAAAGTCAGTGGCTTCCAACAGTAGCTCTTTTATATAGTGTTGGCTCCCTGGTCACAAAGCTGGGGGAGTCACTTCCATCAGAGCCTCAGACACACAGCTGGCATGGCACTGCCTGCTGATGGCCAGGAGCTCCACTGGATTACTGACTTAGGTCTCAGCTCTCCTGTGTTACTAGGGGGAGGTGGAGTTTAGCACAGGACAGTCAGATCTAACATGATCAACAAAGAATGCTACACTTTTTAAAGATTTGGGGACCATCATTTCAGTCACATTCTAGTGACAAGTCTGGTCTAGATTGAACAGGAGGGGCTACAGATGAATGTCAGTAGATGGTTGTTTTGTAATTAGGGGCAACTAAAATAAGCCTGCCATATTCACTCTGTGTACAAGGTACCTCAAAAGTCACCATACATAGAAAAGTATTAAAAATACAAAATATAATCCAATATAAAGGTCTGTTTCCTCAGCGTTCACGTGTCATAACACTAAAGTAACATTAATGCCTTGAGAAAAATTGTGCAGGTACGAAATTCAATGTATAAGGTATCCCCAAAGTCACCAACCATAGGAGATAGCAAACATTGGGGACACCAATTTATTGCCAGTTTATATACTTTCAGTGACCAATTTACATACTTTTGATAGAGCAGGAGATTGATGTCTGTGCGAGCTACCAAGATGCCCTGCTTCGGTGATCTGGAGGGAATGTGTGCTTGTCCTGAGGCTGGAAGAGGGGACATGGCGAGAGCTAGGGATTTGGCACGGTGACGTGCTAAAGGGCTCTGCCTGACATACTGTTCAGAAATCCATAGCACTGTCTGCTCACATGCAGGAAGTGCCAGAGAAAAGCCATGAGGCCTATAAATCATTCGAAATAAATGTAGTGCATACCTTTTCGATTATACTCCCCCCGCACCTGCCGAAGGACAAACAATGAAGGTTTTACAGGATTTCCTGTAAACCCAGAGGATACAGCCTAGCTGTCTCTGGAGGAAATTCTCTGAAAAATTATTAAACCTGGGTAAAACTTCAACTCACCATGATGGTTCGCTTCAAACCCAGCATCTTCTTTTCTGAGTAAAGCCCAGAAAGGGGAAAACTTCTTTTTCATTAAGATCCAGACTATGTAATCTTGACTATACCTCCACCCAGTGTTGTCATTTCGGCCAGTGTCGTGCTACTTAACTCTTTGGAAAGGTATCAAAGTCAGGGTCCCTACCCTTGCTAAGAGGACCTCTAAAGCAAATCTCGTGAGTTCGTATCCTGGAGCGCTCTTCCCTGTTGACCAAAGCCTCGGGCTCTGTGAGGTTTATGGTCCTTCCCATAATGAAGATTTCTGCCCATTGCTAATTTCCATGGGGACTGCCCAGCCCCTTGGAAAGGACACTTCCTAATGTAAGACGCCTTATGAGGGAGGGATTCTGTAGCACCGGGGAAGGTTGCTAAGTGCAGCTGACGCCGTGACGATGTGGGAAAGCAACTAACAGTCATTGAGTATTTTCTCTCTGCCACAGGTGGTGCAAAGTTATTATCATTCAGCCTCATTTTTTATCAAAAACAAATGTCATTAAACTAATTATATAAATCATTCACAGTCACATAGCTGGTAAATGGCAGTGCCCAGATTCAAACCTGGGTGGTCTGAGTATTTGCCTCACATGAGGCTGTCTGTCAAGGCAGGTCACTCGCTGTAAGTGAGTCTCAAACTGTGGTCCATGGGCCAGTAGTTTCCTGTAATGTGTGAGGAATGTGGAATCTTGGCCACCCCCAGATCTACTGAATTGGAAGCTCTGGGGGTGAAGGCGGGCAATTTGTATCTTCTCCCTCCTAGTGATTCTGATATATTGTCAAATTTGAGAACGAGTTTTTTTTTTCTGATGCTTAGAATTGAGCCCAGGACCTGTACACCGAGCCACATTCTCAGCCCTTTTTCTTTAAATAAAAAAGCATTTAATTTAATTTTTATTTAAAATTTTTTTATCTTGGTAAGTTATTAATGTTCCTGGGGCTGGGTTTGAACTTGTCATCCTCCCTCCTCAGCCTCCCAGAATTTTGGGATTACAGGAGTGTGCCTCTGTGAGCAGCTCCTGAAAATGACTTTTTATTATTTTTTAACTTTAAAAAAATTGCTATACATCTCAGAAACCACTGACTAAGGCCATCACACTATGAGTTTCTTAAGATACCTGTATGCAAGGGACATGAATGTACACAACCAGCTATAGCTTGAACTAATAATTATGTCTTTCACATTTGGCTTGGAACCCAAGCCCAAATTTACTCAATTTCCCGACTCTGCAGTTGGTTCTAGGCTCCGGTTTCTCCTATTAAAATATAGATAAGGATGCTTGCTTGCTTTCTTCACAGAAATAGTCTAAGAATTAATGAGCTATATTAAACTCTTTCAGTTCCTGGAAGAAAGGCAGTAGATAAATACTATATTAATATTTTAAATAAGTTGACTTTTTATGTGAAAAAAGTCTTTTTTTGTTGTTGTTTCTTTTGGTGATCAAACATATTGCTCTTTCCTGAAATTTTTTTTATTCTTCATTAACGGCACCAGCCAACCAAGTTTTTTGGAAAAAAGGAAAAACATTAAGACAAGAAATCATATTTTCAGTGAAGAACTACACATTTAAAGTTCGTAGTTCTGCTAGTGATGAGACGTAGGGTGGGGTCATGGAAGGACCACTGGGTTAGGGATTTAGCAGTGCCCAGTTGAAGGCCTTCATGCAACTTTCTAGCAGTGCAAATTAGGATGCCCCCCAACCCTTGGCCTTGGTTTACTGAACTGTAAAAGATGATACGGTGGCACAGAGTTAGCATCTAGGGCTCATCCTCAGAAACCTGTGTGTGAATGTTGGTGGCTGATTACGAGCTCTGTGACTGAACATTACTTATTTATCTCCCCTGGTCTTGTCTGTCCTCATATGTAGAAGAATCATAGAAACAAGATTTGCAATGGTTTTCAACTGAAGTGTTCCCCAAAAGGCTCAAGGTGATTGGAAGGTGGCCGGGTCATGGGGCCACCGCTCATCAGCGGATTCATCCGTTGACAATTTCAGGAGCTGTGGAGGGATGGCCACTGGGGCCGTGAGCTGGAAATGTGAGTCATCGCCCTTGGGTCATCATTGGATCGTCCTTTCCTCTTTGCTTCCTGACCACCATGCAGAGAGCAGCTTTCCTCCGCCTTCGCCACTTCTGTCTCAGAAATAGGTAACCAGTCGAGGACGGAGACTTCTGAAACAGGGATAAAATGCACCTTTCCTCCTGTTAGTTGTGGCTTTTGGATATTTTGGCACAGTGACAGAAAAGTGTTTAAGGCAAAATTAAATAGACAAATGGATTTAAAGTGCTCAGTTCAGTACCTACCACTCAACCATAAGTGTTAGAAACCAGGGGTCCCCAAACCAACTGCGCATGAAATTGGTATTGGATAAATCCGATACCAGTCTGTGGCCTTTGGAGGACTGGGTAGCCTGGACAGATGGACGGCTAGTGAAGCCCCGCCTCCCGTCGCATGTTCCTGTTAGGTTCTAATGCCGCTGCTGATTGACATGAGGCAACTTAGCTCCTCACCCCCGTCCTGCTGCTGCTGCCATTTTATAGCTATTCTCCAACTACCTTCTGCAGAACAAGTGCCACCTTCCCTGTCCTTGGGAGAATAGTCTTCAATTAAACTGGTCTCTGGTGTCTAAAAAAGGCCGGAGACCCCTGATTTAAACAAATTCATATGGAAGCTAGATCCTCTCCAAGAGCCTTGGCTACTTTGGCTTTTAGAGCATCTTGTAAGGTTTTTCTCAGAATCCCCCGTTGCTTTCTTCCCTAAGGGTCCACCATTTGCTGTGTATTTATTGGACACCTACTGTGTGCCAGGGCCACTCGGCCCAGAAAGATGACAGTGACTGTAGGTAAGACCCGGACCTTGAGGAGTTTGCAAACCAAGGGAGCAGGATTTTCTTGAACATCCTATACTTGGTACATAGATGTGCTCAATGTGTGTTGGTTCAACTGAATGAAATTCCTTGCTGATTTGAACAAATCTTCAACCCAGGCAGAAAACTATTTTTCTTATTCTTTGCCTCTGCAAACAGAGGGCTTGAGAGGGCTTGACGAGGGCTTGAGAACTCTGCTGCTGCTCTCCTCCTCCTCCTCCCCCTCCTCCTTCTCCTCCTCCTCCTCCTCCTCCCCCTCCTCCTCCTCCCCCTCCTCCTCTTCTTCTTCTTCTTCTCCTTCTTCTCCTTCTTCCTCTTCCTCGTGTTCTTCAAAGGCTTAGTGCTCAGATAGTAGTACAGAGCTGTGGGAAGGAACTTGTGGCCCCTCTGTCATCTTGCCTGAATCAAGGGAAGAGTTGCCCTTAGGAAAAGTTGGCACAGGGAGCGTAGTAGACTGTGGCAAGATGCGGAGCGTGTTTCCAAGGCTCTCTATTTAGTTGGAAATCTCTGCTTGCAGGTGAAGCATAGGTTACTGAAATCTTGCCATCACCGTGTCTTTGAAGGGGCAAGTGGTGAAGCTCTTAGTGATTGGTTCAAACACAAAGGAAACTCTCTATTCCCCATCCATGTTCAAGAAGAAAGGGGATTTGACACGCAGCTGCCTCTCCATACAGGGAGTATTCATCGATTGCAGAAATCTCAACAGTGTTGTTCCAACCTGTTTGGAGAAGAGTGCTCTTGAACTTTCCTGGATTAAGTCAGAAAAATCTCCCTTCTCTAGCTGTGTCTCCATGGTACAGGAACAATAGTGTGAGATCTTAGCTGATGTAAACATTTCAAGCAGGAAGGAGTGTGCTTTTATTTCTTACAACATAAATTAAACATCAGAGCAGACATCAGACTGGGAAAAGTTACAAGAATCGAAGGTACTTTCAGTGGTGTATTACTGCTGTCTGGGCAGGGGGCTCAGGGGGCCAGTGAGATCACCAGCAGGGATGGAGCCCTGGGAGGTTCCGAGCCAACTCCACAGACAGGGAGGGACAATAAGTGTTCTGACTCGGGATGTTGTATTGCCTCCAGGTCACTTAGGGCTGGTGATGGGAACTGGAAATCCAGTCACAGACACAGGAACGAGGAGGCTTATCAGTAGTTCACAGGAGCATGGAGCCATGCTCAGCACAAGCTGGCTAGGGTCAAGGCCAGAGGCCAGGCTGGGAAGAGGCCAGAATGGCAGTCAGGCAGAAGCAGAGGCTGGGCCAGCATGTCCATATGGAGAAATGGTGTGCAATTACAGTGAGGCCTGTTGACAGCCGAAGGTCAAGACCAGGCTGTTGGGCCATGCTGGAGACCGTTCCACACTGAAGGCGACACTGGGATAGTGGAACGATTTGCTTCCTTGGGTTTCCATTAAAAACATCATGGCTTACAATAGAAGTTTAGTCTTTACCACAGTCCAAAATCAAGGTGTTGGTGGCGTGGTTTCCCCTGGAGGCGCTGACGTGGACTCTGTTCTCTGTGGCTGTTTGAGTTTCTTGTACCCACTTCACAATTCATGGTGTTTCTTGGCTTGCAGATGTACCGCAACAATGTCAGCCACCTCTTCATGTTGCCTTCCCAATGTCTCCACGTACTCTCTTCTCATGAGGATTGGTTAAAATCGTTGGGTTTAAGGATTGTGCTGAGTTCAGGATCATCTCATCTTAACATCCATGGCAAATACACCTGCAAAGGCCCATTTACCAAATAAAGTCAATTTCTCTAGTTCTAGAAAGTGAGGACTTGGATACAAACTTCTGGAGAGGCTAATTTCAACTCACTGAAGTGGACATAAAGGTAGAAGTCAGAATACTTGGAATTTAATCCTAGTACTGTGACTCTAGCAACACGTCAAGAAGATTTTACCATCTGTCAGGTATTTATTCTTGATTTAAAAAGTATTTAGGGAACATCAACCGTGTTCCAGATTTTTTTTCTAGATTCTGAAGGTACATATAGACAAATACATAACAAATATAAGTAAAAGCTTCATCAATATATACTGTGGATGTTGAAATTAAAATTTTATTACAGTAAAAGACACACTGGCGTTAATCCCCCTGAAAACATTCACTACTTTGAACATATTAACCTTGTTTTTCTTGCTACTTTTTAAAGCAGTTCTGGAAGTCCTCTCTCGTGAGTGTCTCTGTGAGATGTGATCAAATATATAGTGTATAATGCTGCCAGTTGCCATCCAGTGGGAAAGGGGGCTCATAGAAAACGTGACGGTGGGTCCTTGTGTACTTTATTCACAGAATCTGGCACCAACGTCAAAATGACAAGAAATGAGAATGTTTTGAATCAGTTCAAGTCACGGAGGCAGCCACAAGAGTGCAGTTAAAGACTCTCACAAAAGAGAACTTCCAGAACTGTTTCAGAAAGCGGTAGAAACTGTGAGACAAAGTGTTTGATGTAAGGGGGGGTATTTTGAGAAGAAAGTGGCTAAGGTGTCTTTTATTGTATTTTTAACTTAAGCATTCACCATATTGTTCAATCCTGCCTTGTACATGGGATATCTGGTACGAAGAGCACTCTGAGGAAGGTGAGTTGGGTAGAGGTAGGGTGTGCCAGGAATAGGAAAGTCACTGTAAGGAAAGCGAGTCAGGTCCGGGTAGGGTGTGCTGGGGACAAGAAGGTTGCATTTTCCATTAAGATGGCCCTGGAATGCTGCAGTGGAAGCGACCCTTTGAGTGAACAAAGAGGAGAAAGTGAACCTGGTAGATGCGTGAAGGAAAACATCTTCTGGGTTGAGGGCACGACACACGCAAAGTTCCTGAGGCCGGACGGGGCCTGGCAGGAGTGAGAGGGGGTCAGGGAGCAAGGAAGGTGAAAGGATACAGCAAAGGAGGAAGGATTCAAGGGGAGGAGAGGGGAGACTCCAGCTGGGACTCCAGCGTTTGCTCTAAGTCTTACGAGGAGCCATAGGAGTTGGAAGATGCGCAGTGCAGGGCTCAGGGCGTGGATCACCAGTTAAAGTGCCAAGCCCAGGAACCTGGCTTTGATTCCCCCAGCACCACGTAAGCTGGGCGTGGTGGTGCGTGCTTGGAATCACAGCACTTGGGAGGCTGAGGCAGGAGGAGTGCCATGAGTCCAAGGCCAGCCTGGGCTCCATAGTGAGTTCAGGACCAGCCTGGGCTGCAGAGCAAGACCCTGTCTCAAAAAAAGAAAAAAGAAAATGCACAATGCAACCTGATTCCATGAGGAAAGCAGTGTGTGTGGAATTTTATTAAAAACAGATTTGTGGAGGTGGGGGAGGAGCTGGGAGACCACTGGGACAGTTGTTCTAGTGAAGGGGCAACAACAGGCGCTTGGACGTGGTAAGAAGTCGTGGGCTTTGCCATTTGGCCAGAAGCTTGAGCTACTAGAATGCTTGAGCTACTAGAATGCACCGAGTTTCACTTGAGTGTAAGGGGGTGAGGTGACCGAGCTGAGAACGCCTTGGGGGTTTGGAGGTGTCTACTGAGGTGAAATAGTACAGACAACTTCACGTCTGTGGGACAACCCATTACACAGCCCCACTGTGTGGGCATTAGCACGTCCATTTTTAGGTAGAAACCTGAGTATTTCAATGTATCAAAAGTAAATTTCCAAGATTATGTGACTAGTAAGTATCTGAAGTGGGATTTAGAGCCAGGTCTTTGATATTTATAATCCCACTCTCCTAATTCCCCAAACTGTTTATGACCACAGGAAGGCAAGGCCTCTATGAGAATGAAGATAAACATGCTTTGTGGAGTGTGCTGTCCAATCTGTACCAGTTCATTGCCAAGCGATACAATACTTCAAAATAACTGATGCAAACCAGCAATTATTTCTTATTATCTATCATAGTTCCTGGTCCAATTGCTCATGGAGTTGCTTGGGTCCAAGTCTTCATGCTCATCTTAAAGTCTCTCCCTCATGCAGCTGGGTTGTTAATGGTGGATGCCAGCTGGGACTTCAGCTGGCCATGGGGCTGGAACGCTTTCTCAGGGCTTCTCTCTGTGACCTGGGCTTCCTCACAGCACGGTGTCTGGGTTCTCAGAGTGAGCATCCATCTTTCATGATTTAGCCCCAGATGTCCTACAGAATTCCTCGTCCCACACTGTCAATAGGGGCAGTCACATGATACCAGGCCCGAGAGTCATCACATAACGGTGAGTGTGAAATAGGAAGAGATGGGCACTGCCATCGTTGGAAAACACTTTGCACAACACAGAAATAGGATATTGCAAGGCCAGTTTGTGGTGGTATAGCAGGAAGGCTTGACACAATGAAACAGCTTGGGTTGTTAGGTAAGCCAGGTGCAGATCAATACAGAGAGAAATTCAGAGCAGGTACTTAGAAACCGTTTCCAGGGTTGGAGCACAGGAAGCAGGTCACATGACACAACCGGAAGAGAACGGGTGTCTATGCCCAGATCAGAGAAATTCTGCACGCTGCTACGTCTTCTCCCATCTTTGTCAGTGCTGTGTTCTCAAACTCACAAAAAGAACTTCAGGTCATTGATGCTACGTGTCACAGGAAAAGATCCAATAGCCATGGGAAGACATTACGGAAAAATGACCCAATGTCCTCCGCGCCACACACCCGGCGTCAGCGTTGGTGTGCTGGTGTTGAAATGTTCCGTTTTCCTGGATGGAGGCCAGGGCAGGAGAGGAAGGGCTCAGAGCTGAAAATCCCACGGACCTGGGTTTTAAACCCTAGCTCTCTATTTTAGCTGTGTGGTCTCAGGCTAAGTACTTACCCTTCCAGTTTGGAAAAGGGGGATAGTAATAAAATAATCTTACCACATGTCCCAGGGGCCAAGAAAAGGAAATTCTCAATGGGTATTCATTTACACAATCATTATTAAATTACACACACATTTCTTTTTACCTAAATTGTATCATTTACAAATACAGCATGCTCGTTGTTCTATATTTGCCTTTTTCGCAGTATAATTGGGTCTTAAAAATCTTTATGACTTTGGGAACAGATACCCATCTAGTCGTATTTTTCATAGGCATCCCTCTCCATCATACATGATTTTGTTAGTATCTCTCTTGGATATTTAACTTGAAAAAAGTGTTGCCCATTACCTGTGGTAACCCTGAGTAGTCAATTTCTATACATGCCTACCATCTTCTTTGTGGTTGGTGCATGTTTTTTAGTAAGCAATTATTGGCAAGTTTCTAGAAGTGGATTTTCTAGACCCTTGATGTCTTATTCAACTTCTAAAAACCTTCTTTGTATTATGAAATATTTTCAGCTGACAGAAAACTAGAAAAGGTGACATAGTGGGCACCAGCATATATTCAGCATGCGGATTTGGGCTCATGTTTTGCCGTACTTGGCTGGCTCTTCATTAAGTACTCAAAAATAAAACACCTGTCTTGACATTTCTCCTGCTGTAGGACATCTCAAAACTCAGGATACATCTCTATATAGCCATCCTACCCTTGTCATGCATAGCAATCTGATGTACAATTTCCTGCTGTCTTCGTTTTTATTTTTTATTTTATTCAAGACAGGATCTTGCTCTGTAGTTCAGAATGATCCTGGCCTCACTGTGTAGCCCAGGCTGGCCTGGAACTCATGGCCATCCTCCTGCCTCAGCCTCCTCAACCTCCTAGAAACGTGTGCCACCACGCCCAGTTTATGCGGCTCTGGGGAACTGAACCCAGGGGCTTGTGCGTGCTAGACAAGTGCTCTAACCACTGAGCTACGCCCCAGACTCCCTTATTATCTTTTAACATACAGTCCCGTCTCTAATTGTCTACAGTGGATTTTTAGCATTTCTTTCCAATTAGAACCCAATCGCAGACCAGTTTTTGCATTTGATTCTGTGTCCCTTAAGTGCCTGTCAGTCTAGAATAGTAGCTCTCCCCTCTCTCCTCTTTCCACACTTGACTGATTGGAGAGCCCCAGCTGTTGGTCTCCTCCCTTTCAAATCCTAAAGCCTCCTGTTGCAAACAAAGCTCTCAGATGTGAACTGTTAAGCCAAATAGCCCTTAGCTTGCCGCCTATTGGCTGGGCCAAAGCTAGGCTCCGCGAGGCCGCGGCTCCACCCTTAATTGTCGAGGTCGGCTGTGGCAGTCCGTTTGGGAGACTTCGCCTTTCCAGCAGGGGTAGAGGCTCTGTGTTCAGTACAAAGTGTCCTCAGCGAAAGGGGGGTGACTGTCAGTTCCAGCGCGACACTGGTTCCATGTTTACCACGAGCAAGTTGGGTGTCTTGGAAAGTTCCCTTCCTCTCCGACTTCAGAGGCAAGTAAGTCTTGGGTTGGTCATGGCCTGCAGGGCCAGGGAGTGGGCGAGAGCGCACTTTTGTAGTTCGCGGTAGGTGTTGAAATCCTGGGTTCGCTGTCATCAAGGATAACTGGGTGCCTATGAAAACCACTTACCCTTTATTCCCGTTGGTACCTTGTCCTGTGGAAGGGACTGAGTCTTTTCCCGAAGGACGTGTCTGTCTGATACACATCGGGGCCAGAAAGTGGGAAGGTTTCCTAGCCTCCAAGATGAAGCTTCTAAAAGGTTCAAGTGCATGAGAATTACATGGGAAATGAGGAAAACTTGTACTGACCAGAGATTCTGAGTCGGTAGACGTAACCCGGGAATCTCCTTTACTCACTAGGCGTCTTATAAGACTCTGACTTAGAAGGGCCAGGGACTGCCCTTGAAAAGAGTTTTGTCTGGGAATGTGTTTTCCCACTAAATGATTGTTTGTATGTACCAGCCCCTCTCCTGGCTACCTGCACTAATACCGTGTCCTCATAACAATTCTATGGGTTAGATTATTTTTGCACCTAGATTTTATGGCTGGAGAAACTGAGGTTCAGAGAGGTTTTTTTGTCCAAGGCCGAATAGGTCGCTAGACTAACAAGTGAATATATATTGGATATGGGGGTATAAAACTTAAGTGAAAAGCTACCCCTAATTATTCATAAATTCAAAAATTCTTAGACTAAGAGCTTGTTGGTAATGTGTGTTGATGTACAAGATACATTTCCCATTATGATCAAAGAGGGATGTGTGAAGTACTGTGTATTTGTCATTCCTTTGAAGCCAAGGTCAACTACCTGGAGAGTAGATGAACGCTTGGCAAATAGCACTTAATGTGTGCTTGTTGAGTGAGTGAATAAATTCTAACTCTCTGAAAATGTTAGTCTTCGTGTTCCACTTTGATGTGTCCCCTCTTAGTTTTTCTTCCTGGTCCATTTTTAATGGTGGTCCAGTTAGTCACGCATAACAAGCGGGGATTATCAAGTGACTTTCTTAATGTGGTGTCTGCTACTATCTGCTATTGACCTCAGAAAACAGTCTTTGGGTGGTAGAGCTTCTCTGCAGAATCCTAGTTCTCACCGAGCCGCTGTCACTGTGAGACCATTGTCTGGCCCCTCAGCCACTCAGAGCTTCCAATTTCCTCACATAAAGGAGGGTGTTCAATGCGCAGACTTGTGTTCAGTGTCAGCCTTGACCTCAGGAAAAAAGCTTACACTCTTTGATGGTGAGCTCTCTCCTCACTCAGATGCATCAGTTATTGGTAGCAAACACTTGGAAGATGTTTTCCCGGTTCAAATCTCAGCTCGATGTTTATCACCTGTGTGAACCTTCGTGCACTAATGTACTTTATCTATAAAATGGTGCAGACAAGTAACACGTAGCTTAGAGAACTGGTGTGGGGGTACGAGGAGTCAGCGCAGCTCAGCACTTATGCCTTAGGCACTGTGCTCAGCAGCTACTAAGGGTTATTTAAGATTAACCACATCGTGGTTGTGAAAGTGAGATCGTCATACATAATTTTCAGAGAAATTTTGAATGCAAATTATTCTGGGTATTTAGTAACTGCTCCTTAAGTAGTGATTACTTTGTGTATTGTTCACTGTAAGATGAATTTAAACTCAGCTAATTACAAGAGTACTTCCAGGGCCACCACCTGTGATTTTTGTGGAACTAACAAAGCAACCTGCTCTTTAACTTTGAGAGGGATTGTGCTGTCACGAGAAATAACCAGGTGTTGCTTCTGAGGCGATTTGGGTGGTGAGAGCCGGGAGCTCAGGGCTTCCTTCTAGAACATGAGCTGCCAGTTCTAAGGGTCAGGATTGATGGAGATGTTTCCAGTGAAAAATGGTGGTACCTGCACATGAGACATGATTGCAAGATTTGCTATTCTTTCAACTAATGGGAATGTCAGTGCTTTTGAGTGTTGTTAACGTTATTCAATTTGAAAAGAAGAAACACACAACCTTAAAGAATGCGTTTAAAGCAACGAGAACTGTCTTGGACTCGCTTGTCCTGAGGTCATTTTGGCACTGCAGGCTGCCCCCCGACTGCTGCCATTGGGCTTCCAGTCGAAGGACAGGAACCCCAGGGACACTTGAACTTCAGGTGGACAATGCACTCTGTAGCATTCGTTTATATGCTCATAGGTAGATGTGGACAGATATTTTCTGATATTGCAAAGGTTTATTTGTGAAACATGGCAGCTCCCTACTGCAGTGGACAGTGGCGCTTCTCAAGCTTCACTCTGCATCTTAGTTACCTGGGAATTTTGTGGAAACTTGGATTCAGTGGTTGCAGCGTCCTCTGTGGTTGCAGCGTTGGGGACTGTTCACATGTGAGTGGGAAGGGCTGGGGGAGCACTTGTCCTAATGCACCGGTGTGGAAGAACCAAGTGTGGTGCTTACTGAGGCCACAGATATGAGGTGTGGTGGAACATCATGGTGTGTGTTTAGATTTTAAAATTCTGTGCTGAAATACATATTGCCACTGATTTTCCTCGAGATACTTCCCCCTTATAACAGTCATTCTTGCCACGTACTGACAACAGTTCTGGAAGTCCTTCGTGTCTTCAGTTGGGTTGTCATGTCTGCCTTGCTGTCCTGGGTGGATTCAAAGCATTTTCTTCTCTTAGTCCTTTTCACTTTGGAGAAAACCCAGAACATGGTGCCAGATCTGGTGAATAAGAGGAGGACGTAGCATAATGTGCTTGTTTGACACAAGTTATCTTCAGTGTTTCAATCAATTCGGGATATCAACACAGACAGGAAAGGACACTCACAGACGAGGACTTCCAGATCTGCTTCGGAAAGTGCAAGGACAGAAGGATGGATGTGTTAAAAATGAGGAGGACTATTTAGAAGAAAATTGATAGGAAGGCATCTTTTATTGTAAACTTCAAAAAAATTAGACATCACCTATGTTGACCCCTCTCGTACTTCCTCTAGCATGAGGAGGACATTGCAGTTATTTGATTTTTTTCCTCACAGTTGTTCTTTTCATTGGTAGGAATTTGCAATGCACCCCGGTTACATGCACCTTGAGGAAATGGTGTGCACACATACTGCATCTCCATCTCTTGACTTCTCTTCCTCCTCATACTTTGCTGTAACACTATCACAGATTGGGTGTGTTGAGTAAAAGAAAGGTATTGCCGCATAGTTCCAGAGGCTGGGAGGTTGAGTTTCTTCAGAGGCCACTCCTTGGCTTCTAGGGGATGACTCTGTCACTGTCCTGGCCCCTGGTTTCCTCCTGTGCCTGTGTGACCCTCGTGGGCTTCTCTACACATCCTCTTGACCCCTTTGCTGAAATTAAATCAGGTCACACCCTCATAGATGCAATTTAATTTAATCACTTCAGTAAGGATTTTTATCTCCGATACACTCATGTGCTGGGAACTTCAGCCTGTGGATTTTGAGGGGACAGGATTGAGTCAGTAACTCCACCAGAGACATCGTGAGACGGAAGATCCGTGGGAGGAGGCGTCCCAGGCTCACCCATTATGGCATCTAGGCGCCCTGATTGAAGAAGATGGTCCCAGGTGCTTTTCATCAGGCATATTTTAAAAATCATGGCTACAGCCGTACTTCTCAACTTTCAGCATGAATCAGAATCCCATGAAGAACTTGTAAAAAGCAAAAGTGAAATCGTTAAGTTTCTGATTCGGGAGTTACAGGGTAAATCTGCAGACCCTGTTAAGAACTGGCACCTTCCAAGAGACCCTTGCGCCCGCAGATCTGTAGAGACAGCAGAGGTGGGCCCCTCTGTGGCTGGAGAGCACATCTGCTGGCACTAGGAGGCAGGAATCTGGGGGACTCGAGAATTCTTTATTAGATCAAGGAGAATTACAGTGATGAATTCCCTGCCAGTTCAAAAACATGGGAGGCAAAATTAATATATTTTCACGAACAGAAAACCATTGCCATGTGTTTTGTTTTTCCTTTTTCCAACTTTTTTCTTTGTTCTTGAAGGAGCCGGTCAACTGTTCCGTTCTTGCCATCACAGTTGTCTTTGCTATATGGCACAGTGCCAGATCTTGTGATGCCAGTTTCCCAAATGTAAGGAAGGGTAAAGAGAAAATGTAGCTCCTTTGGGGATGGAAAAGGGTTAGGAGAACCCAAAATGAGGTGATTTCAATGGGCACTCTCCCGAGACCGTGCTGTCTTGCTACCAACAGGATTCTGGAGGCACAGCTGACTTCTATGTAGTTGTGTTGATAAACACAGGGATCAAGTCTTACTAAGGGAGGAATCAATAGCTTCCCTTAGAGATCTTTAAAGAGCATAGGAGATTGGCCCTTCGTAGCATGGCTGTGTTCTAGAATTTAGTAAGTCCAGTTGCATGCTGAGTTCTTAAGAAAATGTGCTTTCTGTTTATAGAAATTTTGCAAGGGTTCACCATGAAAATCAGCCCTCTGACATTTTCTGCCCTATCCGAAATGATCTGAGGTTTGCTGATAGGCCACAACTTTAAAGGACTTCTTTATAATAATGGGGCAAAATATTAAAGCTCAGTCTTTGCTCCAGTCCAGTGGGTTTAAGAATTCTACACTTGAAGTGAAATGGATGCATCTGGAGACCATATTGCAAAGGACATTAATCCAACACAGATGGTTATCTGTTGCGTGGTCTTTCTTAGATAAGAACCCCAAAATATCAATAGAAAAAGAGAGAGAGAGGGTAGGAAATAGAGCGAGAGACTTTGCAGAGATGAGAAGGGGAGAGAGAAAGGGTAGTGAGGTGGAGAGGAAGAAAAAGTGACTAGGATGTGACGTGTGCAGATGCCAACACCCCGGGATGAATGTAATCATTGCACATTGCCAACAGATACTAAAACAACAAAAAAACTGCCTCAGCAAGAGAGAGTCCTATGCAAAGCTGCCACGAGGCACGTGACAAACCCAGGCCTCTGTAAATGCCAGGTGTTTTGTTTTTGTGTGATTGAATTCCTGAATACCTGTTTTTCTTTCTCTGACCATTTCTCAATGTTTTCTTCTTTTTCTTTCTTCCTTTACTCTTCTTAACTGACGGATCACAATGTGAAATCTCTTTTGAAATAAGGAACTTTACACAGACACGTTATGGGGGGAGGGTTCTCGTTTTTGATAGAAACTGAGCCCCGGGGTTGGTTCACGCAGCTGGGCCTTCAGTGCTGGAGCCCACAGCTCTTTGGTTGCTTGATTGAAAGAGCTGTGGATCACCAGGGCGCAATTTGCATGCTCTGAGGCCCATAGCAGTAGCCACTGACCAGCCAGGAAGAGTTTAAACAGTTCAGCAGTGCTGGGCTGACCAGGGTAGAATATTAAACCAGATTCAAAGCCTGAGTTGGAGTAATCTCAGTGATAGAGTGCTTGCCTGGCACATGCCAAGGAAGAGACTCGTGGATTGCTAAATTTCTCACTTCCTTTGGATAACCGACAAAATTTGATACTAGTGTTACAAAAAGAAAAATGTTTAGCATTGAGATTTTTTAACTTTTCTGGGCTAGTAAGAACTGCAAAATGAAGGTTAGTACTAGGGCTTTAAGCTACAATTGACAGTGGTTTTTAATTATAGGTCTGCTTAAAAATTGTACAGTGTTTACAAAATTCACATGCCTTAGATTTTGATAATTTAATAGGAGTGAGGTGTGTCCCTGGAGGCTGTGTGTTTGAGTTGTTTTTATTTTTATTTTATTTTATTGATAGCGCATCTTGCTCTCTAATCCAGGCTGATTCTGGACCCACTGTGGAGCCCAAGCTGGCTTTAAACTCATGGCAATCCTTGCCTCGGGCTCCTGAGTGCTGGGATTACAGGCATTCACCACTGCTCCTGGTTTATGTGGTGCGGAGGAATGGGGAATCGTGTGTGTTTGAGTCTTCTCTAGATGGGTTTGATCCCTGCCACGTTGGGTATCTTCTTCTGTTTTCTCATCCAGATGTGCAGCACTCAGTTTTTTTCACTGTGCTCCATTCTCAGACAGCCAGTCATTCCAGAGTCCTTGGAGAAGTCCCTTGCTGGATGGCTTCTGATTGGAATAAACCACCAGAAGGAGTCCTGGGAGGACACGGGGTAGGAGAGGAGAGAGAGAAGTTGAGGTAGGGTTAATGTTCATGCTTGGTGACTCGTGCTTGACAGTCGGCCATTGGTAAGAAACATTCTTCAGGTATGAAGAACCCTAATAGCGATCTCACCCCATTCCGTTTTTTGAGGTAAAACCTGATTGTGTTACCATACCTCATCCCATTCTTTGCTTAAGAAACAACAGGACTCTGGGTCTGGTATGAGTTGGTTGTGTCTCAGAGACCCTTGTATGCATGCTAAACCAAGACACCGGCACACATACAGTCAGGCCAAGTGCAGAAATCACAGGTGCATACTCAACAATATACGTTGAGTACATACATGTATAATTGGTGTGTCCCTTATCTACATGGCAGTGCTTTGAGGAAAAGTGTGCATGATCTCACTGTACTGCACCCATGAAGCCATGCAGCCTTTGGTCTTCTTTCCCGGGCTACTGTACTGGGCACCTGACCACCGTATCCTGCGTTGTTTTAATAAACTCTTTCCTAGATCTTATTGGCTGCATGTGGTTTCCATGTTGCATAGGGCAAAGAACTCATGGAGCCAGTGACAAAACTAGTATTTTATTTCCTTGGCTGTCTTTTTGTGTATTGGTTGGTATATGCTTGTGGTAGTACATTTATTTGGGAGAATTATCTCAATGTTTTTCCATCCTTTCCCCCTCCTACCTTCCTCCTCTTTAATCTTCTTCCTCATCTTCAACAAGTCTGCCTTCCTGTTTCTTACCATCTCTCTTTACCCGTTATTTAATATTTTGTGTTTCTCATGTAAGAAAAACTACGAGATAGCTAACCTTCTATGTCCAACTTATTTCACTTAACATTACGATTGCAAAATCCATCCATTTCTCTGTGAATGACGTGAATTCATTCCTCTTTAATGAGGGAGTAAAATCCCATTGTGTTTATATAGTTTTTCTTTTTCCTATTACCTGTTGATGGGCATTTAGGCTGTTTCCAGAGCTTAGTTATTGTGATTTGTGCTACTATGAACATGGGTGTGGATGGTCATTATAGTAATAATAACTTTGCAGTATTTACAGTAATGACGGCTTTAACTGTCTTAGCAATATACCTAGGAAAAGTATAACTGGTTCACAATGGTGTTTCTAAATTTTGTTTCTTGAGGAGTCTCCACTGTGATTTCCACAGTGGTTAGACTAGTTTACAGTCCCACATCCTCACCAGTATTTTTTGGGGTGTGTGTGTGTGTGTTCTTGACGATAGCCCTAGCTCTCCTTTTTACATTACTTTGGACTAACTGATCCCTTGACCAAAGATCGTATTTGTTTTCTACTGGGTCCCTGCCTGACACACTCTACCTTACCCCTTTTCCCAACTTCCTAGCGGTCCCAGAGAATCTTGAAGGTATCTCCTTTGTCCAACGTTCTGACTTCACACAGATCTCACATAACCTTACGTTTTTCTCATCTGTCAGGAAATTCTGCCATGGGTGATTTTTCTCTAAGGTATGAAGAGAAGTGGAGAACCAGCTGGAGTTCTAACATTCACCTTCCAACATCTGCCTTCTTGTGAGCAATCTCAGAGGAAAGACAGGCTTATCCCAGATGGCAAAGTACAAGTAATTTCAGGAAGTTCCTAGGGACAAAAAACTTAAGCAAACTTGGTAAATTTTATTCAGATGATATTAAAATATAAAGGAGTTCGCTCCCAAGTAAGTATGTTAAAAAAAAAAAAAGCTAAGCTTGGTCTGTGTTTGAATTTTATGCCTTTCCAGATTGCATGGTCAATTAATCCCTTAAAATGATGACGAGTAGGCAATTTATGTGCATGGTAGAAGGGGCTAATTGGTAATATTGTTACACAAAATCTTGTAGGCAAAAATTATGCCTGTGTTTAAAAAAACTGTGCCTTTGGTATTTGAAGGCAGAGCTCTCATGCCTTGAGTCTCGGAGGAATTCAGTCTGCTGATGTCAGAATTAATGAGTAATATGGAAACTTAAGTGTAGGATGGATGGAGTGAAAAACTGATTAAAGATTAATGACACTAGACTAGTGGGAGAGCTGCATTTTCTAGTGATCAAAGACTCACAGGCTTTCATCTGCCAGTGCCTGGGAGAATGTTGAACATCTTGGAATTTGTCATATTGCCTTTGGTTAAATTTTATCAGCCTGCTATTCAGCAAGACACTGCAGCTCTGATCTGATCCTCAACAAATATTTTGAAGGTACCTACTCTGTGCTGGGTACCTACTCTGTTTTTTCAAAAGAAAAAACAGCAGGACAGTTGGCTTAGTCACTTCATCCTACTGGGGACCTGACAGCTGGCACAACTGGAGGAGGAGAGGCTTTTCTTGGCTCCAAGTCTCAGCCTGCTGTTGGCTGGCTCCAAGACAGACAATGGTGGGCGGGCATGGCGGAGAACAGCGACTCATCCAGTAGTAGTCAGGGAAGCTGGGGACAAGGTACCCCCTTTTGGGTCATGTCCCCAGTGACCTGCCTCTTTGACCAGGCCCCGACACCTGACAGCACCTTTAGGGCCCCCATAGTCCAATGACATTTGAACAGACCTCACCTCTGAACACAAGACTTTTGGGGGTTGTTTTACATTTAAACTGCAACAGCAGTGACTAGCAGAAATATGCACGTTCCCTTCTTTCATGGAGATTACAATGGAAAATAGACAAATTTTCTTAAATAATAAATACACATTCATGTTCTCAGGTAACTATAAATACAAAATCCTCTGTCGTCAAATACCCCGAACATTGGGTGAGATATGATGAGTAACATTTCAAATGTAGAGCTGAGCCCTTCCTGAGGCCAGAGACATCCTCAGAGGCCAGGAAAAAGAAAGAAAATACTGAAAATCAGAGAGGGAATTGTGGGTTAAAGTCTAGGTCACTTTGCCAATGGAGTGAGGAAAAATTCTCACACAGGATTCATGAAAGAGAGCAGTTCTTGGTGGGTGACCATGAGCAGATATGGTGAGTTTAAGCTTGCAAACTAAAGTACTGTTGCAAAGGAAAGTGTAGTAGACTCAGAGCATCGAGGTGATCTGATCTGAGGTGAGCCTGGGAGTCTGTTGTGGAAACTTCATTGAAGCCATCGTGTTGGAGTAGGCCCTGAAGGCTGCACTGGACGTCAGGCCTGGCCATCCTAGTAGGAGGCTGGCCTAGCGGATGGGTGTCTGGGCTTGGGGGAAGAGACAGTGGGAAGAAGAGAGAGAAAGACCACAGAGAGAAGGAGGGAAGAAGTTGTACTGAACTAGTCTTCAAAGCCAAGCTTGTTGCTAAAAGACAAAAGTTTTGCCTAAATCTAAAAGGTGCTGGGAAACAGTAAGTAATGTCGTGACAGCAGAATTGGTATTTTTAAAGGTCCTCTCTTCTTGCCACTCTGGCAGTGTCGACTGCAGCAGGTAAGGGTAGGGCTGGTCCCGGAAACAGAACAGGTGGCCGAGCCCTGGTGGGAACTATTGCGGACAGAGCTTGTGGCATCAGGAGGGACCTGATCCCTAGAGAAGGGTGCAGACTTCCTCTTGTGCCTCAAGTGTATTTCTTGTATCAAAGAAGAGCAAACAGAAAATTCTGACTTGAATAAAGAAATCTGCAACATACATGCTCATTGATTTAATTTTCTAGTTGAAGCATTTAAAGATGAAAAGATGTTATACCCAGTTGCATTCGGTTCCAGAGCAGAAGTGGATAGGGAGGGGGGCTGGGTGTCTATTTCAGGGTGAATACAGGAAGATCTTTCCTCAGTTCCTCCACCCTGCGCCCGCCGTCCCCTCGCCTTCACCCTTCAGGTGCCAACACCATCTGGCTCCATCTCCTCCTCCAAAGAAGCTCTCACCCTCCTCCTTTCATATTTGCATTTGGATGATTTTTATTTGCATTATAATATAACAGAAACTAACACAAACACACAGTCTCACAGCTATACTAAGCACTTCCAGTGGGACTATTTTTTTTTTTCCAGTTTTCACCAGCCTTGGAAGTAGAGCCCTGTATTCCTACTTGCAGATAAGACAACAAAAATTCAGGGCCACTGGGTCACGTGGTCAGAAGTCGCATGGCAGTTGGTCACAAAGGAAAACCAAGATGATTTCTTGATGGGGGTAGCCAGACCTGTACACCGGGATTCTTCAATTTTGAGTGTGTATCACCTGGAAATGTTCTTAAATGCAGATTTTGACTTTGTAATATTGGACAGGGCCCAATATTACATTTTAATAAGCCCCGGGTTAATGTTTCACTTGCTGTCTGATGGGCCCGATGAGCAGCTCTAGTGTATGACAGGCATTCAGAAGTTGTGTGTATTGTCTGTCTGTCTGTCTTTTTTTTTTCCCAGACATAGTCTCATTAAATTGCTTCGGCTGGACTCAAACTAGGGATTGTCCTGTCTCAGCCTTCCAGGGTGCTGAGATCGGATGTGTGGGTGTGTGCTCTCTGCCAGGCCTGACTTGCTTATATTTATCAAAAGAAATAATTCCAGGAAAGAAACACTAAGATGTATATATTAGTGAATTTTTTTGAGAGCCCATTGTTGCTCTGCACTTAAGGCTGAGTTGGATTTTTTTTTTTTTTTCTCAGCTAAGTGTGGACTGTCTAGTCCTGCTTTGGCTATGGAAGGTTCCGTGTGGGAGGTGCAGAGACAAGTGGCATGGAATCTCTCCTCTGGGCAGGAAGCCCGGGCAGCATGGCTCTGGCTTGGCAGTGGTCCCTGAACTGGTCGCCAGCCCCCCAGCCTGCTTGCTTTGTCACTGCTGTAGCTACCAGTGCTGCTGTCTGAGATCTACCTTCGTCATCTCGTGGGTCACCTTTAGCACCCCCACACTCCTGGTGCCGTTGCTGTTTTGTCCATGACGCATGACGTTGGGACAGAGAACAGTTCACTGCCTTGCCCAGAGTTCTCGGCAGCTAGCAGGCAGTTAATCCAGACTGACATCTGAGTGGAGGCGTTTCCAGTTCCAGCGTCCCGTCCCTACACCACTGTGCTCTCTGCCACTCTGTGGCCACGTGGCAAAGACCGGAGAAGGGCAGGTGCAGGGAGGCAAGACGCACAGTTGGAATGCGTGGCTTACATCTTGAGACGTGCATAAAATGTAAACTACTAAAACTTACAAATGTTGGGACGTTCACACTGATAAGGATGTGCTTTTTATCAGGCTTGTTTCATGTTTTTCAATGTTAAAAACTCGAGGCATTGCAGGTAAGTTTGGCGTTTCTTTAACCCCTGTCTTCTACGCTGTCCTGAGTTGGGACTGCTTGGCATTGTTTTTTTTTTTTTTTTCTTGCAAGAATATTTTTTTCCTGGGTTCCAGAAAATGTTTTTCTATTTCATTTTTTTATGCATAGATATGCACATACATCTGTAAATGCATATACATATATGCACACATACAACAACATACCAACTGAATTGTTTGAGTTTTGAAATATTGGGGAACCGTATGCTGACAGTCTACAGTCTCACTTGACTTGTGGTTTTGATATCTGTGTTGAGTCACAGAGATAGCTTTTTAAATTTTCAGGGCTGTGTTCCGTCTTAACAGTATCTTTTGCTGTTGATGGATGGTTAGTTTGTAGTATCGCTTCACAAATGCTGTGTGAACGTTCTTGTATAGTTGTCTGGGATTCACTGTAGGGGTGTCTATGGGATTTAGACAGAGAAATAAAATTGTTGGATTGCAGATAGTTACGTCCTTTTAAAAATTATTGATCTGTGGCCAAAGAGCTTTTAAAAGTGCTTGCAGCACCTCAGTTCTCGCCAGAAACATGTGCCGTTATTAACACTGTGAGCTTTTTTCCCTCCATATTTGAGGAACATGAAATACTATTCCATTATGTCTTTAATTTGTATGACTTTGCTTGCTAAAATTTAGTTCAGGTTTTTTTTTCCTTAGTTGGCTATTCGATTTTCACTTTGCCTGTTCAGAACTTTGGGTCATTATTTAATTTCTCTAACCTTGTTTGTAGCAGTATTTTTGTCTTAAGATTCTGATTTCTGGTAATTTGCAAATAACAATTTGGATTCTGTCAGTGATTATTTATATTACCTTAAAATATCCACAAGGTGTTATTTGAGAACATGATGTTTTTTTTTTCTTTTGGTCATCGTACTTTCCCCATGGGAAGGGTGTCTGTAGTGAGAGGCAGGGCAGCAGCAGGGTAGCAGCTTTGCTCCTGGACTCAGGAGGCTTCAGACAGAAGTGGAGCTGCCTCTTTTCTGCCCTCATCCTGCCCATCCATCCCGGAACATTGCGTGGGTGAAGACTATGAGTGCAGTGTTGAACAGGAGAGGTGGCTGGCTAGGGGAGGTGGGGTCGGTGGGGTGCCCTGCGAAGGACCAGCATTGTCTGGGCTGGGAACACCAGAATTCTTCACACGCCTGCCCTCTGCCAGAGACACTTACTTGAGAGTCGCTTTACTTACTGGTTCCTCATCCCCACAAAAGCCCAGGCCTTGTCATCCTCGGTGGGCATGAGTCATGTAAATATGAGGCAGAGACTTAGGTCAGAAACTTGTAAAACTTCTTTAGCTGTAGCACTAATTTGCTACCCTATTTATTTCTGCTAATTTTATTGATTGATGTCTCACACCAGACTCATAGAAATAATGCCCATGTTGGTATTAGTGGCTGACATAGTTCCAGAACCCGAAGATGCTATCTTAGTATGTTAGAGGTAGATATTTCTTGAATTCATGTTCTCTCCTCCCCTCCCTGCTCCATGATATCTGTAAAATGGGGTCAGTGGAATTTGATAAACTTCATTCAATGAGTTGGGAAGATTAAAACAGGTAACATGCTCTGAAAAGCCACCTGCTGTTTGAGGCCATAGATGTGGTGGGCCCCAGCAAGCCAAAAGCCTGAAGAGGTGCTGCCTGTGTCCATCTCTCCTTCCCAGGATACAAAATACCTGAGATCAAGGACTCTTTCTTACTTGGTGTGGCTGGACCTCAAGTGTCTGGAACTCTAGATCCGACTATACATGTATTACACACACACACACACACACACACACACACACACACACACACAGATGTAAAAGCTGAAGGCAAGCTGGATATGGTGAGACACACCTTTACTCCCAGCGCTTGGGAGGCTGAGATAAAGGATTATCATGAGTTTGAGGGCAGCCTGGGCTACATAATGAGTTCAGGACCAGCCTGGACTATAGAGCAAGATTCTGTCTCCAAAAAAAAAAAAAAAAAGGAAGCTGAAGGAAAAAAAAAAAAGGATGAGAAAACTATAAATAAGATTGAAAGAGACAGTGTCTAGGAATTAAATAATTCTAGACATGAAAGGTCAATGTGATGTTTGGAGTTTTTATAACTGAGTCAGATCAACGGAATGATCAATGGGTTGCACACAACTGGTCATTAAGATGGGAAGGGAACTGCAGTTTTGACTGTAAATGCTTAATTTACTAGCTGTGAGTCTCCGAAGAGACATGAGAGACAGAGTCTGCAGGTCTCTGACCTTTAGCGTTCCACAGAGCTGCTTTCAGAGTTGGCCAGTCGCCTGCGTTCTGAAAACAATAAGGAACCTTGAAGAATTTTTTGTTCTGAGTTCTGCCCGTCCATTGTTTATTTTCATAAAAGTGGTTTCAGAGGCATTGTTGTTTTTGCTTGCCCTGAATCTGTTTCCATTTTTGATTCTTAGAAACAGAATCCTGCTTTTCTTTTCTTTTCTTTTTTTTTGAGGGGGAAAAAACCCATCTCATTTATTTGATTTGCATAATACAGGACAGCTCTTATGGCCATGAGACCCAGGCCGGGGGGATTAAACACAGAACGTCTTCTTGGTCACAGAGAGTGACGTTGGCTCAGAGAAGGGCTGAGGCCCAGGACAGGCAAAGATACTCACTATTAGGACTTTGGTCGAGTTTGTGAAAGTTGTACTTCAATAAGGTGACAGGCTGGGCTATTACCCAGAGGAAAGGCTCTGTCTGACACATGCTAACAGAGAGGAAATGAAGCAAACTGAGCCCAAACGAAGTTAACACCAGCCAAATGACGCTAATAGGGAAAACCGAGGTTTAATGATATTTGATATTTATTCCTCGAAGCTCTTCTCCTAGAGGCATTTCAGTTAGTCAGCGAGTAAATTTTCTACTTCATTCAATTTGTTTGGAGGTTTATTTGCAATCTAAAAGAATCTTGATTAATAAACTTTGATTTTTTTTTTAAAGCTTTCAGTAGAATTGATTCTTGAGAGAAAAGCCCTTAGATGTAGGCTGGTGAGAGTCAGTAGTGTACAGCACGCACCTTACTTCTAGGTAATTACTTATCGAAAACATGTCTTTGGAAACTAAACGGATGAGTGTTGGTACATCTGTAGGTAGAGGTGTTTGAATTAGATGATACCAAATTTATTGTCAGAACAAAGGTACATAACACTGCGGTACCTTCTCTTGTGGTGGCTCCGTGGTCTCTCCTGTGCATCCGTGCATCTACTGTGACCCATCCTGTCTCCTGCCAGGCTACACGCAGGACTTCTGGCCTGTCTGTCTGTCTGTCTTTCTTTCTCTGTGAGCAGTGTAACTCCAAGTGATCCTTTGAGGGCTTTCTGGGTATGCGATTTTCAGTCTCTGAAGTTGTCCCTGGCATCAGATCCTAACATCCTAGAGTGTGTGTGATCCCGGAGATACAGCCTTGTGCCTTTCCATTGAGCTACGTCTCCAGTCCAGTTTTTAGATTTTGATTTTTTGACACAGGATCTCACTAAATGCCTAAGTTGCCCAGGCTGGGCTCAAATTTGCAATCATCCTTTCTTAGCTTTCTAGCACGCTGATAACGCAGCCCTGTGGCACCAGGCTCGGCTCATCCTGAATGTATCTAATGTAATCCTTTTGTGTTTGTTGGATCTTACTACTACCTCATCCTATTCTTATGCCTTAGTTTCTTTTTAAAACTTTTTCCCTCCCGGTCTTCAATAATACTAATAACTAATATAACACAAAGGATTCATTCAACCCTTTCCTTTAAAATGAAACTAAACTGGAAATAATGCCAGGAAATGAAAGGAAATTCTAAAAATTAATCTTTGGATTTCATTTTATAAAGACCTCAGTTCTTATTAAAGCATTCTGAGTGTCTACATTTTAACACCACTTCATTCTTATTTTACTGATGAGGAAACTAAGGCTCAGGGATTTGATTATGATACTGACTTCTAAGTCAGACCCAGATAGCAGTGACTGTAAAGCCAGGCTATTACCTATTAAACCTGATGATGTGGGCAGCAGTTGGCTCACGAAGCATTCCTAGAAAAATGATTCCAGGAAAAAATGTCCTAGATGATGACTTTTAGGAAAAAAAAGAATAAGCTATAACATTTGTCAGGCTCTTTTCTACAAGTTGTAATGAGAATGAAACAACAGAACATTTGCAAGCATGTATAGAGTTCTTTTAAAAAGAGAGATCTTTATTTAGAAACAAGAGTAGAATGAAATCTTGGACAGAGGAGGCAAGGCATGGAATAAGAAAGGATAGAGGGGTAAAAGCTCCCACTTTGGGGGAGTTCCTGAGTGGGTTTCCCCCTCTATCTAAATTTCTTAAAAACAGAATAGACTTTGACAGTGAAACTTCTCTGAAATCCATAATTTAGAGACAAAAACTCCTACACATTTGTTTGGCTATGCATTTAAAGAAGAACTTTGGCAAATTCTATGTGTAACTTTGTAGACTCAAGTCTTAGAACCAACCATGTTTATCATCCATGCATGGATTTCAATATGTAATGAATTATAGCTGAATACATCACATAATTTTTGTTCTTACATAGTAACTGTGAATACAGTCTTTCATTGTCCTACAGAAATTCAAAGTGATATCTTCCATATAAACATGTCCTGGCTTTTAACTTTCCTCATGAAAATTTTTGATGGGTGAAAAGTTTCTTCTCAGTTCCCGATAAATCCTCCTTCCTTTCTATGTCAGGCCACATGGAGCCTAGGAGCATGTGCTTGTGTTGGTTGAGGTTCTCTAGAGGAACTAAATCAATAGAAAATGGATGTACGGTTACACAAGGGGACCGACGAGGCTCACAGGATCAGAGGTGGGAGAGTCTACACCAGCTGCCTGTAGGACCACAAGCAGAAGAATCCACAATGGCCATTGGCACAACCAACAGCTGGAGGACTCAGCAGATGCTCAGCCCAGAAGATGAAAACTAGGGAACAAGAGGGACTGAGGATGCCGCCCTGGTGTGAGGATGAAACCCGGGAGCTCCCTGGAGAGTCGCTGGTGCCAGTCTGCGTGGGAAGACTGAAGAAATGGGACTGATGTCCAAGGGCAACAGCAGCAAAGGATGTACCCGTGAAGGAAGATGAGCACATTGGAAATGGGCGGATGTCCTCTTTTCCTTTCTTACTCTGTCCAGGCTGCAAGCCCATTGGTTGATGCAGCTCCGATTGGGGGTGGGTCTTCCACCCAATGTCCCCTGCCTTCTGGGGTGGCTTTACTAAGGAGCATGGGCATTTTATTCAGAGATGTGGAGAGCGTGTATTTTTCCTCCCTTGGCTTGTTGAGTCATTAAACTCTACACATCATTTCTGGAGCTATTCTCCATCAATTGTTTCTGCATGCAAATTCTGTGCAATGGCAAAGGACACACGACAGCTGTGAGTGCTGAGTGGTGCCACTCAGCAGTGACCTCGGCGCGTGGTCGGCTCTCGAGAAGTGGTTCAGAGTTACTAGGATTGCTGGGCAACCCTTCGCATATGCTTCCTAAGAACTTTAAGAAATAGGCACCCTTGTCATCTGCATTGAACCATGAGAAAACTGAGAGTCACAGACACCAGGGGGTTGGGGCCAAGACAATAGTTTGCAGAGCTCAGAGCAGGAGGCAAAATTGAGAGAAAACGGATAATTGTGGTCTGCGATCTGTCCTGCCTCTGTTTGGTGTGATTGGGTGAAGAGGATGAGGTGGGAGGAGGGGGTAGTGACTTCTGCGTTCCTCTTAGCTTGCTCTGAAAGGTTTGCTCCTTTACTTTGCGTCTTTAAATCTCCCAGCACCGTTCCTTTGTGCTCTGAACGTCTTCCCAGCTACAGAGAGAAGGAATTGCATTAGCTATTAAATTGGATACATGGTCATATACTACTTTCTGACTGAATTTTTTAGTACTTCAAAGACTTGAAGTACAGTTTAATGGTGTTGTAACTGTCACCGGAATTAAAAGTCGAGTGCCATTGTGTGCTGGGTTTGTCCCCCCCTTCGGCTGATATTTAGAGAAGTCGTTCTTCTACTCGAGGCTTGCAGGATGTGTGTACCATGAAAGAAACAATAAAGACAGGTCTCTTGAGGTGAGCCACGGATTATTTATTTCTGTTGACTAGTCCTCGCCGAAAACAACTTGCTGCCTACATTTTTGACCCACTGTAACTTTTTCCTTAATAGAAAGGTAAAGAGACCTTAGGTCTCACTCTTCCGAATTTATGTCATCACTAAATCATGCAGTAAACAACAACAACAAAAATCTTCCAGTCCTTAAGTTTTTCTACTCCAAGGAGCCGAAGAAGCATTGGTGAGGGTTGCCAGGCCCTGATCAGGCACTTGGTGTGGGCGTTCTGCACAGTCCCACGTCTGTGGATGGTGGCCCACCTTCCTTTGGCTACACCACGTGTCAGCTATCTTTCTTCTGTGTTTGTTTTCAAGGTATTTCTGGCTTGCGTCCTACCCTTGGCGGCTTGTTCACAATTGGCTTCCTATTCCAGGGGGCGGCAGGCTGGCCGGCCCACTTTCTTCCTCTCCACAGGTACACTGAGTCATCACTGGGTGCTGGGTTGGGTGCAGACGAATGAGGACAGGGACTAAGGGCCATCTCCTGGCCTGGGGACATGGGGCAGCTAGATTTCAGTCTCCTGTACTATGTGACGCAGCACCTGGTAGGTGGCACTCAGGAGATGCTTGGTAGATACTCAACGCTCTATGGGCCTGAGAGTGAAGGCAACAGGGCCAGGGGACTCTGGTGGTATCCCGCTATAACCACGGGAAGCATTCTGAATGTGGCGTGTGGGACGGAATGTGTACACATGCACGTGTGTGTACATGTGTATAGGTGTGTACGTGTGTAGCTATGCGGGCAGATGGATTAGACAGGCTTCCAGAATCCCAGGCAGGAGAGTTCGCAGCTGGCTGCCCTGAGGGCCGGTGCATCCGAGAGCTGCTCAGTTCAAGACGCTGGTCGCGGCAGAGCAGGAGGAACGGAGAAAACAGCATCAGTGTTCAGCATCAGGCAGGGGCAGGAGCGTCCCTGGAGAGCTGCGGTATGAGGCGGCAGTGAAAGGCCAAAGACACCGGAGTCTGATGCCCACGGGTGATCTGCCTGCTCCCGAAGCTCTTCAGACTCTTGTCAACTTTCATTTCCTTTCCCCTGTGCCCTCTCTAGACGACAAGCCTCCTGGTTGGTGTTACGCACAAGTAGGGTCTGCCTTCCTCCATGGGCTGGCCTGCGTGCTACTCATCTCTGGAAACAGCCACAGGTGCGCCTCAAACTCTACTAGTAGTCTAGGCGTTACTTGGCCCACTCAAGTTGGCATGTCATGATTAAGGGCCACAGAGCCCCAGGACAGGCAGAAAAGGGTGAACAGATGGTTAGGAGAGGGAGGAGTAGCGGGGTTGGCGGAGAGTTGTGCTGCACTGGGAGGTGCTCCTATTCACCTCTCTGTCTCTCTGTCTCCCTCTCTCTTCCACTCCCCCTCCCTCTTCCCTTCTCTCCCTCCCTCACTCGCTGTTTGGAGTCCACAGAGCTATAGGCTGCTCGTTGATGGGTATGATTATACAGAAATGGTCAGGTGTAGTGGTGCATACCTGTAATCCCAGCGCTCTGGGAGTCCAGGGCAGGGGATCACAAGGCCAAGCCCAGCCTGGGCAGTTAGTGAGAATCTATCTGAATCTGGGGGTGTAGCTCAGGATTAAACCCCCCAGTTGGGGGACAAAGAGGGAGGGAATTACTTAAAAACATTTCCTTGAGTGTTTGCAAGACTCTTGATGACTAATGCGTGACGCCACTGAGGGTGTTCGGACTTTGGAGAACTTGTGGCTGGGTGGTGCAGAAGGCTCGGGGGGAAGGTTGAGTGTAGCCTTCTACCAGTCTGGCTGTTGCACGATTTCTGAAAGGGGAAAGTACAGGGGGGCATTCTGGGAGCATGGACGGGTAGGTACGTGCTATGGTTTGGATCTGGAATGTCCCCACAAGGCTCATGTACTTGGAACTGTGTGCTCTTAGCTGGAAGGGTAGATGTTTAGGTTTGATCTGGAAAGAATGGGACAATATTTATTTTTGTGATTGGGGATGGCCTGAGGCAGAGATTTTGGGCGTTTGTTCTTGACTTGTGGGCCAGGAAGTGAGGGAGGGACAACTGGAAGCTTCGAGTACTCGAAGGAAAAATAAATGCTAGTGCAGCTTCTTCCCATGGAGCTGCTTCACTGGGCTTCGGTTTGCAGTGGGGCAACAGCTCTCCAGCCTCCGCCGTCAATGGACTGTATGTGAGAGGCCTTCTGAAACTGTGAGCCCAATACCTCTTTCCTCCGTTAAGTTGTTCATGCTGGGTGTTTTGTTATAGCAACAAATAAGTAACTGTCCCCAATCATCCCTTGTGGAAGGAGCAGATGTCATTTGTCCATGGTGCCGCTGTTATGTATTCAGTGGAGGTAGAGGTGATTTGACGCACAGGTTCTGTCAAATCCAAAACTTAGACCCCTGTGATAATGTTACAGGCTTCTTAAAAGTGATCACACTGGTGGATATTTAGTGCAGTGAATATTATTTTTATTATTAAATAAATAGTTGCTTTACAATCTAGGAAATTACAAAATCAAGTCAGGTATGGATGTACGTGCTTCTAATCCCAGCTCTGGGAAGGTGAAGCAGGAGGACTGCAAGTTTGAGCCCAGTCTGGCCACCCTGGTGACATAGCAAAATCTTTTCTTAGAAAATAAAAACAGGGCTGAAGACGAAGTCTGTGCTAAGGCCCTGGAATCAATGTCCAGGATCACCAATAGTAACAACACAACAATAATAATATTGGGTCATCTGCCTAGTGAATTTGTTATCTATCTTTGCATAACAAATTACCTTAAAAATGGAGTCACCCAAACAGTGATAAGCATTTGTCATCTCGGATTGTCTGTGGATCTAGAGTGCTGAAGTAGCTCAACCAGGTATTTTGGCTTGGGGAGTATCTTGGGATCAAGCTGTCACCCAGGCCTGTAGCTTTGGTAGGCTTGACTAAACCTGGAGGATCAAATTCCAGGTGGTTGGCCTTCCACAACCGGCAAGAAGTGGTTAGGCCATGTTCGGAGTGTTCCATAGTATGGTGGTCGAGTTCTCCAAGTGGCTGATCGAAGAGGAGCAAGTCAGAAGCTATGGCACCTCGCCGTGACCTCAGCAGGCATTTTGGCAATATTCTTTCAGTTCCACAGGCCAGCAGTACTCGTTACACGAAGGCCTAAGAACAAGGAGGCAGTCGTCACTGAGCCCCATCTTAGACACCAGTCATTGGGTCTGAACAGCTCTCCCTCCTGGACTGATTTCTCCTGAGTTTTCAAAAGCGTAATCGGAAACAGCTTGAGCATGGCTTTACATTTTAGTAGCTCTCCCTTCTTTCGTACTTTTTCATTTTGGAGTCACCCTCTTTTTCCTGGAGTTTTGAAGGAGAACTTGACACCACTACGTCGTGGCTGTCTCAGTGCAGTGCCTTATAACACCTGTGGTACTTAACTACCAAAGATCACGTGGATGGGGGGACCCTGAGGCCAGATGTTGGTCATTCTGACATTCATGTTTCTTGGCTTGAAAATTTTAACTCAAGGTCAGAAATGATCATTTCTTATGATTCTTGGTCTGTGACTGATAGACAGGTGGATGAATGGATGGATGGGTGGATGGGTAGGCAGGTAGATCAGTATAGCAGGAGAATTGATGTTGTCCTTCCTCAGTTACTGATATTTAATCTACAGCTCTTATCCCGACTAACTTTACTATTTTCTCGGAAAAAGAGCCATAAAAAGGTTTTATTGAGTCCATTCCATCAGCTTTTTGATGGGTTTACTGGACCTATCAGAGAACTGCTGTGTCAGCCTGTATCACTTTTTTTAAAAATCTGGGCACTTGGATGAGGTATGATCGTTTTCCTGGTTATGGTTTTGCAGCACTGTCAGCTGCTGACTGCCCCTTCCACCACAGACTGTTACAGTATTTAACGTTTATGTGTTCCCTCTCAGTATCAACTGGGGTTCTGGCCAAAATTCTGGTTGGGGGTGGGTGGCAGGAGTGGGAACTATATCTAGGATGGGTGAACAGCTGGGATAATCTATGTTTTGGAGGCAATAATCATGAATAATGCAAATTGAGCTGTTAAAATAGAAAGAAGTGGTGGCATCTTACCGGGTGGGAATTTTAAGGGGAATTCATAGTTTTAGGGTTATAACGTTGGTACCTCGGGCCAGGCGTCACCGTTATTGCTTGCTGTGTCCTCGCTCTGAGTTATAAATGTGGCAGCTTTGATTTGATCCCTGGAGAACAGCTGACAGGAAGTCCACGTGGTGCCGCACCCTCCAGGATGTCTTCCCCGCTCCAGCACTCTGACCTGGGGTCAGGTGCACCTGCACAGTGCTCCATGGGGCCAGGTACATCTGCTAAGTGGCTCCGCAGGACCATATCCACCTGCTGAGTGCTCCCACAGGGCCAGGTGCACCTGCACAGTGCCCCCATGGGGCCAGCTATATATGCAGAGTGCTTTCAAGGGGCCATGTACACCTGCTGATTGCTCCCAAGGGGACAGGTACACCTGCAGATGCCTCATGGGGCCAAATACACCTGCTGAGTGCTCCCACGGGGCCAGTATACCTGTTGGCTGCCCCCGTGGTCCTCACACCTCCACTGTGGGCAGCTACGCCGACTTGCCGACTTGTTCATACCTATCCAAAGACTAGTGACTCCACGAGAGAGGGCCAGCCCTTTGCTGGGTCACTCCCGAGTTCCTGGCACTGAGCGTCATGTAGTTGTAGGATCGCTGCGCGTTCAGCAGCCAGCGGGGGAAATGCCCTCACAAGAAACGTGAACTTTGCTGCTTGACAGAACGACAACAACAAAATTTCTTGGTGTATGGCTTGAAGCACGACTGGATCTGAATGCTCTAAGGTACATGACATCTCCCCTTTCTTGAGGCTTTCTTCCTCAGTGCTGGTGTTACCTTCAGGCAACTTCTTCCTTTTGGGTGTCCTTATGAGTAACAGAAAGCCCTAGACTCAGAGAGATGAAAGTTTCTCTTCTTCAAATAGTTTTAACACACATCTCAGGGCAAAGTATTTGGTTTTGATGAGCCCACTCAGGATCACTGCTTTTCCTGATCCATCCTTGTCCTTGGAAGAACAGACCCGTAATGAGTGACGTGAGATCTTTATAGACAGAGCACCTGCCAAGGGTGTGTTTGCCTTGGTTTTAGCTAAAGACTTAGCTGAGGAGAGAGGATAGAAAAGGTGTGCTGGCCCAGTAACACACACGAGCAAAGGCCAAGGAAGACCATGGCATATGGAGAAGCGAAGAGGCAGGTCGCTCATGCAGACAGTGTATATTTGAACCCCAGATTTCTACTGTTAATACCACTTAACTAGCTATGATTCTACATAATAACAGCATGACTGAGGACCGCGGGACCCTTCCCCTCCATTTGCTGTGGACCCCTCCTCTTCACTTGCCACTTTTGGCGGTACCCTGAGGCCAAAACATATGCCACGCAGGGCCTCCCGCAGGCCAGCAAGTGGTGGGTCAAGACAAGGGAAACAGACGCCCAGAGCCCACCTGGGGAAATTCCCCACTTGGACCTCCGTGCACATCCTACAGTGGCACTTCCTGAGCTCACAGAGGGTTAGTATGTATAAACTGCATGTCATGCGTACAGCTATAAGAAATTTTGGGAGCTGCCTAGGAACTGGAAAAAAGTATTTTAACCTAAACAAACCCCATTCTGGCTCATATCATACCACATCCTTTCTCTGAATTTCATATTCTTGTAGCACCGGCAAACCTGAAGCTCAGCCCCTGCTGCCTGTACCTCACGGCGACAGTCGCACCTTACGAATACAGTCTTGTAAATGCCATTTTATGCCATTTTTGTGCCTTTATGGACTCCGAGCAACTTCAGACACTGGGTAGGAAAAGGCATCTTCAAATTGTCTGGAGAAAGCAGAAGGAGTTGATGTTTTTAGCACTCCACATGTTGACTGAGCCGATTTTATCCACCTGGGTGATAAAAATCAGGTAGAACTCTAAAGCTGCTAAAGCAACAACAACACAAGAAGTTGCCAAGCAAACCAGTGAGGTTTCTGAAAATAGAAAGCAGATATATTAATCTATAAAGACAGCACTTTTCCTGAAATGAATCTCAAAGAAGAAATTAAGGTTTTTACATGAAGGATAGTGAGACGGAGTTATTCTGTTGCTCTGTCTGTAGATATTTAGGGTCAAATGTTTTGGTTCATTGACGTTCCCTAGTGTCCACAAAGGAGGCAGATGGCAGGCATTACACATTTTACTTTGATTAACTATATTCCTTTCAACTCCTCACATCTTAAGATTGGTGACATCTTACTCGCTTTTCCCCAAACACACACAGCATGTTCATATACGTTCAGAAATTGGACACGTGACCTTCCAAACACACGGCACATCCCAAGACAGCCAAGGTGTTCACAAAGGCCACTTTGCCGGCTGTCTTTGCCCTGAGGTCATCCTTTCTGCTGGAGTTTTAAAGGCATGCAAAATATTGCTATGTACTTCAGAGTATGATTTATTGTGAACTGACACTAAGCTTTCCAGGAAGCCCTGGTGCCAACCATGCTACAAGTGTAATTTGATTCAATTGTCCAATGTTTGTGTAGATTAATAGTGGTCTGGATAGAGTCGAGGCAATTTGTTGAGTTTGCTCTTCGGAATTCACTTAAGGACCAAGGTTATTTTCTCTCTCTCTCTCTCTCTCTCTCTCTCTCTCTCTCTCTCTCTCTCTCTCTCTCTCTCTCCCTCTCTCCCTCTCTCCCTCTCTCCCTCTCTCCCTCTCTCCCTCCCCCACCCCAGTTGGGACAGCGAGTTGGGCCCTTTTTCAAAACAATAATTAAACAATAGATTCTGTTCACATTTTCATTTAAGATAAAAAAACAAACACTTCAAGTCTGTTGTCATAAATATTCAGGTAACTGCTGGTAAACAGGTTCCCTAATGCGACCCAAAACGGGGCAAGCTCATAACACTGAGTTTCTATGCAGTGAGTAATTCCTAGGCTAAATGAGAATTCCTATTACCCAACTGCTGTTGAGACCTCAGGGCCATAACCGTCGTGTCCTGTTTTGCGGGTTAATTGCAGTAAAACATGCACGGCGTTTTGCTGTTTGGCTTAATGTTATCCCAGTAGCCTCAGTTGAAATAATTTCTGTCGTGCTCTGTAGATAGGAGACCTCTGACTCTACGGAGAAGTGATGTGCTTATGTTCTTTACCGATCTAGGATTCTTACCTAGGAACATAACAGCGCACTTCTGTCTGTGGCTGGCTGCTTTGTGGGAAGGGAAGGTGGCTTCTGGCCTACAGTTGCTCCTACAGCATCTTGACTGCTTCTGGCAGGAGGAGGTGCTCTTCCATCCCACAGGCAGAGAAGAACTTAGAATTGGGAGACCACTGGGAGACAAATAGAATGGAAAAAAGGCACAGGAAATAACTAGAAATGGTGTTGTTCCTTTGACAAATGATTGACTTAGATCCTAGAAATAGATGATAACAAAAGCTCAAGTTTACATAGAAATGTGGATGTTTTGTGTATTTTTTTAAAAAACCCTCAAGATTTAAGTGATGCACTAGTAACTTCAAAGGTCTGTCCCAGGCAACAGATGAGGCACTTGGTGAGTGCCCAGCAACTGCGTAGTGTCAGGATTCCCTATATTTAATAACATTTATAAATTGATTAAAATAATTATCAATAGTAGTGCTGTTGCTTTAAGAAAAATAAGCTACCAAAGGAAGACAAATTTACCCAGCCTTGACACTTCTTATCTTCTGGGAGTTTATTATGGAAGAGAAAAATTGTAAAAGGCATGAGTCCACAGCACGGGTTGTAAACTGACCCTGCGTGTAGAAGAACACGGAGGTAAAAGAACTGTAAAGGGTGAGGTAAGAACCTCCGGACACTGTCCTTTCTGTAACAGCAGTGCTTACCTCACACCCCGCCACCCCAGCTAAGCCAGAGCCGACTTACTTTCTCGGAACGTGGTGAATTAGCCAGATTTGCAGCCGTCTAGAAAGCATCAGTTCCGGAAGGTTGGGAGAATTTTCACTGGAAAAGTGCCCACTCATGACCACAGCGTGTCATCCCGTCTTCGACTGTCTTACTCAATTTCCTCCTTCGGTGTTTTATCGTTTTTATTGCGGAGATCTTTTTCCTCCTCCGATGTGAGCCCAAGTTCTGTTCTGCTCTGAGAATATTGCAAGAGGTATTTTCCTGCTTTCTTTCTCAGGAAACTATTGGGTTTTGATTGTTATTTTTGTGTACTGCTACTTTGTGCGTTTGTCTGTTCTCAGAGATTTTTAGGGAATTTTTCAGGGTTTTCTAGGTATAGAATTGTGGCATCTACAAGAAGGGATATTTCCGCTTCCTCCTTTCCTACCTGTACCCCTTTTGTTCATTTCTCTTGCCTGACTGTCCTGGCTGAGTTCTCTATCCTATCTTGAATTAAAGTGACAGGAGTGGATGCTCTTGGCGAACTCTGGGATGTAGGGGAGACATCATTTTTTTTCTCCACTCAGTATGGTACAGTTATAGTTGGTCACCTATAACCTTGATTATGTCGAGATGAGATCCTGCACACAGGATTTGCATGGTTTATTTCATGAGAGGACATTGGGTTTTATCAAAAAATTTTTGTGCATCTGTGGAGATGGCCAGACGATTTTTGTGCTTGGTTCGGTGGCCGTGGTCGTGTTTGTCCTTCTTCTTTGTGTATAGGAGGAGTCTCTTAGATATCCTCTGTGATACCGATTTGGGGATTATTAACTCCTGTGGTTTATGCTTATTTAGATGGTCTTCATTTCTCTTTTGATTCAAAAGGATAACTTTGCTGGATATAGTAATTCAGATTGATGGGTATGTTCTTTCAGTGTATGAAATGTGTTACTCGGCTCCCTCTGGTCTTCAGGGTTCTGCTGTTGTTATTCTTACGGGTTTGATTCTGCAAATGACTTGGCATTCTTCTCTTATCCTTCCATATCCTTTGTTCTATGTTCTTGGCATTTTAATTTTAATTACACTATAATGTAGGAAGGTTCTTTTTCTCATATTTGTTTGGGATTCTGAAATTTATTTTGTCCGCTACCTCCCCGCCCACTTGCCCTCTCCCTCCCTCCCTCCTTCCAGCTCCATAGTTAGAAAACTTGAAATCAATGCGTCACAGTCATGGACCAGCCAGCTATGAGGTTGGGACCTACTAGAGTAGGCAGGACATGATTGGAGCTCCTTCAAAACCTCCATTCCTAAATGAGGGCTAAGGCATGTGGCCCCCTTTGGAGGTGAGCACTGTGTTTTGGGTTATCCTTCCTTTTGTCAGGAGTGATTTGACTAGAACTCTGGTTTCCACCATATTGGTTTGTGGGGTTTTTTTGTGAGTGAGGCCATTTCAGTGCATTTATCTGTAAAATATGACCAAAATTTGTGAGGTATACTAGCTATCCTTTACTGAGGGCCTCCTGGAACATAGGATCTTGGGTGATTACCTGCAGTTGCGAGTTGAATTGTGTTTCCCCCAAAGCTATTTTGAACTCTTCACCCAAAGTACCTGTGAAGGTGACCTCCTTATTCGAGATGCGACCAAGTCAGGATGAATTCATACTCGATTAGGGTGAATTCCAAATCCAGTAACTTGTGTTTTCCAAATCCAAGGGCTCGTATCCTTTCAAGATGAACATCTGGTAATCCTGGGAGTATGCCATATGATTGTAGAGGTGGAGACCGGAGTTAGTAACAATTCTAGAAGCTAAAAGAAGTGAAGCCTCTGGCGGCAGCATGGTCCTTTGAACACCTTGAATTCTAACTTCTACCTTCCAAAAAACCCCTTGTATTTTCTTGAGCTCCCCGGTTTGTAGTAATTTGTTACAGAGCTCTGGGGAAATAACAGCACTGCCTTTGTGTGTTGTGTAAGCTGGATGAGGGCAGGGGAGTTTCATTCGACTTTCTGCTAATGCTCAGATCCTGGACCAGTTTCTCATAGTCAATGTCTCATATTTTTTTTGAATAAATGCATTGGCGGGCCCTGTTAAAAGTTCAGAGAATTATACATTTCTTGAATTGTGAGGAAATCGATATGCCCTATACCTAGGAAAGTTGCAAAATTTATGCGGGTTTACACAGATAATAAGCATGAGCCGAGATTTCAACCCAGATAAGCTGGAACAGCTGCACAGCTCTGTCCTTGTTTTCATACTCTGTATTTCCAAACACAGAGATGAGATAAACGGTCTCCTGAGCCCTTCCAGCTGGGAGCTGTGGTTCTCTGGATGTGAGGCTTTGAGTCTCATTTGAGAAAATACTTGGAGAGATTCTGGAAAAATTGGGACCCCCAGGAGAGTAAGCAAGAATACCTCATTTTAATTTTATGCTCAATAAATATTGAGTGAGCACGTGCTAGGGACCAGGTCCCCTAGGTATTTCATCTGGTGAGTCACTTTTGCCTACTTTTCTCAATAGCTTTGCAAAGTTGAAGTATTACTATTTCTAAATCACACACAAAAGGAAGCAGAGAGAAGTCCTGCCACTTGGCAAATGCCAGGGCCAGGAAGGAGTCAAGCCTAGACTCAAGCCTGACCTCAAAACTATAAATTTCAGTCACCTGAAATGCTTGTTGTATCCTCCTCTCCCATGTTCTGCCCTTCAGTTCCTAGTCCAGCATCTTGCTGCCCAGATCGCCTTCCCTTTGTGCTGTTCACCTGCTGCTGTCTTCCTCACTATGTTGGGTGTCCTGTTGCTGGACACAATATGCAACACTTACAGGAGCAAAGGTTTAATTTAGTTCATGTTTTGGAGTGTGTCCTAGTTACGTTTTCATTGCTGAGACTCAGTACCCAACATCCACAAATTTACGGGAGGAAAGGTTTATTTTTACCCACAGTTCAGAAAGTCACAGTCCACTCAGGGGTGGCCGGCAGCGACGGAAGCACATGGCGGAGGCAGAGGTGGAGACGGTTCCTCACAACATCACAAACAGGAAGGCAAGTCCCATCAAGTCCAGTCTCTCCCCAGAGGAAAAAGCTACAACAGTCTTTCTTCTTCCTTCGTTTTATACAGTTCAAGTTCCCAGTTGAGCCTCCCACATTCCAGTGGGTGTGCTGTCATTCGCTGGTCCACAGATCACTCACACTCTGATCCAGGCTGGTTCCTAATTGCCTAGTCTAGGCATGGTTCCTAAACCCTAATGCAGGCTGGTTCCTGGTTGCCTCAAGTTGACATCATCTCTCCAATGGTCACAGGGTGGTCACAGTGCGTAGTGGGCTAGCTCCAAGGGACTGACGTCATGGCAGAAGGATGCTGAAGGGCCGCTTAGTTCCTGGCAGCCAAGGAGAGGAGCAGTGCCGGAGCGCAATGGGTGAGGGACCATGGACAGTATCCAAGGCCACGCCTCCACGACCCACCCAGGAGCACCAAGGAGTTGATGAACAAGATTAACAGCCACCCTCATTGGCTGCACACCTCTGCATTCTCTCTGGCTCAGCATCCACGTGGTCCACCCCCGGGGCCAGCAGCTGCTGTCTCAGCCTACCAGCCTTTACCCTCAGTGGATACATAATCATTGCTGCTTCATAAATAGTGCCAACAAAAATACTACATGAATGCTGGACACGTGTTTCCAGAGTTTTCCAGAAGGACCACGTTCTAAACTGCTTCACACTCTTGGGTTGCCGTGTCCTTGTCAGAATTTTCAGTCATTTTCATTAGAATCTCTTCAAGGTGCTTTTCAAAATTGCATTTTCCCGGGTTTCACTTTTGACTTACCGTATCAAGCTATCTCGAGGTGGCTTTACCGGAGAACATTTCCTTTCCCCTGTGGGTACACGTGAGGTGCTCCTTCGGGCTCCCATTGAGCCCTTTTCCCCTGGATCTCCTATACCTTTGGCACCCTCTACGTATGTGCATCTTGTAAGTCTCCCTTTTATATTCCTGCGGGCTCCTCCTTGAGGTCAGGGACTGCCATATCCCCAGTGCTTGTCCATCTTTGGCAGATAGCAGGTGGTCAGTAATAAAATACAGGAATGCCCAAATAAAAGGAGAGGGAGGAATTAATGAGCAATTTGAGCACTTAATTTCTACTCTGTGCCAAGAGCACACAGAGGGAGAGTGTGTCCTTATTTAGCACTAGCGTGAAGCTCCCATCTTGCCCCCACGCCTGGCCATTTTCTTAGTTGCAGGATCCAAGTTACTGTTAAGAGCCAGAGACTAGCGGTAGGAAGCCCCAAACACGGTGGGTTTGTCTCGCTCGTCTAGTTGAAGACAGACCCAAATGTGGTGAGTTTAGGTGTTGGTGCCACAGCAGCCCTAGCCTCCTGTGCGTTTCCCTACTCAGCTTGGACTGGTGTCTGCTGGAACGCTTGAAGAGGATGGGAATGATAACCACATAATTTTGCAAATCACAGTATTTCAAACAGAACACACCCTTTTGGCATTCCAGGCTAACTACAAATTAAGAGAGCCAATGTCTCTTTTTCATAAAATCTGGGACAGTTTTCCTTTTCGTGATTGAATTTAGTATGTGCTATGTTCATTATGTAGGTACTGTATACTAAATGTTCAGTGAGCTAGTGTCCTTCACACACGTGGCTGTAGTAAGGGACACAAAGCCTTGGTGGTTTCTTTCCTTTGTGAGCTTCATGTTTATACAAACCTGCCACATGTTTATGAAAGCAAGAAACTGGTGATTTGTAGAAATATTTTCGGGTTGTGATAGAAAATATTCCAAGGCATTGATCTTGAGCTTATCTCTAACTGGACAGGTGGCCTTAGGCAAGATGCTTAATATTTTCTCTCTGTCTCTGTCTGTCTGTCTCTCTCTCTCTCCTGCTCTTGATTGCCAGAGGAGGATAATTCCTGTTCATTTTTTAGCTCAGATATTTATTTGTAAGTTTTAATAAGACAATGTGCTAATGAGGTCTTATCTTGTATATAACACACAGTCACTATCAAGAATAAATTAGTGAAATATGGAAGTCACCAAAATACCCATCAACAGATCAATGGATACACAAACTGTGGTATTTATACACAATGGAATACTATGCATCTATAAAGTCCAACAGCGTGGAGGCTTTTGCAGGCAAATGGAAGAAGCTTGAGAACATCATGCTTAGTGAAGTGAGTCAAAAGCAGAAGGTGAAACATCGAATGGTCTCTCTGACATGAGAGTCCCAGATCACAGCTATCTCATGAACTTAAAAAAGCAAGTGAAACAGTGGTGTAGGGCAGGGAGGGAGGGAGGGGTGGGTAGAGGGAGGGAAAAAAAGGAGAGTGGGGAAGTCCTTGTCACCTTGACAAGATACGTAGGTACACAAAATGCTCAACTCCATTGTAAACCTTAAATTTTGCGCTTATACATATCAATAAAATGGGGGCAAAAAGAATAAATTAGTGTGTATAAAAGAGCTTGAGGCTAGGCCTGGGGAATACGTTCATAGTCCTAGCACTCTGAGAGACTGAGGCAGGAGGATCACAAGTTCAAGGCCAGCTTGAGCAATTTAAGAGCTTAGGGAAACTCTCAAACAAGTCCCCAAGTTGAATATGAGTGTTACATATCACAAATAAATACTAATAAAATAATTGTAGGGGAGGAGAGGGACTGGAATATAGTTCAGTTCAGAGAAGGCCTTGGATTCAGCCTCCCAAAAAGAAAATTTCTTAAGAGATAAAAAAATTACCTAACAATACAAAGCCTGGCAAAAGTCTAGAATTTCCAGAGAAAATTAGGACAAATTCAGACTTCTTTGTACCTGCCCACAATCAGGTAATACAGTCACGTGAGCACTGGTTCATGTCAAAGGAGGTTCTGTGGGAAAAGGGCCACAGGTTTGGTAAGTCTTCATAAAGAAAAAAAAAAAAGGAATTACTGAAGGAAGGAAGGATTGGGACCCAGGTGGGACGCTAATATGAGGGCCCATGGGGCCCACGGGTTGCTGTGCTGTGGGACTCTAAGCACCTACCTCAAGGAGGGGACAGAAAAGAAACCCAGGCGGAAAGGTCAAGTTCCCCGACTTCTGTGAAGGTTTTCAGAATTAGACCCCTATTTCTGCGCTTTACGTGTCACGTCATAAGTTCCATCAGTACTTCAAAATAATAACGCCTCGACTGGCAGCACTTGCGACTTCCCACAGTGTAAGTGCACCAGCCACGGCTGATTTCAAGCCAGTGGTTGACCAAGAGGCTTGTGTAATTTCTGAAAAATTGACAAGCAGCTCCTGTGAGTCGGTGTGAGACACAAACCACTGTCCAGATGAAGTACAGTAAAGGCCTCTCGCAGAAAATGGCGGAGCAGAGACCTGGCTGAACGAAGCTCTGCGTTTCCTTACTCAACTTGAATTATTGTCAAACCGATCGTGAAATTCGGTAATTGCCAAATCCTGAAACTGCCGTCGTCTCCTCTTCCCATCTCCAACCAGGTTATTTTGAAGTCTGTACTTCAAAGTGGCTCTTTAAAAAACTACTTAAAACTATAAGCACAACTCCATTATTTCATGGAAAAAATGTTGACAGTTCCTTAAAACTAGAAAGCGCCCGGCCAGCATTTAAATTGGGATCCAAATGAGACCGACACACAGCTTTACCTGATATTTCATAAGTTTCTTTGAGCCTGTATCCTCTGGTCTTTCCCCATTTTCTTTATTTTTCCCTACACTTCACTTGTTAGCGAAACGAAGTTATGTATCTTCTAGGATTCCATAGTATAAAAGTTGTTGATGTTACTGCCGTAGTGCTAGCGTGCACGCTGGTCTGTTTTTTTTTCTTTCTATAAAGTAGTGATTGAGTCTAAAGACTTAATCTGATTTAAGGTGTGTGTGTGTGTGTGTGTGTGTGTGTGTGTGTGTGTGTGTGTGTGTGTGTATTCTCCATGCACAAGGGTGTTTTTATGGGGAAGGATGGAACTCTCCTGCTGCCCCTTACTATTGGGAAAGCCGCGACACCTGATTAGCTCCCTTTTCTGTGACATTAAGATGATCAATGAGCTCAACCCGAGATGGATGATGATGTCCCTGTTGCCAAGACACACGCACCCCAAGTCTGAGACAAATATTTGTTCCCTCAGTCCCAAATATGCCTCTTAACCACAGACAAATAACACACAAGGATAAACAGTTACTGAATCAGCCCATCTGCCTTATTCACGATCCCTTCACGTTTGAAAGCTCTTGCTGTGTTTATTTTCTTTGAGCTGAATTTGAGGCTTGGACTAGCAATCCATAAATCCAGTTTTTGATGAAGTGACAGCTCTGTCACCATGCCAGCTTGGAAAGAGTCCCCCGCTAAGGGTTCCTTCTCAGCGTGGCTGTGGAAAGTGGGGTGCGTTCCTCTTGCCCAACCTTCCTAGAACCTCTAGAAAGCTCGTTCCTCACATGATCAATTTGTGGCAGGCAGCACGTTCCCAGCGGGGCCTGTACCTGCCCAGGGCACAGGATCGGGACGGTGGCCGCTGCCTGTAAGGCTACCTAGGTGCTAGTTAGGCCAGATACCCTCCGAAGGGTGCTCGTCTGGTGTGAACTGTGAGAGACCTAGGCTGGAGGGTGGCTCTGCGGCCCAGTGATAAAAGAACACATGAAACAGCCCAGTGCCTGATCGCCCTCCCGACTGTCAGTGAATCGTGTCTAATGGCGTCTCCGCGCAGCGCGCGCCAATTTCCTCGCGACGGCGTCCCTTTCCGTGGGCTTGCTGCTCAGCGGGCCCTGAAGCGATCTATGAATAACTTCCCAACAGATGCTGTTTATGAATTGAAGCAAATGGCTTCCCTGTTTCTCTTTTTTCTCACTTCAATAATTTTCAGTTACATTACGATGAATATTTATAGGCCTGTAGCAGTGCATAAAGACGGCGACCGACCAGACCTGGGCATTGTTTCCTACGTGAGGGCTGTTCTAATGGGGTTTGCCCGGCTGGCTTGAGTGGTGTTCTGTTGATGGACTGAGAGGAGGATGCAAACTGTAGATCAGTCCTTTTCCTTCTCTCCTTGGGCGGGATGGCCGCTGACACGGGGCTGGCCGCTTCTGTCACGCGTGGAACAGCTCAACTTGGAGAACAACTCAACCTGCCCTCTGCCGCCTCTGTCTTTCTTTGCATAATTTCAAATAGCGGGCTTCGTCAGGACGCTGTCTTTCATCCAAGAGCTCATTAGGTCGCGAGGTCACTCTACGCTTATTATCATCTGTGACTCAGAGGACTCCTGCGTGAGCAGCAACAGCCCAACAGATAGAGCTTTACTTGGAATTGAAACGTAGAATTCCAGGGGCACGTTCGTTCTGATTTTCTGGTGTCTCTCATCGAAAGGTACAGAGAGTCATACTGTACTCTAAAATGGCTTTTCCAAGTGCTTCTTTTTTCTGCGTTGTCTTAAACATTACGAAAACGAGACGGCTTCTATCTAGACACAGATCCTAAATTTCTTTCCGAAGAAACTACTCCATCTCCAGCGGCTTATATTTCAAAGAGTTGATAGACCTTCCTTGCGTTTCCTATTTACGATAATGACTTCGTTAACTAGCCTATATTTTCCAAGCCATTGACTGTATCCTATTGGCCCACATACAAATAATGGCCTGTTTGGCTATTTGCTTATAAATAAGAATGTTGAAAATGGTATGTAAATATGTATGTGCACGCGCGGTGAATATGTACTGAAGCCTCCCAAAATATTTAAATTGTCCCATTTTCTACTCTTGTGTTATGAAATACTCCCCAACTACTCAAACGGAACCGTATCTATTATGCATGCGAGCCCACAACATCTCTACCACCTATCATTTGTATGCTACACACAGAAGGTTGTGCTATAACACAACAGTAATTTTTTTTAAAAAAAAGGCAATTTAGAGAGGAGTGTGTTTCTTTGCTCTGACTGCAGCAGAGGCTAGGAATGATTTTCCTCTGAAAACAGGGAAGCGTAACCCACAATCTTGAAATATTCAAGACGTTAATGAAAAGCCCAAGAATTGAATATTTGATCTAGATGTGTTATTTTTGAAGAAACTGGTACACAGCATCATGTCTTAAAGTGAATATCTTACCTCCCAAGTACAAAATTAAAAATCTCTGGGATGATTAATTTTTCGGGCCTGGAGCAAAATACCTAAGAATAACTGGTGGCCCTGACTGTGGCAGGATAATTGTCAGCGATACGTTTCTGTTTTAAATAATAATACACTGTGAAAGCAACAGACGTAATGAGTGGCAGTGGATGTTAATGTGAGGTTAATGTGAGCATCGCCCTGCCCGGGGATAGCCACCATGAGCAGTGACGTGTGGTTATGTCTGGACGGTTGTGTGCACATATGAAGCTCACATTTTCACCCAAGAGTCCTTTCCTTAACGTGTAGTATTGTCTCTTTCCTGTGGGCGATTTCTGGGTCTTTGTTTCCTTTCTGTCCCTGTTCTGTGACCAAGAGCGTTCCTAATTTTTAGGTAGAGAAGTCCCTTATTTAACCAGTGTTCTTCCATTGTTTCTTCATCTTCACGTTACATAGCAGTTCATTTTTCAGTATGATATTTAAAACATAGGAGGAGGCTTTGTGGGCAGTTGTCACCTGCCAGTGGACTTTTCTAAGGTGGCCACACCGTGAAGGAATACACCCACTTCCTGGGGTGGGCGTGCTGCATAAGCGAGCTGTGGGTGTGGAGAGCTGTGTGTGAGGTTTGGATGCCAGGAAGTAACTGTTTTAGAACAAGTAGGCAGATCCCTAAGAATGAGGGGGGCACTGGACAAGAAAGATAAGCAAAAGTTGGGAGTGGGAAAACACCCAGCAGGACCCAGTTAATGATACCAAGCAGAACCGTGTGTAAGAGCGAGAGCCCAGAGCACAGGCCGGAGGTGGCAGTTTGAGGGGTTTGTTCATGAGCTTGATGGTCAGACTGCCTGACAGGTATAGGAACACGAGTTGGAGCCGCCTCAGACATCAAGTATCTGGTCTTGGCTGGCTACTCTTCTGACAGAAGATTAGTATCTAGAATATACAAAGAAGTAGGAAATCCTAACACTAAAAATTCAGGCAATCCGATCAATGGAAGGGTACGCGCATTGAAGAAATGCTTGTCAAAAACAGACTATGTGAGGCCATCAGTCTGTGGAAAATATTTTTTAGCGTTTTAGCCATTCAAGGAATGCAGATCGAAATTGGGTTGTGATTCTTTCTCATTCGCATCCTAATGGCTACAACCAAGAGCACAAAACATAATTACAGGGGAGGATATGCGGAAAAAGGAACTTCTACACTGCTGGTAAGGATGTAAACTTTGATAGGCACTACCGAAACCAGTATGGATCCTAAAAAAATAAAAATAGAGGTATCATTTGACTCATCTGTACCAACCCCTAGAATGTTCCTGAGAGCCAGTATATTGTAGCGATAACAGTATATCTGTGTTCACTGCAGCATGATTCACCATAATGAAGGCCTGGAAATGGCGTAGGTACCCGCCAATAGGTAAATGAATAAAGAAAACATTACATCTACACACAAAGGCATATTACAGAGCAAGAAAGAGAAACAACTGTGTCCTTTGCAGGAGAATGGGCAGACCTGGAGATCATTTTGAATAAAACAAACCACGTTCAGAAAAATATTGTGTGCTCTCTCTCATATGTAGACTCTAAGAGAGATGAAAGGAAAATAGAAGGAAAAATACTATTAGACAAGAGGATGATAATTGGAGGGAGAGAGACTTTCAGGGTGGGTAGTGGAGGATGAATGTGATGAAAATATATACATCAAACACCCAGAAGTATGAAAGTAGGACCAGGAGGAGGGCGAAGGAGTGATGGCGGAAGTGGTAAAGGATAAACATATGTTAAGTGTATGTGTGAACCTGTCAAGGTGAAATCCACTAGCCTGTATGACCAATGTGCGCCGCAGAAGATGTGAAAAAGACCTCCCAGGAGACATACAAAGATAGTTATCTCGAATCAAGGATACTGAGGGTCACAGGTGTCACTGCCCCTGCTGGGCTTTGAACCTAGATTTGGAGACCCTCCACGTGGCTGGTGAGCTCCATCCAGATCCCACGGGCCCTGCACGTAGGACAAGGCAGGAGGAGCTCACTGTGGGGGGCTTAGTCCCATGGGCAGCTCCTCCAGGTGACCGAGGAGTTCCTGGGCACCTGCTCCCATGATCCACCTCTCCCAGACACCTCCCAGATCTTGTGGCAACCGGATACCAGCAGTTATGTGAGCCATTTAGCGGAATACTTGAACCTATTGGAATCAAAAAAGTCTAGAAAGAGAGCCAAATTTAGCACTGTTATTTTTCTTACATAATATCATCAAAGACATCTTTATAGGAAATAAAATGTTACTTGTGCTTCCACACTTTGTAGCCATCCTATAGGGACTGCCTGGAGAATTGGGTGACTTTTCCTCTTAGGAGTATGCTTTGATGCACTGTGTGTTAAGTGTGTTGCTCTTTGATTCGCATATCCAGGGTGGTGCTGGGGCTTCATCCCAGGGCCTCGCTCATGAGACAAGCCGCGACTGCGCTGCACCCCTGGCCTCCCCTCTGTTCCTCACATCTGTCCTTCCTCAACCCTTCTCGCCTGTTGAACTTCCCACAACCGTTCATGTGTCTACTTACCTCTCCACTCAGTTCACAAATGGTAGTGGGTGTCGTTAGCACTAGAAATGCTCTAGTGAACACACACACAGCTTGAGCCCATCCTAAGGGAATATGCCCCCTCTGGAGGTTTTCAAAAAAGGATAAAGATTATTGCAACCCAACGAGACAAACGCTGGACTAAGCCAGAGCGGTTGTATGGAGCTGTGCCCAGGTAGGCTGGCGGCTGTTGTTGGTGGAGTTGTAAATGAACAGAGACCCAAGGGTAGGGAGGAGCCTGCAGAGGAAATGCACGGGAACAACATAACACTGCTCCGTGTTGAGGGACCCAGAAAGGTGAAGATCCAGCTGCGGAAACAATTATGACCTGTACAGGGATGAAGTTATAGAGTACAGCCTGATGTTCGGGTGCAAAGTGTGAATGGAAAACCCCAGTAGGGATGGAGACAGAGCAGAGATATCACTAGAGACCAGGATTGGGGGTGTGGGGGGTGTTGGCAGGGAGATAGTCGAGTGAGCTGGAGCCAAATTTCAAAAGACACCAGGATAAGCATCTTGCATTCCGTGATTCTGGGGGTCATGGGAAGTCAAGGTAGACTTCTGACAGTGATGACGTGGGATTTTCCTTTTGGAATAATGACTGAACTCAGCGTGGGAAAGCCATACTGCAGGCAGAGATAGCCCTTGGAAGGCTGCCGTGGTCCCCTGGGGATGTGGTAGTGGCCCAAACTGAGGGAGTTGAGAGAGACAGCCAGGCTAGCGTCAAATATTGCTAACCAGCATTTTCCTTAATGTCATGTTTAAGTTTGCTCTGTACATGCGAAAGAAACCTACAGTTGGGGTCAACGCACACTGTCTACCCTCTCCTGAGAAAAGCCTTTTTCTACTTCGTGTGTGAGTGTGTGTGTGTGTGTGTGGTACTTGGGATCAAATCCAGGACCTTCACAGTGTACTACAGTCCTGGCCCTTTTTGATTTTTGACTTTGAGACACTAAGTCATTGATTTACTTAGGTTGAGCTTGAACTCATGCTGGTCCTGCTTCAGCCTCCCAGAATACTGGAATTACAAACCTGTACCTCTGGTTCACATGGTGTCCTTTCAGTTTTTCATGCTGTTCTTTCATGTCGCCTCCATTTTTGTGGTCCATGTTCTATGCACATCGTCCACATTAATTTGTATAAATTTGTAAATTTCATATCAACTTGTTAAAGTGCTGTGGCTTAGGGTTTGGGGTGCTGTTAGAAATGCGTAAAGTTGAGTCCTGACCCTGCAATTAAATGTTCAAGTATATTGAATCTTACCTTCTTTTAAAATGCAAACAATAGCAGCAATACTATTTGACACCCAGTGTCAAACGCACCCAGAAGCTTATCACGATGACTTCACTAAGGTTGGATTCATTAGGACTGGAGAGGGGCCCAGACTTCATACAAAGTGCCTGTAGGAGATCTTATACCATACGGGAAGAAGTGTCTTTTATGTGGCATAAATATAAATTCAAACACTCTGAGATAATACAAACAAAAAATTAACCTGTTGGTCAGATGAGGTAGACTTCATCAAACATGAGTGCAAACTGGTAACTAATGGTCCTAAATTATTTTAGATTCTATGCAAGCCTTGCATTATTTTACACACCCAGTTCCATAACAAGAGGTTAGATGTAGTTAAAAATGATTGTGGCACCAGTCATCATAAAAGAAAACATTTTAAAATATATATATATATATATATGTATATGTATTTTAAAACAGCTTGGAAAGTAACCAATGGCAATTTCTCATGGAAATTACTTTTTCTGTCCCTGGACGAAGAGTTCAGAGCCAATCAAAAACCAATCAAGGTAAACTCTAATGTAAACCATAATTAAGGGTGACAAATAGGTTCTAGGCTGATGTTAAATAATGCATTTGTAAAAGTAGAAATCCAAAGTCACACAAACCGAACCATCGATGTCTGCAGGATGTGTGTTGGCGACTTTCCCGCCATTCGCTGCGAGCCTTCGTGACTACCATTGATGGAGACCAAATGCCTCATAGTGACATTTTAGAGATAGTCTAAGTTCTTGCATGCTGCCCTTAGCCGACTTGATGCTCAGGTGCTTTGTAGATAGGGTTACCCGGGTCTGACATTTCCCTGTAGAGTGGGCTGGACAGAGGACGCTTGATATGTTGTGACTCTTAGAACTTGGAGGCCCGTGAATATCTCTTCAGCAATATGGAAAAGTTGAGGTCAACATCTGTAAAAACTGAAGTTATTTCCCCCAGTTTATTGGTATATGCATGCGATACACAGTGGGTACACTGAGCGTGAGAGATGTGTGCACAAACACATCACACAGCCTGTCGCTCTTCTGCCCTCCTGCCGCCTGGTCACCCCGACTCCCACATCTCACCCATTTGACTCTGTGCTTTGTTTACATTCTGGGTTTCTCATAGTGGAGAAACTGTGCATTACATGAACCTTCTGAGTCAGACTTCACTAAACATGAGAGTCTCAAGTTGTGTCCACCGTGACTCAGATCTATCCCATTTAGACCAAGAACATAAATGTTACCCATTTCAAATCATGAGTATCTTCCTCACTTTCCCAATGCAGGAACAAAACACCTGATCCCCACATCATGAAGGGGGAGGGGTTTATTTCAGTTTTTAGAGGATTCAGTCCATGATTGGCTGGTTCCAAAGCAAGAAAGGAGTGACGGAAGGGCATGGCTAAATACAGCTGTCCATATCACGGCAGCTGAACAGCACAGAGAGAAGGAAGAAGGCCAGGCCAAGAATTCTCACTTCCCCCTTCTGACAGGTGAGACCTTTGGGGAACATTTTAGATTGAAACTATAACAAAGGATATTTAGTGGAAAAACACAGGCAATAAAAGCTTGGAAATTTTTTGGGTAATGTTTCTTAAGAAGAAGAGGCTATTTGAGGAACGAACAGAGCAGTTACACGACTCGTCTCCAGTGGGCACTACTTCCAGTGTGCCTCTTTCTGTGAACACATTGATACCAGAGAGCAGCGCCTCCTTTAGGGTACGCCATAGAGCATGAAGGCCACACACCATGGCATTCACGCATTATTAGCCCATCCCGAGGTTGACATTTACTATGCTTTTGTGTCAAGTAGCTTATATTTGAGGAGGAACCGTGTCCTAGAAGTACGAAGCTTTTAATATTCCCAGTGAGTGAGTTAGTGTTTTCTGTTTTTAAAATTCTGTCTGATCCACAAAGTACAGGCAAGTGCTATGGTTTGGATCTTGAGTGTCCCCGGAAAGCCTCATGTATTTGGAACTGTGTGTTATTAGCTGGAAGGGGCAGGTGCCTAAGGTTTGGCCTGGAACGATTGTTAAGTTGTTGAGATTGGGGAGCATCTAGGGCAGAGATTTTGGGTGTTCCACAACTTCTTCCCGGGAAAGCTTGTCCCTCGGCTTGCTCTGGCTTACCTTGGCTTCTGTCTGCCACGTGCCTTCGGCATTGGGCTGCCCCACGAGTGGACTGAGGGGGAGAGACCTTCTGCGGCTGTGACATAGAGAAATCTTTCCTTCCTTCGATTGTGGATGTTGGGTGTTTTGTCACAGCAACAAGTTTAGTAACCAAGACAAGGTACATGAAATATGCAGTCATCGCTTACATTATTAAATAACACAAGTTTAATATTGTGCTAAAGTAAACTTGTATCTTGCCAGCTGTTTATTTTGTATTTCTCTCTTTGGAGGTAATCCTTGCTTCCTTCATGGCACTGGGAATTGAACTCAAGATCCTCCACGATGAGTTAGAGCCACATTTTTATATTTTATTCTGAGACAAAGTTTCAGTTACTCAGGCTTGAAGTTGGGATCTTTCTACTTCAGCCTCCCAGAATTCAGGGATTAAAGGCTTGTCCCCTTGGGCCTGGCTGAAGATAATTTTCAAATGAATCTCCATATTTAATGGGGACACCCAGAAATCATTGCCTTTAAAATTTTTTCCGTATCAGATTTGCATGGCTGTTTCTGAACTTGTCCCTACAAAAATTGAAATAAACCCCTTGTCCTTCATGATGTGGGGGGCCAAGTGTTTTGTTTCTGCTTTGGGAAAGCAAGGAAGACACTCGTTTTGAAATGGGTAACATGTATGCTCTTGGTTGAAATGAGATCTGAGTCACTGTGGGCACAACTCAAGACTCTCATGCTTGGGGAAGTGAGTCAGACTCAGAAAGTTGAATATCTCATGATGTCTCCACTACGGGTGAGATGTGGGATTCGGGGGGAATGAAGGAGGCGGCAGGAGGGCGAACCAGGGGGAGAGGGGAAGAGATGTGATTGTGAGGTATTTTTGCCCAAAATTCTCAAGCTTTTCAGGTGTGGGCCTTGTGTTTTCAAAGGCATCGGGGACGGGGGGCACTGGTGAATGAGACCTGAGTACAGAGCGCAGAGTTGTACAGAACCCATTGGCCAGCGGCAGGATTAACCCTTCAGGACTGGGAAGAACCTCTGTGTTCCGGAGTTGCACGACCATCAGACAAACTCAGTTCTTTGCTCTCAGTAACCCCTCAGGTTAACCTCGCCTTGTTCTTTGCATGAGTTGACTTGGTGAATTCCTGTGACTTATTAATAAATGCTGGACTGCCTGAGGCACCCTGGGATGTTTTTCAGGAGCTTCACAGATACACCCAGACATTTTGACCAAAACCTTTAACATCCGGGATTCTCTGCCTTTCTTTCACGTCGAACTGTGTTTATATAGATGTGTCGTACAGTTATTTCTAGCTCTAAAGAAGCTGAGAACGAGAGCCATGCATGCGATGTCTTAACGAGCAGAGCACCGTACCTCAGCATTTTACATATATCACCTTATTTATTTTAGGCAGGAGTCCTGTGAGACAGATATTACTGTGTTCTTCTCCTTGTAGAGATAAGTAAACTGAGGTTTATGATGACTAATATGCTCAGTGTTGAGAATCCAATGTTTGTTTTGTCCGTGTGCCTTGAATCTGTCCTGTGACCTAGGATTACTGCCTGTCAATTACATATGCTAGGTGATTGCAATCCTGTGGGCACATTTATACCATCTATACAATGAGGGGTTAGCAGTAAATGACTTTTAGGTCATCTTACAGCAATACAAAGTCTTAAGTCTATAGAATGTAATTTAGTATAATTACTGTCTTGCTTGGCCTTATCCCTATTCGAGATATGTGCTTAATGAATTAAGCATTTTATTAGGACCTATTATGGAAGGAATTTTGCTTATTCGATAAGCTTTCTTACGTTGAGAACCTTGGAAGCAACAGTCTGTAGTGCATCTGATCTGGTGTCCTCTCCAGAGGTTAAACATAAAGGTTTTTTTTTTTTTTATTTTTTCAAAAAGGCAAATGACAGAGGCAGATTTGTTAATTAGAAGACTTCTGTTTTATTCCAAGAATCATCAGAGTGGGCTTTAATTTCTTTATTCTAAAATTGATTGCAAGGACAGATTAACAATGAATTGTAACAGTCGGCTAAAAACTTATATGTAAACGGTACCTGTTGCTTTCCTGTGGCGTACCCTGGATAGACTTTTAAAAAGCCCTTTCTTAACTCAATTAAGAACACCAAAAATGATAACTTCATTTCCCTGGGTTTTCTCCCAGCGTGAGATGACTCAGCCAGAAATAGCACGAGGAGATCGCAGATGTTCCTTTGCTCAGAGAGTTGGTTATTGCTTATCTCAATGATATTTTAATACAAACACACAACTGTTCACACTGTTTTATGGCTGTCAGGATTTTGCTTCATATTTAACAAATGGGAGTTTATGAGCTGATGAATCGTTGGATCGGGCTTGCTTTCCTGTCCCAACACATAACATGGAGACGCTAAGTGCTGGGTAGGGCATTAGACACATCTGCCCGATAGACTGCCGGATCAAATCGTCTGCCCAATCTGTCATTGCCCACCCACTCAAGGGCCCCAGAAGCTTCATTCACTGTTGTTACAACCAAAAGATTGAAATTTATTTCCAGAATCCTGAGCAAAGATTTTCTTCATTCCTGAAAACTATGTTTAGTATTTTCTCCCAGGCATGTTACCAAAATATCAGAACAGCTTCCTGATGTATTAGTCATTTTATTGCTGGGATAAAAAAATCTGACAAGCACAACTTAAAGGACGGAAAGTTTGTTGTGACTCACAATTTCAGAGGTTTTGGTCCGTGGTCACTGGGCTCCATTGCTTCTAGAACTGTGGTAAGACAGAAACACCATGGCAGGAGTAGTGGAGGAAAGCTACCTACTTCATGGTAGTCAGAAAACCAAGAAAGAGGGAAGAGCCAGGGTGGATGGGTCCAGGACCAGACAGACACCCCAAGGTTGCATCCCCTTGATTCACTCCCTTCAACTGGGCCCCGTCAACTGATTTTTCTGTCACCTCCCAATAATCCTATGAAATTTCAATGCATTTGGAATTAGAACCAGCCTCATCAGATGAACATACAAAATTTGGGGGACTTTGACAAAGCCATCATGGATGTACCATCATCTTCAGATGGTTGCCTTTTGTCTGGCCTGGAAGCAAAAATTTGGAGCCAGGTACACTTGTCTTGAGTGTTAGCTCCTTGTTAATTCATCCCTAGGACCCAGGCAGGTTCATCTTGACCTGTCACTTTCTGTCCTCTATCTTGTTATTGATCTACAATCTAATGTCAGCCCAGCCACACTTAGTTTCTTTATTGAAACAAGCTTTGATGGGTCTAACGTTGAGGCATTGACCCACCAGAGAAATTCACTGGGAGCCTAACTGAACCGGGTGCTGGACTTGTTAGTACTTGCTTTATCTGGCAGAGTCACTTCCCACAACCACTGAGATGATGCAGAAGCTGATTAAGAAAAAGAAAAACCACCACTAGAACAGCAAAATTGTAGGTGAGGTTGGCAAACAGCATCCCGTGCAGATGCGTTACTGTGCTTCTTACTCTAATCTAATTATGATCAGCAGCTGAAACATCTTTTGGAACCAATTTAGGATTAAGTTAGGTAAAGATTTTACCTAACAACTCCGATTGAATATTAAGGATTATGTTCCAAGTGACCCAACCACAGGCAAAGTGAAGCGCTGGCCTGGTGGGCTGCTAGATTTGGGGTACAGCCACCACTTGTGAGTTTTCTAGAGAGAGTTACAGATAGAGACTCAGCCGCTCCACCCCCTTCCCTGCTCAGCCATGGTGATAGGTATATTCATGTCTGTCACCCAGGTATCTCCCGTCATGGGTCTCCCAATCAGGGGCCTTTACCGAGGTGCATCGTGGCACCCCCACTGAGAATTCCTAATCAGAGCCTTGGTTAAGCACTCTTTTTTACGTTGACTTGGTATCTTTTATTGATTTCTTTTTCTGGCCACATCCCTTTCCTTGGCCCCTGGACCGTAAAGAAGCAGGAGCAATTTGTGCCAGGATCCTTGGTAGAGACAGTTGTTTCGTATGCAAGGCATCTCCCTGACCCCAGCGAGTCAAGCTCTGTGGGAGAAAAGGCCGGGGTAGGGGAGGGGAATGACACTGATCCTTAGCCCCTTTTATGTACTGTCACAGGAAGTGTCTAAAGGCCTGATGGTTCCTGTCTGTCAGCCACTTTCTTGTTTCCTCAAAACATGCGCCAACTGCAGCTCAAAGGAGGAGAGGTTTATCCGACTCACAGGTTCAGTGGTCCAGTCCATGCTCCTTTGGCTCCAAGGCAGAAAAGGCATAATAAAAGGACATGGTGGAGGGAAGCTCTTCACTCAATAGTGGCCAGAAGGAAGTAGAGAATGCAGGACCTGCAACAAAAATACATTCTTTATGCCCCTAGTGGCCCGCAACCTCCAACCGGCCCCACCTCTGAACATGAGACTTTCAGGGAACATTTTAGGTTTAAACCATCGCAATAATGAGCTGTGTCTTTGTCCTAGTCAACCATCTGGGCATCTGGTCGTGCAACAGATATGTCACTATTTCCCATTCTGTGTGCTGTAGTGCTAAGGAATGCTGAAATTTGGGGAACATTGTTTTGAGTGCTTTCAAAAGTTTAATTCATTTGACGCACACTAAGTACAAATTCCCATTTTTTAATTGAGACTACTAAAATGGCCAGGTGTCAAATAACTAGATTAATTTTGTGCAATTTAAGTGGAGAAATGAGGATTGGAACCCAGACAATGTGAGTCCAGAGTCTACACTCTTCATTACCAGACTGTACAACTTCTGTCTTCTCCGAGAAGAGCTTGCATCCTTTGGCCATGGCCTCTGACATATTCCCATCAAGCATGTGACTACACGGCTGCGAAATCAGGGCTGCGTTATTTCCCTCCTCACACCCTTCTATTCCTTCTTTGTCCCGCTGCTTGACTTGTTAGAATTCTGCTTCAAAATCGTTTTCCTGGGGCAGTTTCCTTGGCCTTCTCTGTGTGTGTTCTCACGGCATCCTCTACCTCTTCCTTGGTGCTTATCACAATTAAAATCAAGTAATTATTTGTTAATTTGCCTCCCTTGCTAACCTCAAACTCCCTGCTGGTCAAGATCATGACTCTCCTGGTCATCTCTGTAGTCCATGGAGTGCAAAAGCCCTCCATGAGCTCACTGCAAGAATCACAGTTGAATAAACCAAATTTCCTGGGTATAAATTTCCTCATTTTAGAGAGAAAGAACCAAAAGGCCTTGCAGGGATTTTGCGATGACGATGTATGTTTCTAATAACACCTGTAACAAGGTTTTACATGTACGTGTTCTTTAATAGATAATAATTCTCTCTTAGGGTTGTGGTTGCATATGGTAGTATTAGTAGTCTTCAAAATGTTTCTCTCTCTCTTCTGTGGCATGAGGATGCACACCTGAAATTAGGAGAGGCCATGAGACTTGATCTGGCAACCAAAATAGAAATGATGTATGTGGCTTTCTGGTACAATCTTTAACAGTCATGAACTGATATTTTTTATTGCTCTTTTCCCTCTCTGTCATGAAGCCAGTAGAGTCTAGGATGTGACCTACTTCTTCGAACACAAAGCATGCATGAAGTGAACATACCCCAGGTTCTCCCTTCCCTGTCCACTGACAGACATGTAAGTTGCAACTCACAAATACAACTTTCTTGTTGCAAATCAGTGAGATTTGCAGATTGTTTTACACTCTTATAAAAATGAGATTCGATAACTAATACGTAAGTTTAACAGATTAGCGTCCACACAGTGATCCTTTTTGGGATTAATATTTGTTCTATTTTATTGTGGGAAGGATATCAAAGTCATTTCTGAGGGTACTTTTACAATATCGAGCACAATTAAAAATTTTTGTACTTAACTGAATTTATGAGCAAAATAAAAATAGTAGCTAACATTTATCAAGTATTTGCTATACATGGGAAACTTACAATGCTTTGTGTGTATTGACCCATTTTGTCCTTTGAAACCTTGTGAAATTAGTTCTATAATATTCTTTTCCTTTGTTTTTTTTTTAAAAATCATTTTCATAGATGGGAACATGAGGCATAGAGCCCTTTAGTAATTGCCTTAAGGTCAAGTGACTATGAAACGTAACAGCTGGAGTTCGGGCCCCCGTGATCTGTGTTTGGAGCCTGCTTTTGACTTCCAGGCCATGTGAGGTCACATATTCAGTTGCACGTGTCTGGAGACCCAAGGAGGAGCACAAGCACCCGTAAGCTGCTAAGAAGAATGTCTGTCTAAACACGTATTTACTATCGTCCCACGGGAAATGCAGGGTGGGCTGCAAGCAGAATCAACCCAGATCCCAAGTTCCGCTACTTAGCTTTTTGCTCTCCCACGAGTATGATTCAGTCGCGCGAAGGCTGCTCCCTGGCATGTCCCACTTGCTGCTCGACTTGAGTGAGAGTGGGTAGACCAGTGGTTCAAGCCCACGGGGGTGTAGAAAGCACACTTCTGTAAGTGTTGATCTTGAAGGAGGCGGGCAGAATTCTCTCATCGCTTAGGAAATGAGCAAAAAATCTACAGTGCCCTCATAAATGCCCAGAGAGCCACTTTTGAATTAGATAAGTGGCTCAGGTTTAAGAGTTGACCTTCAATGGAGATTTCTGGGTGCCCTGTGAAAGCTCACAGAAAGAAGTGTGCTTTCATTTTGATGAAAGTATCAAAAATGAATAAGGGAAGGTAGGCTATTTGTAGATGGGGAAAAGGACTGGGAAATGGGGGAGAGAGAGGAGGTTAGAGGAAAAGAATATTGAAAATTGTGCTGGGCCAGGTGGTGCAGGCCTGTAATTCCAGCAAGCATTCTAGGAGGCTGAGGCAGGATAATGGCAAGTTCGAGCCCAGCCTGGGGAACTTAGCAAATTAATGGGACCTTGTCTCACTGGGAATGTAGCTTCATGTAAAGGTCTGAGCTTACTATGTAACATATATGTGAACATGAATATCACATGTACCACAAACATACCAATAAAAATGACTGTAATATAGTTTGATGCATTAGGAAATGAGTAGAAAGCTAAGGCAAAGCGAAATTTGTACAGTTGTTGGGAGCAATGAGCTTTGAGTCATCCAGTCTTGGTTTCTGATGCAAACTCTTCCTTCACGTGAGTCTGAAACACGTCACTAACAGTCTCTTAACCTTTACTTTCCTGGCCTGCACATTGAGGGTAATGAATTCCTGAACCAAAGTGTTACTGTGAAAGTTAGATTTAGTATTGTCTTAAAGTAGCATGTAATAAGTGCCCAAAAGTTAAGTATCTACTATCTATAATTAATTGTTAATGGAGAAAATCTTTTGAAAGAATAATTCCATATAGTCATCTGGCTAGATGTGTATTAATTCTATCTCAGAGGACTTTTTTTGTGGTTTGGTAATATCCAGCAGCAGGAGAACTGGTTTCTTTTTATTTTATTTTATTTAAATTGTCATAATTATTTTTTTGAGACAGGGTCTTGCTCTGTAGCCCAGGCTGGTCCTGAACTCAGTATGTAGCCCCGGCTTGACTCACAGCAATCCTCCTGCCTCAGCCTGCAACTGGCTTCTTTTTAAAGGTGTTAGTACTGTTGGCCAAACTGGTCGGACCTCACATATCCATTCCATGTAGCTTCTAAGCAGGTCATAGCTAAATGGATATCCCAAGGAGGAAATCGCCTTAGCAAAACAACAAAAGCACGTAAAGCCGCGACAGTAAAACAGGGCAAAACCAAATAGATTTGATAAAGATAAAGTGAAAACCGAACTACTCTGGCAATTACAGCTTTCCTATGATTTATGTCTTTAATTTGTTTAAATCAGTGACCCACGGAGTATTGGCATAAAAATTTCAAATTCAGCAAAAACCTAAATCACTGTAAGGAAACACTGAATTTTTAATAGTTGTCCTTCTTTCATTGACTTCTCCCAAACAAAATGAATTCTTCCCCGAGCGAGGCGAAATGAACTATTGTGCTTTACCGAGGTATTATCGATTTGAGAGTCTTAGCATCCAATACGTCACGGAAACAGCAGCTCCACTTCACCGTGTACTCAACGACAAGGAGTTACTGTTTGAAGGCTTCTCCCGTGGGTGCTTTTTAACCCTAACCCTAGGTATCTGCTAGAGTAGAGAGAGCAACAAACACAAATTATGACTAATTTGGGCAAAACACACAAATTAACAGAAAATTGCAAAGCTTCTTGAAAAGATAGAAAGTACATATAAATAGCTCAGAGTCAAGAGAAGGGGTGAGCACCCAGCTTTCAGGAAGAACAGCAATCAGGGCCAGAGGCTGCCATCTGGGAGGCAAAGTTGAGGACCAGTCATTTCAGGTGTTCTGATGGGTTCCAATTGTGAATTATTCCGATTAAAATTCAAACACTTTGAAAAGATCTGATTGGCCTTCACTGGCCAGAGAAGGGCAAGGCATCATGACTTACATGTCACAGGGTGTTTCCCCGATTAGAGATCCCCAACAACCTCCACAAACTATTCAATCCCTACCAATTAAAATTTTCATTTTAGGCCAGTGAGACCCCTATTTGAGTCTTTGCCTACATGTAGAGCTGGAATATAATAGAAATGCGACGTTTTAAGCTATTTGCAGTAATTGTTAGAACAGCATAGATTAATAATGCATCAGCCATGTTTAAATGTATAAATGGGTTCAGTTTTTGCTGTGACATACCAGATGCTAGGTACTGTTATATCCTAAATCAAAACACAGCATCATTAAACCAGGATATGCGAAGAGAGAGATTTTCCACATCTTGAGACTACCCATCACTGGTGTCTATAGGCCGCCAACATTGGTAGGGTTCTGAAGAGAGGTGCTAATGTAGAACGCCTTTTATTTTCACACTGTCCGCCACAGTGGAAGAGAGTAAGGACTGTGTTTCCTAATGAAACCCTAAATGTGGTACCAGAAAACAGTCAGAGGAGATGGCTGCCTATCTCTTCTGGTTTGGCTTGTAGTGGTAACGTAAAGGGAAGATATCTTGTCCCCTGAAGGTTATGTGACAGAGACTCCATCCCTCCGTCTGAAATAACTTCCGGGTGGGGCCGAATGACCCACGAAAGACTCAGCGGGAAGTTTAAGAACAGGGCGGGGAGAAGGTAGAAACTGGAGAGTGACCCGCTGGGACAAGGTGCTGGCTAGTGTTATGAGAGCCGTGGGGAGAGGGCCACATGGAACCGTGTCCTCAGAACTGCTGGGGCGCCTCCCCGACAGCACAAGGTGACGAGTTCCGTGTTCACGCTCCTCGCGCCCCAGAGAGCCTAACCACTGAGACAGATCACAGCTTCCGTGTCGGTTCCTTAAGAGTCCTCAGCTCTCAGAAGTCCAGCTGGAGAGCGGCTTGTAGAATGGGTCCAGGTGTGGTCAGAGGAACAGGGGTGCCAACGCCCCCCTGCACTTGCTACCAACTTGAGTTGGATCTGAGCTAGGGAGGCAGAACTATTTAGCACTCACCTGAGATAGGGCCCTACCCAAATGACACATTTCTGAGGACTCAAAAGCGATCATAGAAGCTATGAGTGTTTGAGAGGAAGGAAGGATTATAATGCAGGGAGACTGGAAGGCAGAATTGGAGGAGGAAGTCTACTAACTTTTGATCATGATTGCGTTTTGTTGATTCTAGCATTATTCATACAGTAGCTACCAAAACAGCAGATGGTTTGCGGACACGAGGAAACAAATGTAGTCCAAAGACAATGTCAAGAAGGAACAGGGACAATAAGTAAAAATATTAGGAAAATGGGCCCACCTTGAAAATGTAATGATTGACATGGAAGAAATGCTGTATGTAATTACTGAAGTTGAGATTAAAATAATAATGCTGGTGGATAAAGACTTAACCAATAACTGGCCTGAGATATGTATCTTCCCCAGAGCAATAATTTTATTTGAGATAAATAAAAATATTCAAAGAGATGATGCAAAAGAATTTCCCTGAAATTAAGAAAGAAACACACATGCATATCTAGAACACAGGTACCCATGTTGACTCAGGAATGTCTTTTCTCAGCCTTCCAGATAGAGATAATTATGTGGTCGTAGGAAGAAACCTGTTGGCCTCAGACATTTCCAGAGTAATATCCCATGCTGGAAGGCAGAGAGATCCATTGTGGGAATAGGGGGGATTGGGGGGGGAGAGGACCACCCAAAGGAATGTTCCCTAGACAAGTTGCTTTTATTTCTAATGGTACCAGAGAGAGCTTGTCAAGCATAGGTCAGGAAATGTAGTGCCTGTGAGCCCTTGTGTATGTGGGGGCTGGGAGAAGGATATCTCGAAAGTTAAACCAGCCAGTTGAGAGAATAATTCAATTAAGAATTCCTGGAATTACAATGCCAATGATGATAAATGGTCTGATTGCATTTAAATATGATATCTTGGTAGACATGAGGTAGGAGCTGAGTACACATCCGTTCTAACCTCCATTTTTAATTCAAGGTTGTAAAATTGCAACCTTCCTTTGGCAATATCCCTTAATTTGTGCCGTGCCAATCAGATGCTTCGGAGATAGGCTCAGATGGGCACGGTTTCCTGACTCCTGTCCTCTGTGCCTGCAGGCGCCCAAGGGAAGCCTTGACTTTTCTTTCACCTCCAGAGAGCAGTCATCAAATTGTGATATCAAGCCAGGGTGAAGGGCATCCAATTTCTTTCCCTGCCAGTGTGGAGATAGGAAGCAAGGGGCAGCTCTGACGCCAGGGGCTGGGGTGGCAGTGCTTTTCCGGCGACTGTAGCAGTAGAGTCGATTGTTTCCAGCTTCCCAGGGACACCCTTAACTGCTGCCGGCAGGGGGAGTTTTCTCCCCTTTGACCTTTTCTTCCATACCCTAAAGCACTGTCTATCAACCTCTCCATTGCTGACACTGTGGGTCCCGTAACTCTGTGGCAGGGCTGCTTTGTACAGCACCTACCCAACAGACACCTGTAGTGTGTGCCTCAGATGGGGCAATGAAAAATGGCTCGCCTGGTGGGCTTCGCTGTCACCAAATGCTGCTGCTAAGCATAGGTGAAGTCCGTATCTTACACCTTGTTGTACTATTTCTTCTTTTTCCTTCACTGGATTTTGGGAAAATATTTTATAGCACCGCTTTAAAATTATAAATCATAGTACCTGTTCATTTTAGCGAATATAAAAATATGAGGAACATGAAAAATTATCCCTTAGCTACAGATATCTATTGTTTGCATCTCTCTCTTTCTTTCTCTCTCTCTTTTTTTCTCTCTCTTTCCCCCTGTATTTTTTGAGACAGGGTCTGGCTATGTAATTGAGACTAGTTTCATACTTCCTTGAACCCTAAATCCTCCTGCCTCAGTTTCCTAAGCACTGGGATTAGAGGTATGTGCCGTCTTGCTCACCTGTATTTTCTTTGAATACTTTCATTTGCATATATCTGTTTATGCTTATATTTTCTCGTTGATATGCTTTTGCAAACAACATTTCTGTGTTGATACGAATATTGCCTACTGTTTATTCACATAGCTGGAAGTCCTGTTACATTCTGTATAACATATGAAAAACTGCGCACTTTCCCTCGTTATTCTAAGTTTGTGCCTGTTACGGCTATTCTTCCTCGCCTTGCTTCGTGCCAGTCATTTGCGACAGGTATTTCTTGAGCTCTTCCAGTGCGGCAGGTTGTGGTCTAGGATTTGAGACTATGAAGCCAGCATGGAATATTGTGTGCCATCGGGGAGTCTTGTCACCCTGCGATGCGCAAAGAAATCACTTCAGCATCTTTTTTTTTTTTTTCTTTTCTGCCGCTGCCGCCAACAGCTTCCGTGCCATTATTTAAAAATAGGAATTAAGGTCCTGATTGCACAAAGGACGGATTCAGGCAGGAAGCTGGAAATCTGATGCAGGCCTGCGGCTGGGGACACATGTCTCTTAGCCAGTGAGCCATTCACAACGGTCAGCGAGGTGAAGGGCATGGGCATTTGAGCGGAAGGCAGCAAGGGTCAGCACCTCAGTGGGAGACGAGCTGGAAAAGTGATCACAGCCACTGCTCTGGTAGCCATTTGCCCAGCCAGAGCCGGGGGAGCCTTGGAAGCAGGACAGTTCTGAGAGGGCCTTTCTCGAGGCACCAGCTGGTGGAACATATTTTACGCAGACTTTTACCTGTTGCTGTTGTAATATCTGCAACGTTCCTTAAAAACAGAACAGTAGCAGGAGTCGTCCGTGCCCGTGCCCGGCTTCTAAGCAGCTGGGTCTTGCTCCCAGCCATCAGAAACAGCGCTTGACGTGTGCCATTCAGAAGCAGGGGAGAAGTTTGGAGGGTCAAAAGCCCTCAAAGTCAGAGGGCTGCTGAAATTTTCCCAAAGTTCTGCCTACCCTAGACTTCATTTGGCCAAATAATAGTGCAGTTGGTTCTTGCTGCTGCCTGGTCGTAAAGGTCTGTGGCTTTCAAGATATCTGGACCTGAGTCTCCTGTCTGTGAGGATGAGCTAGGAGAGGAGTGAGGTTGCCGGGTCCAGGCCTTGCACCACCTCAGAGCTGCTCTGTTGCTTACCCTGCTTCCGGTTCAAACAGCTCAGCCGGAGGCTCCTGCCCTTTTGCTCCTAAGAGTCAGTGGTCGCCTTACCCCTGGGAGAAAAGCCAGATGGCTGGCTGCCTGGACGTCATCATGCCGAGGCAGAGGCTCCCGAAGGCCCAGGCCCTAGGTTTAGACCTGGCTTTGACTTCCCCGGTTGCTACCCAGAAAGCCCATACTGCAGCCTAAACGTGCAGGGAGTAAGAGCCCATAGGAGAATGTGGAGTGCGGGGTGAGTGACAGGGGAGGGGCGGGAGCTAGCAGATGAAGTACTGCTATTTGATTGGCAGCTCTAGGCGTCGCTTTCCCACATGGGTTCTTAGTGACTCAATGATGACTCTGTGTACTGTAGGGAAACCGAGGCCTGTTCGGTCACACAGAACCTGCCTTGTCTTCCCCCGTTTCTCTCACTCATCCCTCTCCCTCTCTCCTTTTTTCCCCACACCCTTTAATGTGAGCACATTTCCCCCCAAGTGTGACCTACTCATCAGGATTACATAGTCGCAGACAAATTTAAATTTGAATTTTTTTATTAATTTTTAAAACATAAGTGAGAACATACAGGTTTTTCTTAGGCTGGGTGACCATGCGAAATCGCATAGACTGAGTGGGACAGACCATCTTTGTCTCTCGTGGTGCTGAAGGCCAGAAGTCTCAAACCATACTTCCCACATGGTCAGGTTCTTGGTGGGTGCCTCTATGGCTTCCCTTCGCACACTCATCCAGAGAGGGGGAGAGAATGAATGGATACCATGTCTCCTCTTTTTATCCTGTTATTGATTCTATCAGTGTCCCCCTCGGCACCTCATTCTAAATCTAATATTTCCAAAGAGCCTCTTCTCCAAATACTATTGCATGAGAGTTAGGGCTTCAGAGTATGAATTTTGTAGGAACACACACATTGAGTCTTTAGCCAAGGATATCTTCACAGGTTTTACCTTAAACATGTAATGAAGCTGTAACTAACAGAACACTCAATGACATCAGTCTGTGTACAGGTGTGGGAAGGGCTAGAATTAAAGATCATCTATCTATTGCTGGAGTCACTTAGAGAAATACTGTGTGGTAGTCGGAGGTCAGTGGGCATTACTGTTTGCAATGCCAGCATTGAACATAACAAGACATGAGTTTTCTGACAGGGGGTGAGCCCCAGTGTTCCTAATATTCAACCTCTAGCCCTGCAATATATGACATTGAAAAACAGTTGAAAAGAACCCGGCATCATATGATGCGATACACCTTCCCAGAAGGCCAGTGGACATTTCCACCAAGGTATGACATGTGCCCGTTCCTAAGGTGCTTTTCAAAATGCAAATAGCATGGAGGGGGGAAGAGACCTCCAGCATAAGCCCATCATACATGCCCATGCTCAATGGGATGTTTCCAAATTAAAATAAGATCCCTAAAGCAGAAATGAAAATTCTACTAGATGAAATAAATTAAGGGCATTGGCTGCTGAGAAATCTTTGAAGGACTTTCTGAGGTATTAATACCAACCAGTGCAACCACGTGGCCAAGTTTCATGTTTGTTGAGAAACTTAAAAAATGCCTTTCAGAAGTGGTAAGCTAACGTCCTAACTCTGCTCTCCTGTGGACTTAGCAGGAAAACCCTCTCCCCACATCCACTCTTCTATCTGGTAGGGACAGAATTTTTAGCACCAGTAGAAATATTTATTAGTCTCTGATTCAGTCCCAGACCCAAGATCCTTTTGCTGTAATTTTTCTTTGGCAGCTCAGGAGTTGTTTGCTACGAAATGATACACCAATCAGCAGCAAGCTAATTATTAATATGGTACCCTGAGGACTTTTCTACCCAGCTCTATTCCAGAAGAAAAGAATGCTGGTAGAAGAGATTTTTGGCCCCTTCTGAGACTGGCATGGCCAGGCGTGGTGAGAACATGGGCTCCTGGCACTGATGTGCGGAGGGTGGTATCAGAAGGACTTATTTGCTCTGTAAAATGCCAACCCTGCCCACTTTTAAATGTTAATGGCCTTATCGTGTAGAAGAAAGGTTTATGTTCTCCACCGAGAGATTTTAGAATTCTGCAATCTGACATGGGAATGGCTAGGTTATCTCATAACTCATTTTTACTTCTTCTTTAATTACAAATAGGTATTTAGAAACCTTCATATATTTGAAATCAAAACTTTCTGAAATGTTATATATGATAATTGAGTCTAAGTGGCAGAATTGATATGCTGGATTTACTGACTTGGGGAATGGTCAGGTTTCCGTGTTGATCCGATGGGGGAACAATAAACGTTTTAAGTAAATTCTCTGGATTTGTCTGAGCCAATTCTGAACGTACAGCTGCATTTGTAGAAAATCCTAATTGACTCAGTAACTTGAATGGATCATCTTTAAGGCAAATTAAAAAGAATTTCCCAGGGCCCAGCTTATCCTAAGAGATTTTGCTTAAATGTCTATAAAAGTTTTAGTTTATCCCTTCAGTTTTATTTACTGTACGTGAAGCTTTGCTTAAAAATTTTTAACTTTGTGTCCTTCTCAGTGACGTAACCCTCATTAGATGTTTTCCCTTAATTGCAAAGTAATGCCAATATTTTTAGGAGACTAGCTTTAAAGTCCCTACTTTAGAATATGATTAAAACTTCAGTTATTCATGAGACAAAGCTCTAGTTAATAATAGGTTAGTGATGCACGTGTTATTTGTCTGGGTGGTGTCACTAAATATAGTACAAAATATTACCTATTTTGCTGAAAACAAAAAGCTGTAGGTTCTTTTTTGAAGAAGTTGTGATTTCAGCAGAGTTATGAAAATCTGTTGCCTTATTAGAATTGAGTGCAAGGCATTGATAGAAATTTCTGAGACTCTGCATAATACTCAAATTGGAATTTAAGAAGTGAAAAGTAATTGACCTCTTCAAGGACCACCTTTCCAACGATAACTCAGTTATAATCTAATAAAAATGCTAAAATGATTTAGTAATCAGAGAAGCTAACTTTCTAACACCCAATAGAAGAAAGAAATAGAGACCAAAATTGGTCACCTTACTATTATCAAAAACAATCATTTTATCTTTTGGTATAAATTTCTATAAATTTGGCACATATGGTCTTTCATCTACACTTAGCCTGTTTGTGTTTTTTATAATGCAATATCAAGAAACATTTTGGAATTGAATTTCACATTCCGTTTATGCCATAAATATTTTCCACATAGTTTCAAGGTATTTATTTATGTAATAAAAATCACTAAGACTATAAAAAGTTATGAGTATCACAGAGACTTGTGGTGGCATGAGAATTTTTTGGTAATTCCTCCTGCAGAGAATAGTTTTAAGAGATTCACGTCTAGAATTTTTCACCTAAATCTTTTAGTGAAGTGTGTCTCCATGTTTTTAACCCACTTTCAAGTTGACTGTGAAGGTCAGTTTGATTTATTCCAGGATGCCCATCGAGGAAATGCAAATAAAAATAATGAGTGAGCGCTACATGTGTGTCAGAAGGACTCAAAATACTAATAATGCTGAGAATCTAAGTCTTTGGAAGCTGCTGAGAATAGGAAGATAAAGCGTAATTCATGGTGGTAATAATGAGAAATAGCACACCCTGAAAGACATTTTGGTCATTTTTTTTTAAAAAAATTAATCATGTTATTAGTATGTGATGTAGTGACTGCATTTTTACATACTTATCTCAGAAGTATGAAAAATAGCATTCACCCAAAAATCTATGAGTGATCCTTTATAGCAGTTTGAGCATTCAGATGGTCTTAAAAAGGCTAAAAAAAATAGGACGTTTATTTTGTGGAACATGACTCAATGTATATGTACTGTATGGGTTTGTTCACATGAAACTCTAGGAAAAAGAAAACAATGAAAGGTTTTTTTTTGTTGTTTTTTTTTAAAAAAGGCATATTGGTGGTTACCAGGGATAGAAAGACAGAGCCGACTGCAAAGGACCAAAGCTTCCTGACATGGAAGAAATGCTCTCTGTCATAGGTGGGGCGTAGTTACAAGGTTGTGTGCTCTGGACAAGCTTTGTATTTGCATTTTACTATATGTAAATTATATTTCAAGGAAGGACCTAATAAAAATCGAATGACTTCATAATATTTGTCCCGTTTGTACTCTGATGTCACCAATACTAATTGTGGATAACTCGTACTGAGTTCTTACGTGGTGGGTTTGTACTCTGAGTTGTTTGTTTAAATTACAAGACATTGCTTGCTGGCTTGATTTCTTGATTTCTCGTTTTCTCGGCAGGGTCTCGCTCTGTAGTCCAGGCTGGTCCTGAACTCACTACATAGCCTAGGCTGACCTTGAACTCGAGGCAAACCCTCCTGCCTCAGCTTTCCAAGTGCTCGGATTAAGTGTGTGCCACTATGCCCAATTTATATGGTGCTGGGAGTTTGAATCCAGGCTTTTGTGTTTGCTGGGCCTAATCCTAAATGACAGAACTTTGTGCACCTCAAAAAGTCACAGAAGGTATTAGAGATATCCAGGATTGGTGATTCAGCATATATCGATGGGACGGCATAGGACCCAATCCACTAGAAAGAGCATGGGCCAATTATAGCGTCCTGAGATAGTGAGCAGCTGCCTGGATAGAGAGTTACATATCTACATATATTATTTCTGGAAATAAAAGTAATACAGTCTTTTCCTTTTATGAAAAGTCAGTGAAATTCTCACCCAGTGAGATCCCCAAAGCGAGATGGGACTGTCTCCACCCTCCCCTCCCCATGTGGAGGATGTCCTTGACTCGATGGAAAAAGAACTTCAGTGTGCAGCTTGGGCCGGTGTGTCGGGCGGAGTTGGAAAGTAAGACAGACTAGAGACGTGGCCCTAGTGTGAGCAGCTTCAGGGAACACGTGCTGATGGACTGGACTGGCCGGCTCACAGAAGAATAAGGTCACCTTTTATGAATTAGCTGCAGCAGGCCGGGGGGCTGTTGATCACTAGCTCAGTTTTGAGGTCACCTCTGGAGGAATCTTTATGGCTTAAAGGGAAAGTCAGTTCCTGTGAGAAGACTGGACTTGTTTGGCTGGGGGGGGGGGGGGGGGGCGGTGGCGAGCAGCCCTGTCTACCTGTCTTGGGTTACCTGCTCCTGTGTAAGGGAGGTGGTCTTACCATGGGTGGTCGTCTGTAAGCTTCAGGTGATTGCAGCATTAGGACTAGAGACTTCTACCCATCACTCTGGACCATCAGGAAGAGGACATTGTAAAAACTGGCAATTGGTCCCTCCTGCAAATCCTGAAAATCACTTTAAGCCACTCTTAGCTCTGCGTCCTCAGTCTTGAACGGGGGTGAGAAAGATTGGATGAGTTTTGGGCTGATCAGCCTATCGACTCAGATATCCCTAAGTGACTGTCATGCTTACATGCAAATCTGGGCTGGGATTCAACCCACACCTTTAAAAGAATCAAAGAAACATACAAAGTGAAGGTAGAAATGCCAAGCTCCATCCTCCTGATGGCTGGCATCTTGGATCTAGCCCTTAGGTCCCTGTTGCAAATCTCTCCTTATCTTAATGCATTTTTTTCAGCTTTGAGGGAACAAGATTGTTGACCACTCTGACTTTGTACATTTTCTGGCTGAGAAGCAAACCAATATGCAAGGTTAGAACAGGCCAAGAAACCCTGAGATTCTGGAGTGCTTGGTCACAACCTGAGGAGTAGGGAAATGGAGGACAGCTACTGATTCCAAGTGCTAGGGTCACAAGTGTACTACCCTTGGGTGACCTTGGGCATGCCTTAGAACTCTATAGGTTCCTCTCTCCTTTCTGTTTCTTCTGCCTCAACACGAGGTCTATGAAGTGCTTAGCAAGGACTCGACACATAGTTCTTAATGCAGAAGAGTCGTTATCACCCATGACATCCCAGCCGTTTGCCTGGAGGACTGTGGGTCACGGTGGGAAGCAAATGTTGCTTCTGCCTGTTCAGAGTTATCGTCCTCTTTCTTGAGGTGGCAAAATATTTCCCTCTGGGCAATTGCCATTTTCCCAGCCAGTGAAGTGCTAGTCTGCCGATTGGTTTCACATGGGAGGAGGCAGGCCCCACCACACATTTGATCTGTAGAATCCAAGCAGGCCCATTAGAAACTTCTCCAAGACTTCACAAAGACTTCGCAGCTCCGCAGGAAAGGTGAATGTTGGAGGTTACTTGGTGTTTTATTTTTTTTTCTTCTGAGCCTATAGAAAAGCCAACCTTAGAAGCCCATACAGCAAGAAAAAAGTTTAAACCCAAGTACAACAGGACCTCAGGGACTTAGTGCATCTGGAGCAAGCAAGACTTACTAGTTTCTACTTTAAAAATGAATAAAAATCTCCTCAACATCCCCCTTTGCCTAATATAATTTGGTTGGATTTCTGGTATTAGTAACCAAATGATTTCAGCATGTTAAGCATTGGTTTCTAACGAAAATCTTTTTATCACACAATTATTTTCATCCATTGCTGTTCACATGCCCTTATTTATTCAAAACATTAATTCTCATTAATGATGGCCAGTTTTGAATATTGTGTGAACTAGACTGAAGAGTGAACTTAGGCCGTTGTTTACAAGTAATCTGACATTTCCAACACTTACGTCTATTGGGATTGTTTACAGTTGAATTAGTGATGGACACTCTGCAAGAGATGTAGGGTTTTAACTTGTATTTAACTTAGCCACACCTGGCAGATAGTTCAGAATCTCGGAGAACTTGGACCTGCGATCCAACAGTTCATTTACGGGCTGTTTAGAAATCTCCACCTGTGAGTACACTCAGCATCCTTCTCCTGCTTCTTCCTTCTCCCCCTTCCTGACCAGACAACACTAGCACGTCTCCTTTCTTAGTGTGTATTCTATGTCCCTCTCCCACCAAATTATTCTTGTTATAGTAGTGTCCTAATCTCTCTTTTGGTTTGTTCCTCATTTCTTAATGAAGGAAAATGATTGCCCTTTTGCTAATGTAAGGATTTAATGAAGACACACGCGCACAAGGGGCTTGGAGCAGCGCCAGAAACTTAGGTACTGTTCAGGATTTGCTGTTATTAATTCTAATCCATTTTCCTTGTTGAGGTGGTTTTGATAGGGTAAGCAGATATATCTAAGCTCTTGGTATAAAAATTTCTAATGTCCATTGTCACTAATGACTGGATTAAGGAATTAATTAAGTCGAATGGATTAGACGTGTAGCTGCTATGTATAATAAGGTGATTCATTCCAAACACATTATCCTCAGCAAATGTGTAGCCTAGAGAAGAGGCTCAATGTTGGCCATATGAAATTGATTCCCGACAGCTCATCATGAAAGCATTCTTGGTAACCTGGCTTACTCTTCTGGTACTGGGAAGCATGTATCCTCCACCGTGACCTGCTTAGCTAATTACAGTTTTCTATTCTGTGAGCAAAGACTTAACAATAATAACAATAAGGGTTACTGGGTTTTTGTTTCTATTTTTGAACCACATGGACAAGAAATAAATGTCTCAAGTTTTTTTTACAGATCCAGCGAACTATACTTTCTGAATACTTGTATCGAATGTCGCATTATTTCCTCTCCTTTCCCTCAGTGTCAGGTACCACTTTTTGCTGAAAGTGGCCTTAACAGCTCCCACTCCTTTATAGAATATAATTTTAATATCATTAAAATATAATTAATATAATTATACTTACATAAATTTATTATAATTTAATTAAATAACCTTGTGAAAATATCTCTAAGGCCAGAATAAATGCATCATTCGTGTTCCATAGATGGGTTTTCTTGGAAAAAGTTCATCTGAATGAACTGTTGCCACAGTGCTCAGGTAACATCGTACACTCAACTGATGGGCTGTATTTTATGTTTTCCCCTTATAAATGATACAATAATAAAACTTAAACGCATCTGAAATGTTAGTTGGAAAACTTGAGGACTTAAGGTAAAAATTCCTAGGTAATATGTCTAATACATCACTTTGATATGCTGTGCATTTTCCAGTAGTATAAAAAGATTTTTCCATCCAATTTTTCTAAATGTACAGTCTTTGTTAAACACCTGGTAAATGCTTAAATGTGCATTTCCGCGTTGATTGATAAATAGAATAATTTGTATTGGCTGTGATTCAGGATTTGGGGTCGAAGCTTTCCCAGAGCCTTCTGGAGCCTCATAGTTTCATGAGGAAACTATGTCTTGCTGTGGTCACGTGGATGCTAACAAAGTGAATCGCGCTCATTATGAAGCTCCCTAAACTATGGTGGAGAATTAAAAATGAAGGGAGAGGGTCATAGCTTCGTGACACAGTGCTTGCCCAGCGTGCACAGGGCTCTGAGTTTGATCCTCAGCACCACAAAACCAATAGGGTAGACAGGAAGAAAGGAGGAGGAAGCTCGCTGACAGCTGCAACCCACAGCCTCGGGATGGAACGCCTTCTAGTTTTGCTCTTCTATTTGGGTTCTAGGCAACAGCTGTTGGGTTAGAATGGCATTTCCATCAACGCTGGGCTGATTTCACAGGCGACTTCCACAGTGTGGAGAAGTCACATTAGATTTGAGGAAAGGGGCTGATCTCCCCTCCTCTAAGTCGTGTAGCGCCCATTTCTGTTAACAGAAATTATGCCTCATCACCAAAGGAAGAACAGATTTCTAAGTGATCGTCTCTTCTTGGATAATTTTGATTGTAACCTCTGTTGACCCTGGGGCATGTCAAAAAGGCAACTCTCTGAACCTCCAGATAAAAATACGTCCCTCTAGAGGAGGGTTCTGTTTTATCTGTAACTGAGGCATTTTGACTCAAGTGACCTCTATGGAGAAATACAGTTAATAGTGGAAAGGCAAAGGGCTGAGGGACTCCTGCCAGGCAGGAACAGAGAGCATCAGCCACAGCCGGAAGCACACAGGATGGGATGTTCTTCCGCAAATTATCAGAAAGCCAAAGCAGAAGGGAGGAGAAAATAAAACAGCGTCAGCATTTCTCTACTCCCAGCTCCCGGATGTGTGAGCTGATGTTTCCTTAGGGGGGTTTGGGCCCCAACTTCTCTCTTGAAAAAATGCAATGTCTCACAGGCTGCCTTCCACTGAGAAACAGAAGCAGAAGATTTGTCGTTGTCGTTTACTTCTACAGTGATCCCAGGGTCCTGGGTACACAATTTCTGAAGCCCACTTTTTGGTATGCTCAGGAGATAATTTGCTGCCTCATCTGGGAAGCGTTCCACAGAGTCATCTTCCAGTTTCGAGTTTGTCTTTCTCTCATGCAGTTGCTGCTTCAGGGAGTCACCGCGTTTCCGGGCAGCCTGTCTCCCCCTCTCTCGTCCTCTTCCTCTGTCCTCTCTCTCTCCAGCTCTCCCGTCTCCTTTCCTGTACTTCCGCTGCCTCTTCGCCTTCCTCCCACATTAGTTCCTGCGACACAGCTAGGGAAAAAAAAATCTGTCCCAGATTTTAAGCACTTTGAAATTCTTAGGATAGGAAATGTACCCTGAATTTAATCTGATTATTAAAAAAAGAACTGCAGATTCAATTTCTTATAATAACTTGCTACAATTTTATCAACTTTCTATCTTCAGGGCTTAGCTAAAGTCATCGGAAGTAGGTGGCGACATGAAAAATAAAACTTGCACCCCTGAGTCGGATCTCTTCAATACACACAGAACACTGTTTCAGAAATTTAAGAATTAAAGTACTGATTCCCCCCCCCCCCCATCAGATGCTAAAAGGAATTTAGGTATGTTGTTAGCATATTGCTCGGATTTGAAGGGTGATTTTGAGAAGGGCAATTATCAAACCATAAACATTCTTTGAAGCTGCAGCGTCTTTAGTTGAGTATCCTGACTTTTGAGTAGATGTGGCTTTTGACCCTTGGACACAGGGACTTGGATCTGTAAGATCCCCTGGCCCGCCACGACCTGATTATTTCCGGACTTTAGGTCTATACATCAGACATTCTGACAGTATAACTGCTTTTCTATTATTATTTTTAAGCATCTAATATTCTGGTAAGGTTGTAAACTGATTCCCCACATGAAGCACTTATAGCCAAGACTTCTTAATGGCTTAACAAATAATGGCTAATATCCTTACAGCATTAAAATACTTAAAAAAAATCAAACCCTTATAACCCTGATCCAGACTGAAGCCCAATTATCTCTGTCTTTTCTGGTTAGAGAGCTTCTTTTCCCTTTAACCTAAATGTGGTCCTACTGCAGGATGAGGAGCATAAATTTGTCAAATGTTGATTCAGAAAGAGGGGAAGTGTGGCTTTAATGGCCTTTCGACATTCTGACAATCATACTGTGAGTCTCTCTCCAGTAAAATGAGTAAAAAGTTTGAAAGCTGAGTAGAAACTCGGAAGCTGTTAACTGTCAGGATATGGAGGACTGGCTGTCATGGTCCCTCAGTAGAATGGTGCTCTGGCTACGTGGAGGTGGGCTCATCTGAGGCCAGCTCTCCACCTGAAAATCTATGTAGCCCAGTACATAGAACTTCTGAGAAAAAGTAACATGCAAAGCAGGAGAAGAGCATGCATGCATATAGTCATGTGAATGCATAGAGTGGATTCTGTAGTGACACACACACACGCACACACACACACACACACACACACACACACGCCCACAAAATATCAATGTTTTTTGCAGGAGACCTAACCAGCAATGATACTGCCTCTACAATGGAACAGAGTGAGAAGATAAATTTAACTTTCACTACAAGTTCATTTTTACCTGTGTAAATGTAAAAGGAAGATTAAAAGCACCAGCAGGCCCAGCTTTCGCTGGTATTTATAACTGCTCCCTCAAGTACATATCTCCAAATTATACCCCAAGCATGAAGGAGGGCATTTACGCCTTGGCCAGAGTCTCTTCTATGTGTTCATACTAACTATTCATAATGTGCCATGTAGAAAATGGCCAGGTGACATTGGAGCTGGAGTGAAAGGATTGGCTTCATTGCTGGAGATCTGTAGGGGCATCATTACTGCAGAATTGTGAGGGGAGGGCCCTTTCTATGCAACCAACCACTGGTTTGTGCCTATTTATGACTCTTTTGGGTCTTATGGAATGTCTGAAATCATTACGTAATAGCACCACTACAATGTCTTTGAATCTTGGATTGTAATTAATGTTCTAGAGTTAGAAGAAAATCTGTAAGAGCTGATGGCAAAACATACACTCTCCATCAGGTAGGAACGATTGAGTCAACATAGCACTGGACGATGTCGAGTTCAATTAGGGCCTATGTTTGACTCAAGAGTGGGCAGACGGCTCTCACGAGGCCTTTTCTCCCTTGCGTGTCTGGAGTTGGTTATGAGTGGCCACCCCGGAGCTATGGGCTGGCTTTGCTGCCCAGTGGCTGGTGCATGCTTGAGACATCAGAGGATACAACTACACTGAGTGGCTTTGGCCTACACTGCTCCTTTCTCCATAGGCCATCCTGAGTTCCCCTCAGGAGCACGGCACGCAGACACAAGATGAGGCCGTGTCCAAGCCCGAACTTTGTTCCTTCCTCTGTCCTTATCCCAAGCGTACCTCACCTGCCTAGACCCAGAGGCCTGGGGCAGAGACTGCCACAGGGCCTGGGAACTGGAGCTGCTGTGGTCACAGGTCGTCAGGTTTGAAGAATGGACCCTTAATTAAAGGAAATGAGGTTTTTTTTTTTTTCCACATGGTTTAACCAAAGCTAATAATTGTAAACTTTATTTTAGGAATACGTCATGATTTTACCTTTTCTTATTTTTCTACTACAATAATAACTGTCATTCCTCAAGCACTCGTGATGTGCTCGGTACTATTCCCGTGAGGCATTCTACAGGTTGATCTCTTATTCTAAACCCTCCAATGCAAAGTGTGTAGCATTCTCACTTTCCACATGGCTACACTAAGGCTCTTCGGTTCCTTGTAAGTCCAGCCCTGGATTCTAGACTTGTGGGGCTATAAAAAGCTAAGCCTTTTCATTTCATTCTTTTAGTATGATAGAGTCCCATGATATTTAGAATTAATTTTTGCAAACTCAGTTATGAGAACACTAGGGCGGCGGCGAGGATGGGGTCTTAGGAGAGAAAGAGAAAATAATTGAAATGGAATGGACAGTCCAGTTGGCCACTTGGTGAGTTCGTGACACTTAGCGTGTCTGCTTTGGGCACCGTGAGTGGCTCAGTTAATGACAGATCTTGATCTGATTTGAATAGTTTTGTTTCCTTTCAGTAATGTGGCTCTAAATGTTATCCAGCTCCTTTAATCCCATGGTTATTGAAAGAAATGACCAAATCAGTATTAAAAAACTGTCATGATGTGCCAACTCAAGGTATAATCCCATCGCCGGTGCAACCCATTACTAGGACGTTTTCAGGAACAGTTGCTTTTTTTTCTCTATGGTACTGGAGATTAAGCCCAGGGCCTTCACTCTGAGCTACATCCTCAGACCATTTGTGATTTTTGATTTAAGACAAGAGCCTCGCTAATTTGCTAAGTTGCCCAAGCTGGGCTTGAATTTGTGATCCTGCCTCCTCAGCCTCCCAGAGTGCTGGGGTCACAGGCCTGTGCCACCAGGCCCGGTGTTAAGAGTAACTTTGACTCTTCATACTTTCGATATTAAAAAAATTCTTACTGGAATGCTCAATAGGATATAAATCCGGCTCTTTCTGTTGTATGGTTTCAATGAGCTCATAATAGTTTTGTAAGGAAGGCTACGAAATCCTTGTGCTGCAATCTCTAGGTATGTTAATCTAAATAACAAAGGCAAGAAAGACAGTGACATCAGTATGACATCACCACTATGACATTATTTCTTCAATGACCCAGTAGAGGCAGGTTTTGCTTTGTATTTTATGAATGAACCACTAGATAATTAAAACCTATGCTGAAAGCCTTAGTCATTAAGTACACTGGAGTTAATGTGAAAAATGGTATAGGAGTTCTAGCACAGGAATGAAATGATCTCACATACATTGTTTTCTTTTCACACTGCTAAATGTTTGCGGCAATATAAAATTTGTAAGAGATAACTACACAAAACTGGATAGGCCGGGGGAGTTTCACAACCCAAATCCAGCTGTGTGCGCAGAGCTGACCTAGCGGCCCCGCCTTCATGAACCCCGTCACCTTCCCTCTGGGTCTGAGCTCTTACCCAGCAGGCCACTACTAGGACTTTTGAAGGCACAGGCTAATTTTGCCAACATTGCATTTCACCTAATGGAATTAGAGTCCTGACTTCTTTTATTTAGCACGCTGACTGAAAGATTGATTTATGTGAGGCCATGTCAGTGCAGATGGTGTGATTTTATTACTAATGAGTGACTGTCACCATTGATCCATTCTAACGGGATGGATGTTTGGGTAGTTCCCGTGTGGGGCTAACTAGTGCGTCTCTCCCTACCTTACGATGTCTTTGCATGAACATCTGTTGCTTTATCTTTTTTGAGACTAGGTCTCACTGAGTAGTCCAGGCTGGTTCTGAGCTCACCATGGCTGACCTCAAGTTCACAGCAGTCCTCCTCCCTCAGCCTCCCAAGTGCTGGGATTGCAGGCATGTGCCCCCATGCCCAGCTTTTGTGGTGCTGGGGAACTGAACCCAAGACCTTATGCCTGCTAGCATGCGTTTTAACTGCTGTGCTGTTGCTGTTTCATTTCTGTCCTGAGGATATCTAGGAGTGGAGATCTGAGGTCACAGATAGGCGTGTTTACATCTTTGGTAGGAAAAAGAAATCATTCTGCGTAGAGATTGCCAGTTCCCTTGAATCAGAAGTACAGGAGAGTTACTACAAATTGGCATTTTCTATCTCTCATTTTTTTTTATCCAGTCTGATTCCCTCTTACTTAAAACATTGTAATGATGGGTTTGCTTTAATAAACACATATATCTCTAGGACTCCAGGTTAACAGCGCCAATAAAATAATTATTAAAATAAACTTCTGATGATTAGTGAGAAGAGACTGTTCTTAATAGAGTTATACTAACTTCACCTTCATGAAAGTAGGACACAAAATAATTATAATTTAAATTAAAAATGATGGTAGCTGGTTTGTGTTTGTCCTTTGATCCTCTCTATTATCTTTTCAAACCATTAAAAATGACTATCTGGGGCTTCACATTTAAAAAATAGTCTTAATGCAAAACAATCATGTTTTACTATCCAGTCACATTGATTTTGTTTTCTAAATATGAGCAAAGTCTGATTAAAAATAATAATTTCAAAGCAATTTTGTGCTTTATAAATCTCTGATTGAGAGTTCTGTTAGAAAGAAATGCTGTTTTATTGTCTTAGTATATGCCTCAAAGTACAAGCTTATATTTTGTGTAAAAACCCCTTTACATCTTAAGAGATAAAGTATCCTTCAGTGTAGTAGGCCTTTTTGAGCACATGAGACTTAAGGAAAATTAGTTTTCATCATTGTTTGGCTTAGGAGCTATGATTTATAAAACCAGTAACAACATGATTGAGAATTGCTCTAAATGATGACTAGATAATTATGACTAGAAAATGTAAAAGACCTTCTAGGAAGACAGTATTTCTCTGCAAAGTGTATTTTCAAAGGAATTTAAAAGCTGGTATTTCTAAGTTGCAAGTACTGTATTTTAATATAAAACCTTGCATCAAGCTGGACTCAAAGGCACATGTCTGTACTTCCACTGCTCTTGGGAGGCTGAGACAAGAGGATTGGCACCCAGTGTAGGCAATTAAATAACTTAGTGAAACCATGGCTAAAAATAAAACCTACAAAGGGTTAAGCTGGGATGTAGTTCCCTGCAACGGCCTTGGATTCATTCTCCAGTAAAATAAAAACAAATCTTATGTTAACCAAAATACAGGTCGTTTTGGAATAGTATTATTTTGACTTGATTTTAGGAATTTGTTCATTGCCAGCTATCTTAAAGGAGAGGTCACAAAAAGTATGAATTTATGAGCAGTCTTATCACCAATTATTTTAATTATTTCTTAAAAATAAGTCATATGGAAAGACATTTTGTATTCATATGTAGGTTACAATATTTCTTAACAGAGTATTCTAATTTTATGGGTGAATAGTAATTGTTATGAACAGAATATCTTTCAAATAGGTAAGCCATCTTAGGGGAAAACAGAAAAAAATCACTTACCAAGCTAAGTAGACAGTAACATAGCAAAAGAAAAATAAATATTAAATGGGATTATTCTTTTCCAGTTTTTAAATTGACATAAACATTGAGGGTATTAATGGGCACTGTGTCCTTTTTGATACACGTTATATCTGTTATACCGTGCTCAGATCGGAGTAAGCACATCTCTCTCCTGAGACAGTTACTTATTTGTGGTGAAAACATTTGAAATCTGTTCTCCTGGCCTTTTGGAAGCACACCGTACATTGCCAGTGTTTGTCACCACACGGGAACCTCTTGCTCCACTCTGCCTGCAGGTGTAACTGACTACCCCCAGTCAACCACCCCCCCACCACACACACACACACACAGCTCCTCTGCCTCTGCCCTCCCCAGCTCTGGGAGGCACCCTTCCACCCTGTTCTCAGGTTCTATGAGATTCATTTTGCTTCATTTACCTACTGCATCTGAGTGAGACCATGGGGTACTTGTATTTCACTTCCTGTCACGTCCTCCAGTTCCCTCTGTACTGTCCAAATGACAGAATTCCATCCTGTTTGCGACTGAGCAGTATTCCACTGTGTACACTTACCACATTATTTTTACCCACTCATCAGCTGATGGACACTTCGCCTGTTGTCATTTCTTGACTACCGTGAATATTTGCTAGGCATTTACCGTACTTGTGTGATAAGCGTGTTAATACTTAGTTATGCAATGAATGATAATCAGAAAACAATGCTAATAGCTGTATTTTTTAATGGGCTTGTAGAGACTCAGAGGGTTAGAATGAGTCCTTTTCCAGATAGCACGGCTAATAGCTTTCAGATGTAGGCTTTGGATGTACAATAAAAATGCCAACTTTTAATCTATCTAAATGAAAAAGCTTACACCATTAACCTTGTGTTTTGTGTGGCACCACAATGCACAGATGTCCATTAGCTTCATTAAATGACAGCAGTCCGGTCCTCTGATGGCCCAGTTCCAGTCGCAGTGACTGCCGAATATTAACTGCAAGTATAAGAAGTCCCATCTGCCTTACCAGTTGCTCACTACCTACCTAACAAAGGTGCATCACGGCCACTGGCCAATCACGTCTCCTCTCTTGCAGTCTGTACTCTGATTGTGCCCCTGTTATTCAAATGAGGTGAGCCAGAAATGGAGGTAGTGTGCTGCTTTTTGGTTTCCCAGCCATGAACTGTGTGGCGTTCTGCAAGCGTGATGATTAGAAGTTGGAATTGGCAAGTACAGGTGATGGTGGGGGACAGAAAACCGAGCATGCTAAGTGAAAGTCAAATGTAAATGGAATTAGAGAAGGCGCTCCTTGCAGCTGGGCTGTGGACACCATCAGGGCTTGAGAGACAGTAGAGGCCAAGCCAGAGGGACTGAGTGGAGGTGGCTGAAATTTCTAAAGTTGTCTCAGGCTGGTCGCCTCTCTCAGTTCGCGGCAAAAGCAAATCCCTCATATGGCAGACTTTTACAGAAGTTCCAGGTTGTCTTCCGATTTGACTTCTAGGGTTGTCCAAGCTTTAGAATCCAGCTCCTATAAAGGGAGGCTTATGAACGGCACCATTGAAATCTGGAATAACTTTATAATTTTTTTTCTTCACAATAAGAAAGCGCAGGACTCAGATTCTTCATAGGTAAATTCCACATTTTTCAAGGAGCAAAATTCCAGTTTTTTTCTACATCTTTCGCAAAATGCAAAAGGAAATGCTACTCCACAATTCCATCCTATGAGCCAACACATTGCACTAATATCAACAAATACAAATATACAAATCAAAATATTAGACGAGTAAAGCTCTTTACACAAAGAATAATACATCAGTGCTAAGTTGAATTGACATTAAAAGTTTACTCACATAATTTTCAACATTAATGTATTTGAGGGCTTAAGTCGCAATATCTACAGGTGTTAAGTACTACGCATTCATTTGTAGTAAAATGTTGTTAAGCTATAGATAGAGGGTGATTTCTTTCATCTACTAAGGAGTATCAAAAGCACATAAAGACAGTTAAATTCTTGACAGCAAAATGATCAAAACGTTATCTTTAAAATCAGAATGAGATAAAGCACGCTCAATTTTACTGCTGTGACTTTGTACTGGAGGCTCCCAATCGGTGCATCAAGGGGAGAAGAATGGTGTAATGGATGAAAAGAAACTCACCTCTTATCATTTTTGGAGTGTAATTTTCCATAGAGAAAACCTGAAATCATGTAAAAATGTGTATGAATAAGTCAGAATAACAGCAGAGCTCAGGCAGTGGATGAATGTAATATAACAACTAAAATTTGCATTTTATACTCATCAACACAATTTTGAAAAAATAAACCTATACTAGCAGCAAAGAATGATATTTACATATGAAGAAATGGCTGGTGCGTAAGACTGATGCGCGCAAAATTGTTGCACTTTGGCAGTTTATTTAAAAATATAAAAGAAACCATTTAACCATTTTATGAATGCAAAGGCCTAATAATGTAAAAAGGTGAATATTTCTATGTTGGTGTATCAATTAAATGAAGTATCAGTTAAAATCCCAACAGACATTTAAGAGATAAGTTGACTTTAAATTTTAATGGGTGATCCAATGTTGAACAATAAACAAGATATTTCTGAAGGAAAAGTAACAGAGAAGATAATCAAGGGACTAAAGGTAACAGATAAGAACTACCATAAAGTCACAATAATTGGAGCACAGTAGTGTAATGGGCATAAAGTCACAATAATTGGAGCACAGTAGTGTAATGGGCAAATTGACAAATGGTTCCCACCAGAATCTGTACTCTGTGGCACTTTGATGCCATGGTAAAGGCTTTGCAGGTGTACCAAGAAAGAAAGAAAGAATCACTCAGGAAAAGGTGCTGGGACAATTTCTTATCCAAGCAGAAAAAAAATGCAAAGCAATACAATAGCATCCCTACCTCACACCCATAAAAAGCAGCATTTGGTTCAAAAGCAAATATTTAAAATTTAACATTTCCCTGATAGTTTAAAAACATGTTTTTCACAACATACCTATGGGGCAGTTTGTAGCACAGAAATAGATTCCCTCCAATTTTGCGAGGGCAGGAGTTCTGGAATCACATTGCTGGAACTAAAATTACCCCTGACGCTCTGTAGCCTGCCAGGAAGAATCCACGTTTGCCTCTTCCTGCTTTTGTTATTTGCCGTGGTACTGGCGTTCCTGTGTCGCCATGGCAGTATTCTCAGGTCTACTTCCTCGGTCACGTGGAATTCTTTCCATCACTGCCTCTTGTTCTAATTGTCCCTTTCTCACGAGGACACCAGTTGTTTGATTTGGGCTCCATTCTAATCCACTGCGATCTCGGCTGAACTTGATTGGGTTGGCAAAGATCCTGTTTCCAAACCAGCCCACCTTCACGGCTTTGGAAGGATCACTCGTGTTGGGGACCACTACTCAGTGTAGACAATCATGCAAAAAGTGTGACAAGCCCTTTCATTGTGTGTAAAGACAGCATAAAGACAAGCCACAAACGGAGAGGTATTTTAATAATATATATAACAAAATTTATATACTCTATAAATATTTTCCTAACTGATATAAATCAATAAGAAAGACAAATAATCCAAAAGAAAAATTGTCAAATGTCATGAGTAAGTAGCTTCCAGAGGAGAAAGAATGCATGGTGAGTTACTTTATGAAAATGTTCCAAACCTTGGTAATAAGCGGGGAAATACAAGTTAAGCTCAGGATAAAATATTATTTTACTTCCTCTAAATTACAGATATGAAATGCCGCCAACCATCTCACATCACAGGGACTTTCACACATTACAAATGACATTGTTCATAGAAACATTACTTATAATAGCAAAACATGAGAAGCAATCCAATATTCACTGGGATGGTAATTGATACCCGATGATGTAGTCATTCACATGGTACATTATTATACAGTAATAAAAAATGAATTAGCCGTAGATGTCTATGACAATGCATTTGGTGGTTCAACCAAGCAGTGCTGCTTCCTGCAGACATCTATGATCGATCTGTATTTTAGAAAGCAATAGAACGATGAATATAAAATGCAAGATAATGGGAACCTTCAAGGGGGAGGCAGAAGTTGAGATGGAATGTACAAAGATTCTGGATGGTAGATTCATACATAGTCATCTCGTGAGGCAGCATGAGGTAGCATCTTAAGGATGCTTGTACACAACTAATAGTCTGTATTATAAGGAAAATAAACTTCAGATGCACTTGAAATGTCATGGTATGGGAACCCAGATACACTGAACACTTTGACACCATCCCCACTTAATTAGAATGTTTGTATAAGGATTTCAAACAACCAGTAGAACATACAGGCACGCCTTGTGTGCTGTGGCACACCACTGTTCACCCTTAACTCGTGATTCTGTATGATGGCCGGATCTGGATTTCTCCCCAAAAGCCCTCTTGTATCTGCAAGGTGACTGGATCAGGGGGACACTGTACTCATTAGTGGATTCATCCATGCACACTTGAGAGTTGAGGTCAGTGGAGGAATGTGGCCCTCGGGGAGTGGCCTGAAGCGTGTGTTGTTGCCTCCGGCTCTGCCCTTCCACTCACTGCTTCCTTCGCTTCCTTCGTGCCATGCCGTGAGCTGATTCTCCACATCAGGCCCTTCTACCGTAGGCCGCCTCTGAGCAGACAGAGGGCCCTGAGCTCTGGACTGAAGCCTGTCCTCTGATTTGTGAGTGTGGGGTATTGTGTAGCAGCCATAGGAAGGTGAATTGGACCCTTACTGGGACATTACTGGGTGCAGGATATTAGAAGGCCTCTTCTCTTCGCTTGGTTGTCAATAGGACAATAAAAATGGACCCTTCTTCCCAGGTTGTTACCAAGCTTATGAGAAAGAAATGAGGGTGAAATGTTGAGCACACAGAGGCTCAAACCCAAAGCAGGAGACTCGGATTTAGAAGACCGGATCAGGGGCCTGGAATGTTCCTACATAAATGCTGTCTTCGTCTTTGCCCTGAAAAGGCCTTGTCCCAGGTAGCTCCTGTTTTGTTTTGTTTTGTTTTTTGTCCAGGATGAACCCGCATGAGCCCCTCCTCTTGTGAAAACTCAAGCCACCGCTCAGGCCTGAAGTGGGACAGGGAGAGCATCCTCTCTGCCTGGTCTCAGCTGATACAGTGTTAGGGAACTCAGAAGAAATGATTACTTCAAGCCTATGAGGCTCAGACGGTTTTGTCTGCATAAGTGCTCCACTGATATATGAGCAGCTATTGTTCCAATAATTATTATTATTGATATTAAAGATTTCACAGATAGCTGCTCTACAGCACGTATCTCACACCCACTGGCTGGACCTAGACAGGTTAGATTTAAAGCCCTAAAACATGGAGAATTTTCAGTGTGTATCTTGAGCAGCTGCCAAGAGCATGAATACCTTAATTACATTGGTCTCATCTCTCCTGTAGCTCTAGAAATCAGCTCTGCCTCTGCGCCTGCTGCCACTGATTAAAAAAAAAAAAAAATTCCTTAGGATAGAGAAGTCACACTATCCTTAGTCCAGTACAAGCCAGCTTTTTGCCTTGCTGTCTAGTGTCCATATTGTGTGTATTGGTGTGGCTCTTAAAAGGAAGAGAATCAGTAGAGAATATATGGGTAATTATTCAAGGGGGTTTATTAGGTAGGTTTATAGGATCGGAGAGACAGGAATTCACAGTGGCCAACTGCTCACTGGAGACCTAGAGGTTCTAGCTCAAGAAGACGGGGGCACAGAACAAGAGGGCCCAAGGTCAAGGGCTTGAAGGCTCGCTGCAGAGCTGTCAGAGCACGTCTGTGCTGGGAGGCAGAAGAGGCTGGACATTAAGAGCCAAAGAAGATGGCGAAGACTAGCCGTCCTCCAGAACGAGATCACTTCTTTTTTATTTATCTTTTAGTCTCTCTGGCTACCAGCCTGTTGATTGGCACACCATCCGCTACAGTTGGGGTGGGTCTTACTCCCATTTTGCAGGCCTACATGTAATCATCCCCGACACACCCAGAACAGTGCCTCACTCGTCTGTTAGGCATTCCTAGATCCATTCAGGTGATCCCTCACGGTTAATGGTCCATTGTGAGTGTCGCCCTTTGTTGTCAGAATGCTGCGCTGTTACTAAATACCCAGTGCCCTCGTTGGCTTCTTGATAAGCACTGTGTCCTGTCTTGACAGCCAGGATCAGAGTTATTTCTCGTGCAACAGAGAACCCAATCTCACATTGGCGACAGTGACTTGCCCAAGGCCACAAGACTTGCGATATCAAAGGACTCAAATCTGAAACTTCAGGCGCAAAGTCTTGGCTTGCCGTGGCTTGCTTTCATGGCTACTGATTGTTTATTTTCTTGCTAATGAACACACACTTCATCAGATGGGGCCTCTAGCAAATAGGCGCTGGTACCGCAGGAAGGATGCTACCTCTGTGTCACTGTGGTACCGCGGGAAGTAAGTTACTATACAGAAAGCTGGTTCTCTTTGCCTGATGTCAGTGGCTGGAACTCAGAACAGTGGCTTCTGGACTCTTCTAGTCTCTGGTGATTTCTCAAACTATGTTTCCTGGGAAGGTCTGAGGATGAGACGTAGATGGGGTATGGACAAGACTGTACCTAAGGTACCTGGAGACATGTGAATTCATGAATTCATTTAGAAGAGATTCTGAACTCAACCAACGAAGTCCTTTATCTATGTTTATTTGGAAATTGTCGGGTCAAACAAATTAATGAATGGACCTATTGTATGTTCTTTAATGCTTCTGGACAAACAGCTATAATGTGATGGAAGATTCCAAAGGCTTGCCTCTGCTTAAAATGTCATCAGATGTCCTTGTCTGTGACACTCTTAAATATTGTTCCATTGTGTTAAATGAGCCATCTTCTCTTTGCCAAAGAAAATTACGTGAGTTCCTGAAAATGTTCCTTTTTGAAAGAGAACTGAGTCTGATGATTTAGTGCCTGCAGTGAAGGCCTGGGACTTTGTGCAGTAATCTCAACTTTTCCTCTGATTGATTGTGTGGGCAAGACACTTAAGATTTTGAAAACATCGATTTCTTGTCTGTACAATGGGACAACAAATATCTCTTTCATAGATTTTTGTAAATATCAAGCCAGGATACTTACATGTAGTGCTTAGAAAGACCTCTGGTACTGGCTAGTGCTCTAATGCTGGCATTTTATTAATAGTTATTCCTCAAATTGTTCGAATTGGTTGGGTGCGAACTTATGCAAGTGATTTCATCTTTGCCAAATGCTCCCTCTGAGCAGAACATAGTCCTTACCACTATTAATGTCTGAGTATTATGTGGTTAGTAAGAGGTTGAACTTGAGTCAGATTTTATGGTTTTAGATTCCACCAGCAAGATACAGAATATTATATCTGTAAGGTTCCAGGGCCCTTTGGTAAAACAAAAATTCTGAACATAAGAGAATCTGGCTTACAGGATTGCTCAAAAGATTGGGCGAGAAAGTAGACATAAATGCTTCCTAGAACAGTGCCTTCTTTATACAACGCAATACTTAGTAGAAAGAAGAAATAGCATGACAATGGCGGTGTTAAGATAAAGATCTCAAGTCTACTATCCTTGTCTGCCTGTCCTGAAGGGTTGGCTCCGTATACCTATAACAAGAACATTTTTAAGTCACACACAGCTGTCTTTGTGTTGTCAGTTGCCAGTCCTTGCGTTGTCCATCTGGCTCTGTTGGTCAACTTGACCTGTGCTTGGTTTTGATTCTTTCCTCCCGAAGGGGCCTGATGGGGGCTGAGCCAGAGTCCAGCATCACACAGTGGGTCCCACAGATTACAGCTGCCGCAAGTGTGCCTCTGTCACACATTGTCCTTGAGAGAGCTTTTCTAAGCCTTCTTTCCAGCAGTGACTTGCATGGGAGATGCCCCTCAAATGTCCCTTCTTCCAGTGACGGGGTCTACATTTTGGGCAATTCCACAAACCCAACCCCTAGGTCCCCCGAGCCAGATGTGTCATCTCCTCTGCCTTCCCATATCCACGTACTTCTGCCTGTTACCCCAGCCTTTGCAAATCCGGGCTTGTCTACGCTTAAAGTCGAATCAGAAACATTTCTTAGTCCACAGCTAATCAGAAATTCTCTTTTGTCTGAGCTACTTCTCATCCTTACACACACAAAGAAAGAAAAAGTTTTTTTAAAAAAGGAAAAGTGGCCTAAGCTCTTTATCGTGGCCTAACAGACCCCGTGTGATCTGGCTCTTTCTTCCATCTGCTCCTTGGGCTCCTCGAAGTTTATTACCAGCTTATGGTCTTGGCTTCTGCCCTTCTCTCTACCTGCAAACCTCTCCAAAAAATTGTTGCCTAGTTAATTATTTTTCCTTCTCCATTTTTATCAGAGTGCTTCCCTGACCATCACAAGACAACACCCATATAGTACATTCCAGTCACATTTGCTGTTGTTGCCCACTGGGGAGGCTTGGTGATCTCTGGAGATATTTTTTAGTTGTCACTGCTGAGAGGAAGATGCCCCTGGCACCTCATGGGTAGTGGGCAGGGGTGCTCTAAGCATTCCTAAGGGCACAGAGAGCCCGCCAAATAAATTAGCGGGTCCAAATGCCAGCAGCTTTGGGGTGGAAGAGCTGCCTCCACCACCCAGTCTCACCTTGTTCGCGTCAAAGAGTTTGATATTCCTCAGGGACATCGTGTGCATTTGTCCCTTTGTTGTGATTTTGCCTGTCTCCCAAATTAGAAAGTCACTGCATGAGAATAGGGATCTTTTCTGTCTTGCTTGGTGTTGAATTTCCTGTGTCTGGGATGGTGCCTGACATGCGATAAAGGTTTCTAAACTGTGTGTTGAGTTAATAATCCCTTTAGTGAATAAATTTTAGCATGAATATTTTGGCATGCGGTTTACCCACACTGATGGGAGGGAAGAGAGAGAATGAATATGTATGATCATGACTTGGTTATCTGTGCGTGTTCTCGTATTGTTCGCTTGACATCAAGAATATAACCCAGCAGTACCTACAGGGTGAATCACCTGGACGCCTGCATTGAATTTCGTAGTAGACAGTGCTCACTGTAAGTGGATTTTTTTCTTTGCTTATGTATGTTAAGTATCGATGTAGCCATCTCCTGTGTCCCATATGGGGAGTTTTCTTAACTGTGTGTTGACTTCACACTACATTTAATTCTGGTTTTGTTTTTAACAACCTGAAACTTTAATAAAACCCAGTGTGCACTTTGATAAAACATGTGAAATAGTTTTGAACACAGGGAAATTCCTAACACCTGACTCTTTTGGCCTGGCTAGCAAATTCTTTTTGTGCAGAATTTAGAGCACCATCCACACTCCTTTCCCAACACACACACACACACACACACACCTGCTATGTATGTACAGTGCTTTGAAACTCTTGGAACATGTTAGTAATAGGGACTGAGTGGTGTTTGGGGTTAAAGTTCGGGAGTCCTTATCTGCTCTGTTAAAATCAGGCCAGTGAGAACAACTTCAGCAGAGTGCTTGCAAGGTCCTCCTTGGCACAGTCCTCCTCAGAACATGATAGCAAATTGCACAATGACAGGAACTTGAGTGACTGTATTAGTTTGGGTTCTTTCAAAAGGCAGAATTTACAGAAATTATATATTTTTAAAAGGATCTATTCAGAAGATATACAAATGCGAGGATAGAGACAGTCCAAGATGGCGACCTGCACGTGCGAGAGCTGGAGTGTCCAATGGCTGTTCAGTCGCAAAGTAGACCTCCCGTTAGGTCTACAGGACAGCCGGACAGCCAGTGAGAGTCTGCTGTGGATCTCGGTTGTTTAAAGGAGCAATGGCGAAGGCTGGAGCCTGAAGATCAGCAACGGGCAAACAGGCACCGGCGTCCATAGACAACTGCGAAGGCGGGGGCTTCCCGCTACCCGTAATCTTTGTTCTTTCTTCCTTTTGAGTTCCAGTTGGGCCTCGCACATCCGGTGGGTGCTCTAACCTCATTCGCTCACACAAATCACTCACACTCTAATCCAGGCCGGTTCTGGATTCCTAAGCTAGGCGTGGTTCCCCAAGCCCTAATCCAGGTGTGGTTCCTGATTGCCTCGAGTTGGCATCGTCTCTCCAAAGGCCACAGTGACACACATTGGCATCCTCCTCCTGTTTCAAAGTTTAGGCTCTCTCTCTTTTGCACATCCTAGATTGCGGAATTGGTTCTACTTCTCACGATGAGATGGGTCTCTGTTCTACTGGGAACCGGTCATGATGTCCACAGAAGGTATAATAAAAACTGTGCCTCTGTCATTTTCTTGTGTATTGTCCCAAGATTAAACAAATTTATGCAGATAGGAATCTGTGATGTCTTGTCTCTGTTTTCTGGGAATAAGTACAGTAAAGGCAGTGGACCCCCTAGAGGGGAGCATGCTACATCCAGCTAACCGTGCCAGCATTGTCTGAGTCCCGTCTCACGGCTTTGTCACCCTCCCACTGTCAGGGTGAATGTCCTTAGTTTTTACCTCACAGTTTTCATTTTTACGTTACCTATTTTGACTGATGTTTGTAGGTTTATGTTAGCTTAGCAGTGTATATCATCTCAGTGCAGTAAACAACCAGCGTGTGCAATATATTACCATAAGCTACGTGTATCTTAATGTCTATTTTGTGAAATATTGTTGCTATACCCATTTTCTATAAGTTATTATTTTTGTGATATATTTTTAATTTAAAAGATTTATTATTACTACTTAAAGAGACAGGGTCTTGCTCTGTAGTCCAAGCTGGTCCTGAATTTACTGGTAGCCTTTGCTGACCTCAATTCACAGTGATCCTCCTGCCTCGGCCTCCCGAGGACTAAGAGCATAACAGATGTGCATCACCACACCTGTCTTATCTTTTTCTTTTTTGAGACAAAGACTGAAATTTCTCTGAGACCTTATTTAGGTGTGTGTTCTATAAATAGTATATAACTACTGGATTTTGAAAAAATCAGTATGGCAATCTGGTGTAACTAATGTAGAAGAGAATTTAACCTATTCATAATCATATGATTCCAAATATATTTTTGTTGCTGATATCTTATTCATAATGTCTTTTTTCCCCTTACTTCCTTTTTTATATTTTATGTTAGGTTATTGAAAAATTTCTCTATTCCATCCCATTGCTGTATTTGTTTGGAAGTTATGTGTAGTGTGTCTGCTTGAATGATTACCTGGGTTGTTATAATTTGCCTGCCCAACTTAATGATGTGTGAGGTGAGTCAACAACTATGCCGAATTACCAAGACAGAAATTTAGAGTGAGTTTACCCAGATTCCCTCCCATCTTAGAGAATATCATCCAGTATCTCCGCCAGTGTCTTAGATTTTATCCCAAATTAGACAACGTTATTTTATATGGCTGGTGGTTCGTTCCATATAAGTGCCAATCTCACCTTGCATTCATCTTGCCATTCAGATATCCCACACGATATGTTTTTCTTGTTTGATCTCTGTCCTGTAACGTATCATTTATTGAGGTTAGACCCTTCCACAAAACACTTATTAAATTTTGGTCATATGACTTACAATAGAATGTGTGAGCAAGTTCCTGACGTTGCTGGTGATTAAACTTGGAAACACACTTCATAGTCTGTCTGTTTCAAGTCTCTAGATCATATACATCAAAGGGAATTGAAAACTCAGAAGCAGGACTATTTAAGAAACACAAAGCACAATGATGCAATAATTATCATTGGGTTAAAATATAAAGTGTTCTCAGCTGAGTGCGGTGGTGCAGACCTGTAATCCTAGTACTCGGGTTATTCAAGCCAAGCGTGGTGGCACATGTGTGTGGTCCCAACACCTGGGAAGCTGAGGCAGGAAGATTGTTGTGAGTCTGAGGCCAGTCTAGGGTGCATAGTGAATTCGGACCAGCCTGGACTATAGAGTGAGACCCTGCCTTAAAAAAAAAAAAAATGTTGTTTGTTGTTTTGATATTGAGCAGTTTAAAGTTTTATTTAGAAGAGATAATTGAGGGGCTAGAGGAATGGCACAGCAGTTAAAGCCCTTACCTTGCAAGAGCAAGGCCCTGAATTCGATTCCCTAGTACCACGTAAAAGCTGGGTGTGGGGACGCATGCCTCTAATCCCAGCACTTGGGAGGCTGAGACAGGTAGATTGTCCTGAGTCCAAGGCCAGTCTGGGCTACACCAGTGAGTTAAGGACCAGCCTGGGCTACAGAGTGAGACCCTGCCTCAAAAAATAAATAAATAAAAACGATTGAATAAGTTCAAAAGATTTGCAATATAACATGGTGACTCTGGTAAATAATTTCTCTTACAAATTTTGAAATTTTGCTAAGACTGCACATTTTTAAGAGTGGTCACCACAAAAAAATGAAAAAAAGATGGACCCAGGAGGTAAAGTAATAAGGTCGTTACACAACTTAGGCCGAGTGTCATGCTTGCATACTTGAGAACATCAGGATGTACAAATCATATATGCTTTCATATTTTCCAGGTACAGTTAAGAAATATGTAAAGTATTCCACTAATTGGTTTGAGACTGATTATTTGTCAAATTGAAAGTACGCTTGTCATGTATTTAACATGCCTTTAAAATAAATTCCATATTTTCTGAAATTTTTTTAATGTTCTGGAAAATATAAAATTGTATACAGTACGGCTCATTACACCTTGCATGACGGTCGTCATACTTTTTTGTTTTTCTTCAGTATAATTTCATTTTTTGTCCAATGTTTTCCTCTCTAAAACAACTGAAAGATGTTAAGCCTCCTTACCGCACCGATAACTCAGCCACCTGCTTACCTCCTACATTTGGCATTTGAGACCCTGCTGTATTAGAAACATAATTTAAAATTTTAAGAAGGGCTGGAAGAGAAGTGCAGTGGTTACAGCTATTGCCTCGCAAGAGGAAAGCCCTGCGTTCAGTTCATAAATCAGTGTGTGACAAACACTTGGGAGGCTGAGGCAGGAGGATTGCTGTGAGTTCAAGGCCAGCCTGGGTGAAAAAGTGACATCCTATCTTAAAAAGAACAAAATTTAAAAATAAAAATTAAACTTCTGTGAAAACTTCTATTTGGAATTACTTTTGAGTTAGAATTTCAGGCTGGCTGGTTAGGTTTGTGTTTTTCCTTCCCTTCCTTTCTTTCCTTCTGATTTAAGGGAGTTTCTAACTATATAGGCCAGGTTGGCCTTGAACTTCCGCATGTATGTATATATGACAAAGGTGGGGAGGGAGTCAGAGTGAAAAATAAAAGCAATTTTATCCGACAAGGTCAAAACTTCATGGTAAAGTATAATTGTCTTGAGTAAATTATAATGGGAAAGTCTTGCTTGAGTCTTCTCAGCTCCTGTGTCTGTGTGTATACGTGTGTCAGGATTTTTCAAGGATCAGAGCGTTCATACACGGAAAACACTTTGAACTGTTTCTGCCGTGAACAACAGTTACTGAGTTTGTCTTGTTATTAACTCTGGCTGAAGCTACACCCAGATCAACATATTCCTGTGTGATCTATGGCATAACGGAACGTCAGAGCCAATCCTGGGATGATTATTAATGAAAGACATGTGTAAATGTGATTTTGTCAATGTCCTTTTGCCTAGTTCCCTTCGCTTTTCTGTTCTGTGCTTTACATTTCTATCATTCTTGGGATTGTAGAATTGCACCACTAAAGGTGAAAGAGTAGATTACGATCTTGTCAAACTACTTTTATTTAACAAAGATGAAGGAGGTATCACCCGAAGAATTTAAGTAGCATGTCTTATAACCAGTTACTTAAGAGATGAAAAATAATATGTCTTATCATGACCTTGTCTCTGGCCAGGGCTATATAAGAACTCTAAAAGCAGTGTTTTGTTTAATTCTAATGACAAGTGATTGAAGTAAATACTGCTTATCGCGTGCGTGCTGAAATGGAAGCTTGTAGAGAGAATAGACCCAGAGACAGTGTGCAAGCTGGAGTTCTAGTCCAAATACTTTTGCTGTTTTTCTTTCTGTTTTGCTTTGAAAGCACAGAGATAAATGGCAGAGGTTGGAAAGTAGGTTACATCTCCTCCAGGTCAGTTTTGGATGCAGGGGAATTGAAGGCATCCGCCAGATTGAGCTTGCATTGGTGGCAAAAGCCATTAGTGAAAGGAAGTGGGCGTGCCTCAGGGTGAAGGGGACCCGAGGGAAGCCCGGATGGGCTTGGTGTCAGGGGGAATAGACATGGAGGATGAGGAATTAATGGTGGACAAAATACATGGACACAACTCCTTGAGGGGCACATAGATTGGTGGAAGGAACATACAGGGACAGAGCGTGAAACAATCGATGGAAATGATCATATTTCTTCCCTGTCTAGAGATCCTCTTGCAACGTAGCTTTATCTCCCAATGGAACCCTAAAATTACTAAACCCATCTCAATGTTTTTAGTCTGACTGCCCCAGCTTTAGTGTATCAGAACTAACTTTAGAGTCGGGCAAAAAGAAATTAATTAATTTAATTGTGTGCTAATTACACTAAAAAATCAACTTCATGTATTATTGAACGTTCTAAAATTTATCTTCCCTAATTTTTAGTAGTAGGCGTTCTGCTGGGATTCGTGATTTGAACAACCGAATTTGGTTTGGGGATGACACAAATTCTTTGGGTCCCTGTCATGAGGAAAAGAGCCAAAACAACAAATCTCCCACAAATGCATGAATCCCTCAGCCCTGCACCGAGAGTGTGGTAGATGGCAATGAAAACTGAACCAGAATATTGTTTCTGTTTATGAGGTAAGATATTTCTAGAAAATTTGCATCAAGCTAGGCTAATCCTGATGCAAATGGGTTTGTTATTTGCTATTTTAGTAGATTACCACAAATTTAGTAGTTTCAAGAATTTGTGCTTTTCTCTCAGTATATCAGCAGCTTCAACGGACTAACAGTCAAGGTGCTGATCAAGCCGCAGACGAGCTGTCAACTGTCGAGAAAGGTCCATTTCCTGCCCTCTGATGGCTTCTCAAAGGCTACCCGCATTCCTTGGCTTGGGGCACCAGCCTGCATTTTGAGCATCAGCAGAGTAGTATCCACAAATCTCTCTCTTTCTCTGCTTTGTACCGTCCCTGTGCCTCCCTTTTCACTTACCAGAGTCTTGATGCAGCCAGCTTCCATCACAACGACACAATCTCCTCCTGTACATCACCCTCTTCCCCTTCAGGCTCTCCCCATCCTTCTCTTCCCTCCTCCTTAAGTTCCATCAGGCCTTAGTAACCACCGGTACTGCCTTAGGTACGCGTGTCCTCTGTTAGGTATTCGATTGTTACTCGTGAGGTCTTACCCTCCAGAAGCACACGGGCCTGAGACAGGTGCTTCATGGCCTTCCACCTGTGCTTCTGCATCCTTGCTCTGCCGCTGGTGTGTGTCATGACTGGGATCTTGCGTCTTGTCCCTCTAACTCCTGGCTGAAGCCAAGTCTTCCATTACCATTTTGCCGCGTGTACAGATGCGCACAATATCTGTGCACGTGGAGATGCAAAAAAAGGTACCTGGATATAAAGTTGCTCACCGCATCTGGGTGTGTGTACACTCACACAAATACTACTGTACACAATGTGCACACAAATATTTTACATGAACAAACTCGCTAATAAGAACAATATCAATACTTGTGCTGGGTGTTCAGGTGGTTTGAAAGATGAATGACAGAGAGCCAGGTGTGGTGGGATTGTGTAAGTAGTTTCTGTGAAGCCTATTGTAGATGGAAGATAGAAGGTGTGTTCTCTGTGTATGAATACCAAATCTTGGTCTTTGGGACCCTTAGAAAACTCACAGACAGAGGTCGAATCTTCGCACAAAATCCTAGGAATGTTTAATCACCACTAAGTCACCTCAGAGAAGTGCTGCAGTCTTATATTAAAACATTATATTAAAATAAATGACTGGTGGTGAATTCGTGGTAGGCACTAGGTGCTGCTTTACCATGTATTTTATCACTTAAATAAGCCATACTTTGATATAAGTATGCCACAAAAGCATCATATTCGAACTCAACAAATGGTAAATTTTTTTCCTGTTGAAGTTTAGTAAATAATTTATTAAATCTCCCGCCAGAATCCCATGGAATTTCAAATAAACTAGTACAGTTTTAGCTTAGCTGTGTAGTACTCATAACGAATCCATAATGTATAATCATGTCTACTGTTTACATTTGCCTGGGGTCTCTCAAACACGATGAGATGAAATGATTTTTTCTATTCCTTGGTGTATGGCTGTCATAGAATTAAAGTGTTTCATGAATTTCATATTTGAGTGAATGACTTCTTCAGTCTCTTGTGGGAGAGGAGAAGTAGGTGGAGCTGCATTTAGTAGTAGATTGTCTTGTCTAGATTGAATTTGCTATGAGTTGCATAGCTTTCATTTGTACTCTCGTGTGTCCTTAAAACTAACCACAGATTCTGTGGGACACATATCTTGATTTTTGCAGAATATTGGCAACATATAAACGATGATTGAAGGGCCAGGAAGCTAAAGTTGGTATATATGCCTGCTAACAGTATGTAAATTTCCTTTGGAAACATAAAAGAAAGCTTGTTTTGAATACCCTTAAAAGTTTAATAAGAGTTCCTTCCTCTTGTGATATTATAGTAGAAATGCAACTCCAAAGAAAAATAAATATGCATCCATTAGCCTTTGCTAAAATGTACCCAGATTTCCAATTACAAAATTCTTTCCTCTGACGATTTCCTCATTTTAGAATCACTTAACACAAGTGGTAAGAATGATATTGTTATTTAAGTAGGGAACATTCATGTGTATAGAATGGATTTCTGACTAGGGAGATTGCAAAACCTAAATGTGATTCTATCTGAACAATTTGGAAAAATCCATCAAAGGGAATCGAATCGGCACAGAGAAGAGTTAACTTGCTGGGCTCTGTGGAAGGATTGGTCATCAACTCAGACAACAAAGTTAATAAGCCGAGTCTCTACCAGGAATCTCTTGGGGCTCCAGGTCCTGAGGGTGTAGCAACTGTGCATGTCAGATAACATTCTTGTCTTAGCTACTTTTTTGCTGTGTGACTCAATACCCGACATCCACAACTCAGGAAAGAGAAATTTATCGTAGCTTACAGTTTTAGAAGGTCACAGTCCATTCACTGGTGGGCAGCTGGAAAATGACTGAAGCACATGCCAGGGCTGGAACAGGAGCAGGGTCAGAGCCAGAGCTCCAAAGGCAGAAATTCTCGCAATATGGTGGAAGAGGGCGACTCTGGGAGGAAAAGCGAAACCACTCCACAGCCCTCTAGGTCAGTCCTCAAGCACCCGCCCCTTCCAGCCAGGCCCCACCTCCCAACCCTACACAGTAGCCATAGGAACATGAGGCTTTTGGAGGACACTCCAGATCCAAACCACCAGAGTTTCTTAGTTCCGTTTTCTGTTGGAGTAAGAGACAAAAGTCACCAACAGATTGATATGTAATACACTGTCAGGTAGTTGGTTATAAATGCCACCAGGAAAGAATAAAGTAAGGTCAAGGTTGGAAAGGATAGAGTTGCACTGAGCTTCATTTTTCCCACAAGGAGATTTACCTTACGATTTCAATTTGCATGGGAATTTGAAGCAGCTTATAAAAATACAGAAGGCACAGAATAATAAGATAAATATTTGAGGGAGTTGAGCAGGAGGTTAGAAAAACTATTACATCCTGGGATGAAATTAGATCACCAAAATACATATTTTCGTGGGCTAGCGCTGTTGCTAGATACCACAATCCTGCCACTACACTTCTGCTTGAAGCAGAAATCAATGTTTAAGTGCCTCCGTTGGCTTCGATTTCAGTACTGCACGTGCACATACTGACAAGCACATGTACACAGAGGTTATGTCTAAAGTATGTTCAGGAGTTTATAAGAAGAGCGTTCTGCATGAATAGATGCCTAGGAAGATTTCCTTGTATGGAGAAGGAGACATAGTAGGATGCATGACTCTTGTATAGTGCTCGACAAAGGCCAGTAGTTCCTCACTCGAGATCAAATCAGCCAAAGTAGTTAAAGATCATACCTTACCATCTCTGAAAGGTTGTTTATTTTCCTTTTTTGTAATAATTTATGGTGCGTGTTGTGAGAGATGTGTTGGACCTTTGGGAATTTGGTGGAAGTTGTGGTCTGCGTCCCAGAAAAAATGTGCATATATCTCCAACATGTACATGTATATGTTTTCATATGTAGGATTATCATTTAGTGTCCAATATCAAGGTTGTCAAAGAGGCTTAAAGGACCACGCAGAAACCCTAAGGGATCTTGTATCATGTCACAACGCACATTTTTATTCTGATTCTCTGTTGTCTTTATTCACAATGCTATCGTGGAAATTAGAGAAATTTGATGTTTTCCACACAGAGAAACTTAATGTTTTCCACATAACCCTCCCTAAATATTCATGCAAACATCTTCTTTTTAATTATTGAGCAACAAAGAATTCACTGTTGTAGGCCCTGATTAAAAGAAAAGGAAAACTCCACTGCAAATATTCTTTGGCCAGTTCTTAACAGAACCTTAGGCTCTGAAAATTAAAATCATCCAAGGAAAGGAACGAAGCAGACACAGACAGGGTGACAGGTTGCTAACAGGGTGGACAGGCCCACTCTCCCAGGGCCACATTTTTGTCTGCAGTTTCTGGGTGTGTGCTTCTTTTTAATTTATTTTTACATTTTTAAGCAGCACAGAAAGGATTTTTCTTAGCAGTGTGTGTATCTGCTTCTCAGCGCGACTCCATGTCTTGGAAAATTAACTAACAAACTAATAGAATAGAATTGAGAAGTTTAACCAAGTCTTTCTCATGGAACCGTAATTGAAATCACAAAGAGGTCTCTCAAGAGTGAAGAAAATGGGCCTGTTTGAGGTGGATGAAAGTCTTAATTACCAGGTATCAATTCTTTTAAGCTTAGTTTGGCATCATTAAGAGGACTTGAAGTTATTTCTCCTACTGAGAGTCCTTTAACCCTGCCCACGTTAACGCACTCGACCTGCCTAAATAAAATCACTTGAATCAGAATAAAAATGCCTATTGTGACATGATCTAACTTTCCCATTATTTTGTAGCCATTCCTTTTCCATTCTCCACTTGTTTTCCTTTCTCTGCCCCCTTGGTATTAAAGACCTTTATGGGGAGCCCTGAGAGGAGAGGGTGGGGGAGTCATTAGTTCCCTTGAAAGAGAAGTGAGGTCCCGGCAGGGGCCCCGCGGGTCTTTGGTGATTCTGGGGCCATGAATTGCAAACACCTGCACTGTGTTAAAGCCCCACAATGGTGACGCTCTGTAGGAGAGAAAAATTCTTTCTTAAAAAATAATTCCCTTTCCTGTGAATTTCTCTTTGGGCATGCATGCATAAACACTTTTTTTTATACCAGTGGATCTTGTAATACACAGTAGGTGTGCTGCTTCAAAATTCAATATCCCTGAGATGTTTCTAACTTGAGTGCTGTTTACCCAGAGAATTTGATTAGACTTTGAGAAAACTTTTTGTGACTGGCTGGCTTACTGATCCTTGCTTAAGAGAATCATAAGCTAGTATATTGTAAAAGATATATATGAATATATATATAATGCTACATACGAGTAGTTCTTCAGTTAGCAACACTAAATGACCTAACTGTACGTGTTTTCCACTGAAAGCCAATTTTTTGTTTTGTAGTCTAATTCTGAAAAACTTATTTTTCTACTTGTTCCCTGTTCCCTTGAGGCTTCTTTTCTGTTGCCGCTATGTACATTCAACAAATGAATGACGGAATTGGTGGTGGAGAGTGGGAAAATCATAAGTAGATATGTTCTTATGGTGACTGACTGAGGCACATTCTGTGGGCTGCTCACCCGATAAAGCTCCCCACCGGTCTTCGGTGTCTGAGATTTAAGGTGTGTGACCTATGACTTTCAGCTCGAGGATATGTTTGAAGAACTCTCAGCATCTGTTCCTTTGGTTTTATAAAGTGTTAAAGACTTAATCTCCTTAATTACTGTTCACTTTTTTATAAATTGGAGATAAAAATAGTGTGTTGGGCACTGGCTGTGTAAAGGAGGAATGCACACGCACGGATCAGGGCTGTGCCCAGTCAGTACCTAGCAGTGTTGTTCGCCACTACACAGTGAGAGGGCAGCTTCTCTCTCTAGATTAGTGAACACCTAGATTACTCTCTGAGCTTCAGTTCTAGCTGCCCTGAAGGATGGCGTCAGTCTCATTGATGGACTCCCGCTTTACCCAATTGAGCGGATTTTTGTAGGTACTATTTGTAATTTTTATAGGTATTATTTATGATTTTCTGGCTTAGTTTTTTGTTTTTGGTGTTTTCCTTGGAATTACAGCAAATTGGAATGGTGAATGGCTTCTGTGACTGGCACTGTGCTCCTCTAATGCCCCCAGCATCTTTCTGCTCTTTCACTTTAAGACTCCTTTCCACAGCCATGAGCAGTTCTCATCCATGCAAGGAGGATCCTACCCGGACAAGTCGCGGCAGTTGTCGGATGGAAATTTGTGGATAAGTGTCTCACTTCTCTGGCTTTCTGAGGGATTTCTCTGAAACTCATTCCACACAGTACTCACAAAATCCCCCGTGGGGGTGAGCTACTTGCTTACAGTCATCACAGGTTCAATAATGCATCTGTATTGACATTTCCTTCTTCCCTTCTTCCTGCTTACGGAATCGTCTCTCAAACAAATGGCCCCAGACTTTTCCTCTGGCTTGTAGGTAGAGAACCCAACTGGAGACGCAGAACAGCTAATATTTCTTCCTGAGACCTTTGCTGACTTTCAACCAGATACTTTTTTCCCTTGTAAATCAGTATCAAGATGATAAACTGATAGAAATCTAATTTTATTTATGCAGAAAAATCCATAAACCTAAGGATTTTTTTCTTGAAATCTTTATGGGTTTCTACATAGCAAGCAAAATCGCATTTAAGAAGAAGGAAGCCACTTAAGTACCCTAAGATGCTTGCTTTTGGGATATCTTTCAATCCCTCCACAAAAGAAGAAAAGTCCTACTTATAGAGTTAATTATGTTCTCACTTGTCGTTTTCTAGCCTTTGTCGTTGAGACAGTCCTTGTGATTTACATCCTGTGCTGTCCAGCATTTGGCCCTTGGACGTGAAAGTGACCCAAAAGAGAATGTACAAGTTTTAGGCCTAGCCAGGTGAAACTGCAGTCGGTCTGGTCTCCTTCCGAAGACTAGCTTGTGTGGTCTTGTTAGCGTTCTTATAGTATCCTGCATCTTTCTGTTGGCCTATCTCCAGCTATTATGGATGTTTTACTGAAAATTTTTCTTAGAGGCAGGCATGAGTTTAGTGGTTACTTTTCAGGGAAAAATTAATTAAGATAAGGATTAATTCAGATAAGGATTCTTGCAACCTGATCCTCCTTTTATGGTAGCTCGGCATGCAGCCATAACGCTTGAAGGAATACCTGCTCTGCAGTAGAGCTTTCGTCCTGCACACTGACAGCTCATAGGTTGGGTTCAGCGGGAAAATATGTTGATCTAGTCCATACAGTGACGATAAGGTTTTTAATTGAAATGACTTGTGCTCAAAATGGATATTCTGAGCAGAAATGCGGGGGCTGTAGCAGACTTCGGTGTCTATTCCCACAATGCACGCATGGCCCGAAGCTGAGAATCAGATGCCTTCCAGCTGTCTCCTCCAAGGCTGTCCCTTCTTGGTCCTCACATTTTTTCCGTTATTTTCCTGCTTTGCTCATTTATCCTGCTAGCCCAGCACTTGCAAGATTTGAACTGGGACCTTAGTTTTAATATCAGGGACAATACAGATTAAAATAACTCCTCTCATTTTAAGTCAAAATGCAGGTGGGGTGATAGAACACATGCTTAGCATCCTTAGAGTCCAGCACATGTGCACACACAGCCAAAATGAAGCATATAATAGCTCGATTTAAATCACCTAGTTCTAGAGTTTATGAAGGCTTTCATGACTTGGTCCAAACTCCTTTAATTGACTGATACAGAAATTGACTGGTACAGAAACCCAGGTACAGTGATTCTAAGGCTTGTTGACACTCACCCAGCGAAGAATGTCAAACGTTAGCACTCGGGTTGTCTATGAACTTGAAGATGAAGATACACCTCTGTTTCTCTTGGAGGGAAGAGGTCATAGGCTATGTGTTTCCCCAGAATTAAGGTTAAAGAAAGCAGCCAAGACATTGCTAAAACCCGAATTATAAAATTCATTCAAACAGTCAAGAGATAAAGCCATTATGTTTTTGACATGGTCTGGGTGGAAGTTATGAGCTTGCTGTCAAGATGACAGACCAATAAGAAAGTTGGCACACGCATGGAGTTACCAGGGAACATGCCAATAGAAATCAAATGCCTTAAGAAGGTCAAGCATATTGTTCTGTTCTGAATAGTACTTTTCCAGTCACTTTAATCCTACTCTTTTACTTTATTCTTCTTACTGGGAAATGTCTTTCAATATGAGACCTGGACTATATATAAAATAATCTGTGCTCTATTTCATGATGTTCTTAAAGGTCACCCTGTGGATGGGCTAAGGACTCTTACAGAATATGCGAACTAGTGTTCTCATTAGCTAATAAAATAAAGGCTGGGGATTCATGGGATTGTGAGTGGGGCTAGAGTGGAATGGAAGGACCCTTTTATCCTTCCAGAAGTATTCAAGAATCAACGATGAGAGATGGCCCAGAGGAGACATTAAAAACTGTGGTATGTTGGACTGCTGAGCTGGGGAGCAGCGGAGAAGCTGGTGTCACTCAGAAGCAACATAGTCGATATTACATAAATGTTGTTCTCCAAGCATGCTAAGCTTTCAAGGCACTGAGTAGATCAAATTTATTGATACACTTGTTCTCCGTGAACTAATTCCACCACTCCTCCCTCTCCTCCAAGCCACTCTACTCCTATGCAACCCACCCCAGGTCGTATCGACTTTTAATAAGTTGCCTCCCAGTGGGTTTTATCATCATCCCATACCTGGACTCTCTCCCCGCATCCTTCACCCCCTACGATGAGTTCTCTGCCTAAGTGGTACCGTGACCTGCTGAAACAAACAGCTTGTATTGCTCCCCTGGTCACTTTGGAGCAGAGGCCTGAGTCAAGTGACTGTAGTTCTCGGAGTGTGGGCCCAGGCTGGGCAATATCAGCATCACCCAGCCACTTGTTGGCTAGGGTTATTCTCAGCTCTACTCAAGGTTGTCAGAGCTAGGGATGCTGAGGTTAAGCCCTCAGGTGTGTTTAAACACATTCTCCGGGTAATTACGATGCTTAGCTAAAGCTTGAGCGCGCGACTCCATGGTATTTTGTGTTGTTTAGCCTTTGCCTTTGTCAACCTCTGTTCACTCTGTGGCAGCCACTCTGGCTTCTGTGTTAAGCATTCCTCCCGCAGGACCCTTGCACTTGCTGTTGCTTCCTAAGTAACCACATGTGGCTCCTGCACCAACTCCAGGTCTCTTCTTTCAGGCCGTTATTATAGCTGAGGCTTCCTCGCCCACTCCATTGTTTCTGTGGCTGCTGTTTCAAATACCTTAAACTGAGTCACTTAAAACAACAGGTTCTCACTCTCCATTGTTCTGGAGCCTAGAAGCTCCCTATCAAGGTGTAGGAGGGTTTTATTTTTTTTCCTGAGATGCCTGGTGGAATCCTTTCTTGCCTCTGCCTAGCTTTTAGGGTGGCCACAAGCCTGTGGCACTTTTTTTTTCTTACAGTGGCATCCCTCCAGACTCTGCCTCTGTTGGTACACGGTGTTCTCTGGGAGTCTTCACCGGACTTCCCAGGACAGCACCAAGTTGGGTAACAAGCTCATCCTACTCCAGAGTGATCTTACTGAGCTCTTCTACAAAAACTCTATTTTCAGCACCATCCCAGCTACTGCTGTTGGGGGACACGATGCGATCTGTCACACCCACCCTATTGAAATGGCACCCTGCCCACCTCCCTGCCAGGCCCACTCCTGTGCTGACACTGGATGATGGACTGATCTGGTTTGTTTACTGTCTGTCTCCCTCCACTGGACTTGAACCTGCAGCAGAGCAAGGATTCTGGTCCACTGTCTCTTCATCCCACAATACGTATAGCTGTAGGGTGTCCCCGACTCGCAGCGGTGGCTCCACCAATACTTGGTTGAGTGAATTGAAATGGTAGGCAGTTAACAACATCATCTTGTTGGCAGAAAGTGAGATAATTTGTGTTAAAGCACAAGAAACAGTCGCTATTTCTAAGGCCCTACAGACTAGCTACAGAGAGTGACACGGAGATGCCACTTGAGAAAAGCTAAGTTTGCTCTGAAACGTGTGTTAACGTTCTGGAGTGCCAGGTTCTCTGCCAGGAAAAGACCCCAGGGAGGGTTTTGGAGCTGGAGATATTGATGAGTTACAACCTGGCAGGCAGGAACTAGGAATGGATTAGTATCTCAAACAGAGTTGGACAAAGCAAGGCCCAGAGTAAAGGCCCTCATGCTGAGGCCGCCTGCCTCTGGCCATTCGTTCACTCATTCAACAAATAATTGAGTATCTCAGTGTTGTGCTCTGGGTTCCAGCCTCAGGGCTAGGCCTCTGTCCCTCTTGGGTGGGCTCTGGAAAGAAACTGTGGATGGAAAAGGGCAGAGTCGCACTCGTGGCCACTGGTTCCACGCAGCAAGTTTCAGTGGACACTCTTTGTATCTGACCCAAAGAGTGCCGACTTCCCTTTGCCCTCTGTAGGCACAAAATACAACTATCTAAGGGACTGAGTAATAACGGAATTCAGAGGTGAGGCTTGCCTGCTTTGTCTTTGCCAGTAGAGCCAGCAGTTAAGTATCGGCATGAATAATGCAACTTGGTGACGGCAGTGCCGAACAACGTAGCGTAGAATGTGGAGCTTTGACCTAGCTCTCGTCCTCTGCAATGTGTGAGTCGTGTGACTTTGGATAAGGTGTTGGACTCAGAACTCGATATTTTTCATCTACGGAAGACCATTTACCTTTTCTGCAGTGGACACAGGAAAGGATACCACAGCACAGTGAAAAGACCATGGTACGCACTCAATAAACTCATTATAAGAAAACAATCCACATGTGGCGTCTTTGGGAGTGTGGTGGATATTTGCTTCTCCTCTGGGGAATTGTGGAGTTTTAAAAAAAAAAGCTGTGAAAACAGTGTATGCATCCGAGCTCTGAAAAGGTATGCTGGGAGCGACACAGAAAATCGCACACTTCCATGTGTTTCTTCTTTTAGGAGGATGTCTAAGTTTCATCAGCTGTGAGTCTGGAATGGTGGATTTGAGGCAAGTTTTACAGAGTAGCAAGCCATAATAGATGTGAAGTTCTATTCTGGTGCCGTTAAAATTAGGCAGGATGGCTGTGGAGGCCATTGTCTTCTGCGGCTCACTTAGCCGTGCTGCTTAGAAAAGGCGGCAGTGAGTTGAAACTGAATAGCAAACTGTGTTCTCACCATCTGTCTTGAAATAAGTCTCATAGAGGAGCAGTGTCGTTCAGGATGCTTGTGAAGGAAACCAGCCCTGGTGGGAGAGCCTGTGAGGAGATGGGCCCGAATTATTTAACCAAACAATACTTCCAAAGGCTACTTCCAGGGCTAGGGTTCAGAAGGAAGTCTTCTACAATCAAGTTTAAGCTCTTTGCAAATGATTCAAGTTGCCTTATTAGATTGGATTAATTAAAATGCTGAACAGAAGAAAGTACCTCCGTCTCCCCTCTCTTTTGAATTTCTTATCATGGGTCGTCGGAATTTGGATCATGTCTGGAGAGCTCCTCGGTGATAGGAGCCATGGTCTTTGCTAAGCTGATGGCTTTTTAAAAGTCACATCTGCACTGGGCTTGGGAGTATATGACTCTAATTCAAGCACTGTGTAAGGCCAAAACAGGGGGATCGCAGGTTGGAGTTTAACCTGGGCAAGTCAGCAACTTAGCAAGACCCTGTCTCTAAACAAAAAATATTGTAGAAAAAGGTGGGGGATGTGCCTCATGTGAAAGCCAGGAGAACAATCTTCAGCTTAAGATAATAAAGGAACCATGTCCGTAGCGACAACCAGAATTTAAGCTTTGAGAATAACTGCACATGTTTGAAAATTCTCAAAGTATTCATTTTTAGCACAAAGATGTCCTTATGTTTGAGATGCTCAGGCCCGGAATAAACGAGAAGCCCCCACAACCTCCATCCCCTCTGTCTGCCTCTGCAGCAGCCTGTCAAAATGTCAGCTCGCTGGCCCACTTCTGACTGCACATAAAGATCCTTTCTTAAGGTAAAGTATTTGATATACATTTTTCCATTCCGGCGACAAGAGCAGTGTGGCCTTTTTAGGTCAGATATATAGGTCTACGCTACGGATGGCACACGGTGCCAGCTTTTACAAACTGATGGCTGCCCTGTCCTTGCTCGCCCTAGAGCAGAGGCAGTATTCCATCCAAACGGGCATCTCTATGCTTGGCGACCTTTGCTCCGTGTCGCGCTTGTTACACCTTCACGACGTGCCTGTGGCCTGGGATGAAACTGGGTTTGGCAATCGGTTCAGTAATTCCTGGAGCAGTGGATTTTTAGATTTCAGGCAATACAGAAGAGCCGTGCTTTGGCGCCAGGACTAGAGAAGCTATTTCACAAGGAGACGTCGTTGGACTTAGAATCTTCCCCCCTTCTTGTAACAGTGTGCTGTATTTTAATCGAGTGCCCATGTGTTATGCAAACGAGGTGCCTTACAGACTTGTCACAGATGGCGGTTGGAAGTGGCTACTGGGTGATCACTCCTTACCTCCTTCTTCGAAATGAGAAGCTTGATTTGCTTACCCATAATCCCTAGATTGGGGAGCAGAAGCCTGGGAGTCTGGGAAACGCACTGTGAAACACCAGGGGGACGGGCAAGAACAGAGCTGCTGTGTTCCGATGCGTCCTCCAGTGTCCTGGTGTTTGAAGCTCGGCTCCCAAGGCAGAGCTGGTAGCACTGGCGCCCAGCGGGGTGCGGTTCCACACCAGGGTCGAACAGTCAAGGCGGATTAACGCCATCATTCCAGAATTGGTGCGAGGGGGTGGTTCGGGGAGTGAGCCCCGCCCCCCTGCTTGCTTCCTCACGTGGATCCACCGGCCCTCTCCCCTCGGGCCTTTTATGACGCAGCCCAAGAGCTCTCACCACCTGCCACCTAGAAGGCCTTTAAAACTCCGAGTTCAACAACCTTCTTTTCTTTACTGCCTACCCTGCCTGTAGTATTGTGCTACAGCAACAGAACGCAGGCTAAGTCCTGACAGAGTGGTTGAAAAACAAGGTGGATGTTTACATTTTAAAAACGTGTTATAGTAAAAGTCCCATGGCTGTTAATCCCTCTCAAAATAATGTCCCCCCTCTCCCCAAATACAATCATGATCGTTCTTGTCACTCTCTGAAGCAGACACCGAGAGCCTCTTTCCTGAGTGTCCCTAGGAGGCGGGATGGCAGTGCTGCTGCTGACAGCCCTACGGCGGAAAGGCAGGCCCGTGGCAGCATCTCAGCGTGTCCTCGTCCACCTGGGCCCTGCGCCTGGCATTGTGCAGCTCCAGCTCTTTCCCCAAAGCCAAAATGACCATGGGAGGTCAATGCTTTGAATTGATTCAGGCCAGGGAGGCAGCCTTTACACTCATAGAGAGTTGCCATGAGTTCTAGACCCGTCTGAGCTACAATTTGAGTTCAGGACCAGCCTAGGCCACAGAGTGAGAGCCTGTCTCAAGAAACAAAAATATATTCCTTAAAAATATCAACACTTTTGGGCTGGGGGTGTAGTTCAGCAGGTAAAGCGCTCGTGAGGCTGAGGCAAGAGAATTGCCATACGCTCAAGGCCAGCCTAGTCTACATAGTGAGTTTGGGACCAGCCTGAGTAGTGAGACCCTGTCTCAAAAAGACAGAAAACAAAACAAACAAAAAAATTTCAACACTTTAAAGTAAAAATTTATTTACAAAGCTTAAAAATTGAATTATGCAAAGAAATAGTAACCTTATTTTTCATCATCTTTCTGGGAAAACAAGTCAGGTTTTTATGTACGGTGGTCAAAATATCTCAGAGGATGAACATTGCAGGAGCTAGGTAGCTCTTTCTGACCAGCATTTTATTACTAGTCCTTGTCACAGTCTAGGGACTGTAGAATTCTGGGAGCTTCTGAAATTCATCCTGCCCTCACAAAGGGGGAGGGAGAGATACATAACCATATCAGGGTGATTTTGTGCATAATTCTTCAATAATGGTGAGTTTTCAACAAACACATGGCATAAAATTAGAACTATTACAGACTAAAAGATTTAATATACAACCTAACAAAATACAGTGTGTGAACCTTAAAAAACAACAAAAGTAACAAAAGAGGACTTCCAGAACTGCAGAAAGAGGAAAGAAAAATGTGGTAAGTGTGTATTTTGACGGGGTTCTTGGCTATGTGTCTTTTACTGCAATACTTTTTAAAAAAATATAAATATCCATCCTATTTTTAGATCACACCTGTAAGCCTCTTTATAGATGCATAGAAGGAAATGTCTTCCTTTGTGGTACCTGGAAGAAAATCTCAAGCCTCCACAACTCAAGTTTATTATTCTTATTTACTATGTAGAACGTGGAGGTAGATGGGAAAAGAGGAAGATGAATATGCTTTGGGAGATTTGCTTCCTGTAGCATTGGACACTTTTCGTTAGCAAGATTGTAGCTCAGCTTCTGCCCTCTGCAGCCTCTTAGCTCTTCTGAGAACAGCTACGGGCACCTTTCACCTACATCCGGCATGACGTGTTTCCGGGCTTCATTTCCTGTTGCAGGAGCCATTTATGTCTCCCTGTGACCGCGGCTCTTGGCTACTGGACTCCGTTTCTGAAAGTGGAGTCTTTTCCTTCTTTGATTGATTGCTCCCATTTCTGAGTCTGCTCAGCATAGCAGGTCCATGGAGTTGATCTTACTGGTTGAGAGAGCTCCCTTTTTTTTTTTTTTTTAAGTGAGAGCAGTTGGAAAGAGAGAGCGCCCGTTACCCTAGTGTAAGTAGAAACAGAGTTGCTGACAGGGCACAGAAATTTCACAGAAATTGTGGGCTGGAACCCCATAGCACCCATAGCGTGGAAGAAAAAAGTAGAAATTGACTCTGGATTGGAGCCACTCTGGGAGCCTTCATAGCCTCGACGCCTCATGCTTTGGCATTGTCATGCTACAGCAATGTTCTGTGTGTCCTTCATGTGTGATCCTACTAGCGACCTAGCCAGTGTTTCCCAAATCCAGACTCCTTGGAGGCAGAACTTTCTGGCGGCCCACCTGATCTTTTCCTTTGACTTCCCAGGTCAGTGGGTAGCTCAGAGTGGACCCTTCTTTGAGTCAGGAGTTCATCCCGGCCCAGGCAGGTGCGATTGATTGATGTCGAGGGACAACTGTCCAACAAGAGTCATGTACACGTGGAGTATCGTAGACAGATTTTAGAGGGAGATGCAGGTGTATGTTCTAACATGAGGCAGTTGTGTTTGTCCCCAGGGGATTTTCTGGAATGGTTAAAGTGATATTTCAGCAAAAGTAGCTTTTGGAAAGGGCTAAGGGCTAGCAGAATATCTTGACTTATTTTCAAATTATATTGAATAAGCCTTTCTTATTTTGTTCTGGCTCTATTCCTGACAGCCATTGGAAAGTAGAAGAGTTATGGTGGCGTGTGCGTGTACACCTGCGTGCACACCCAGCCACAGAGGGGAGAGAGTACACAGCATACGAGCATCCGAGCCCTGGCATGCTCATGTGAGGGAATGGGAGAGGAAGTAGTATAAATTTCCAGCGCTAGAGGAGGCCTTAGAGATCCTCCAGCCCAGCCCATACATTTCACAGATGAAGAAATCCCCTGTCATAAAACTTACGTGGCTAGCTTCAGGGCACACAACTATAAAGTGGCAGAACAGAGACTCGCATCTCCTGAGTCCCAATCCAATGAGCTTTATAACCCTGCTAAATTATATTCTTGTCCCTGGAAAGAAAGTCTTTATTAATTGAAAACGGCTCACGTATATATCATACCTTGTCATTGCGTGGTTGGTTATTACTTTTTAGGCTGGAGCTCAGAGGTCTTTGCCCTTTCCACGGGGCCCTCTGACCACTACCTTCAGTCGATCCCACTGCTGTCCCTAGGTTTTCCATGGCAGCATCATCTCCTGGCTTTCTATCACTGACTCCTGTCCTTAATCACTCCAGGCATTTGTGTCCTCCTGTTCCCTGTCCATTACAATATACACACTTTTCCCTTCCTCTAGTCCTGCCCAGCCTAGGTATGCATAGGTAGGTATGCAGAGACAACCAGCCATACCCCTTGATGGGCAGGTAGTTAGATGTTAGCTGGCCTGAGGGACAAAGGGGGGCATCCAAAATAGCATGCTTAAGTAAAGGGACACAGATGTAGATGTTCTAATCATTTGTCAGGTTATATAGTTACATTGATAATGCATATCATCACAGTCCTTTGTTAGGTCTCAGACCCAAGCCAGTCCCAGAGAGCACAGTGACATTTTAAAGTGCACATTCCTTCTGATAACTGACCACTTGATCATGTATCTCCAGAGCAAGGGACGCAGCACTCCTGGTGGCCATGCGTAGGCACAGGACCTCTATTTCTAGAGCAGAGCATCATCCAGCTTTCTCAGTTGCCGCAGTAGTCTTGGCTCAATGATCCAGGGAAGAGAAATGTTCCTTAAGGACACTCCCACCTTGGGCTGGGACCTGGTTGACATTAAGAACTTGACTCTCCTAAGTTGCTTTCCCAAGTTTAAAGTTCCTGAGGGAGCCCTGGCCGTCTGGAAAGGACAGGAAGTCATTTTGTAAGTGCAACGTAATTTCTAAGTAAAATGTCCGTAAGTCTCACAGTTAACCTAGTTCCCTGAACTCTACAAGAAACTCTTGTGCGCATAAAAAGGTATCCAAACATGGACATTGGGATAGAAGTCTTGGTGACACTGTCCACTGTCCCCCTCAAAGGCATGTCTCTTTTTATCCACTGTACAGTAAATTCTACCTGTTCTTCCTGTGGCCATCTAAGTGTCTGGGCTAACTCTTTTAATCACCCAGGTCACGAGACCTGGGGAGAAGTGAGGAGCTGTTTCCTCGTGTGTCAGAACCTGTCTTCCCAGTGACACTGTTCATTTAATAAATACTAGTAAATGTGAGTACTGGAGGAGTATCTTTGAGGTGGGGAGAATGCAGGGTCTTTTTGGCTCCACAGACCTCCTAATGACTGAAGTAGTACAAAGAGTAACGTACCTGGGGTATGACCTTGCCTCAAAAGCCCTACCTACTTCGTACACCCTGTCATAATCTCAAGCTAAAACAAAAGCTGGAATTCCTCGCAAAGTGAGGCGGCAGCATCTGATTCAGATGTGACTGTGTCTGTGGGTGTTTCCTACACCAACTGAGAGGGTGCTCATGAGGTGGGGGGTGGGTAGCGAGGGCTGCAGCGGCTGCACCCCGGTACCTTCTTTGTTTGGTGAATGTTTTCTGACGGTAACAACTGCTCATTCTTATTTCTGGCTCCTGGCAGCCTACAGATGCTTCCTGTTAGTGCTCCTGGCAGGTTACTGATGGGGCCTGTTGTTTATTGCCCTATCTATCAAGTTCTATTTATTTTTAAAATAAACTTTAAGTATACTGTAAACTCCCTTCACAAACAGATTTTTCCTCCTCTTTTACACTTGACAAGCCTCTAAAAGGAATAGTAACTCTGTCTCATAAATATTTGAACCTGAACCTTTTAGGAAAGAGTTATACGTAAGGTACTCAAGAGTAGGAAGGGACCCTGCCTAAAACTTCTCTTCCAACTGTTCGTTTCTCCCTCTCCCTTTCCCGCTATCATTTTCCCCTCTTTGCTTTATCTTATTCCAGTTTCTCTACCCCCCTCCAGCATATTCCAGACCTAATTCTAATTAAAACCACCACCCCGATCCTTTTTATGTACTGCTTATATACCATAAGTGTATTTATTAAACAGGCTAAAGGGCTTACTGTTTCCCAGCTCTTGAAACCTAAACATACTACATCTTTTTCTCAGTTATTCATTATCTAAACCCACTATTCCAATCAACCATCCAACACAAAGCTGATGAGAAAAGGCATTGCCGTGACGTGACATGGAAGAGCTGGGGGAGTGATTTCCATTGTTTTGGACTCTTCACACACTACTAGTTATCAGCTCACAACCCCCCAACTTCTCATGCTGTATTTCCTCATTGGAAAAGTGAAGACTGATATTAATTTGGGTAAGCAGTTAAGGTATTTGCTAAATATTTCCAGCTCTTGCCCGTCTAAACAGGCCAGTTGAAGTTTAGGCAAGGCCGTGTGACTTGTTTTGGTGAATGGAATGTGAGTGAAATTGGTGCATTTCAGTAGCAGACAGATCATTTTAGAAACTGTGCGTGACTGACCACGTTTCTTTGCTCTAATGAGCCCATGTGGAAGTTTGTTGAGAAGGAATCTCCTTCACTTTGGGATCTTGGCAGTCCGTAATAAGACAGGGTCTCCTGCTGATATGCCTTGCATAGAGTCTGATCTATTGGCGTTGCTTGTTTTAACTGTAAAACTTGCACGATTCTGGCTGAAACTTCTACCGGGTTAGGCGGTTTGAAGGACGGATCACAACATGGGTGTAAGTTGGAAACACTGTGCAGACAAGGAACGGTAGCTGCCACCAGGGGGCACATTGCAGCCATCATTAACATTATTAGCTTGTTAGATTGAAGTGATCTCTGCGCTGCACTTTGTCTTACTGCGTTCCACATATGTATTTGCACCTCTTTACTATAATTCAGAACTGGGTACTCCATGGGTTGCATTTGTTTGGGTTCTACAAGAGGCAGAATTGACAGAAATTATATAGGAAAAATGGACTTGTGTGGAGGGCTTACAAGTCTGAGGAGAGAGAGAGTCCAAGATGGCGGCCTGCACATGCAAGAGCTGGAGGGTCCAATGGCCGCTCAGCCTTGAGGTAGAGCACCTGCCCATGACTGCAGGGCAGCTGGTGAGAGTCTGTTCCACATCTTCCTTGTTGGAAGAACAGTGGCAGGGTCTGGCGCCTGAAGATGGAGGACAGGTAAACAGGCACAAGTTGAGACAAAAGTGAGTCTGCGATGAGGACCCACGGTGTGTATGACAACTGTAAAGGTAAGCTCTTTCCCAAAAGGAAAGGCCGCAACAATCCTTCTTCCGCTTCCCTTTTATACAGTTCAAGTGCCCAGCGGGGCCTCCCACATCCGGGCAGGTGTTCCTTCCTCATTCGCCAGCCCACAAATCATTCATACACACCTATAAGCTCTCTTCTGGTGCATTTCCTAATTGCCCCAAGTTGACAGAATCTCATTAATGGTCACGTGGGTCCTCATTCACAACACTCAATAGGTGCACTGTCTGTGCCACCCTTCTGCCACGGTAGCATGAAGGCGGGTACAGATTACACAGACATAAATGACTTAGTTTTTAACAACAGGAGGAAGGCTGTAGTTTGCCACCCCGATCTAGACTGTTCTGATCTTCGCTCCTGTTCCCCTTGTTCACAATTAGGTTTTCTATTTTCTCTTTCACACTCCCTCACGGGTATGACTATATTCTCTGTTGCCACAGATAGATTCCCCTTGCAGACAGGAAGAGCCACCAGTGGCCCCATATTGGAGTTAAAGAGGAAGTGAACCGCTTTTTCCTTCAGTTACTTCCTTGGTCATGTGCTGGTACATGGACCAATCCCTGTCAATAGAGCGTGGAGATTCCTGGTTGGTTGGGCCCACATCATGTGACTGCCTCTGGTCAAAGAATATTTGAAGCTCAGTGATTGTTGATCCCTTCACAACCACCAGGACTCACATAGGAGAAAGTCATAGGCACAACATGGTGCTTGTTGTACACCTGCTTTCTCTACATAAGCAGCAAACTAGAAGAGATCCTACAGAGCCATTCTTAATAAATCCCTGTTACATTGTAGGCTTCATGTTGGAGAGGCAGTCTCTCTCACTGGACAGACCTCCGTGGCCTCCCGTGTGGTCAGAAACCAAAGCTGGCTGGAATTTCTGATGGTTGTATGTGAGAAGTAGGGAAAAGTAGCCGAGGAAGACCCTTGCCGCCTGGCCTGAGTCCGTGAATGGGTGCAGGAACCACGACCCAGCTGGTTAGAATTCAGCCCCCAAACTGCACAAGAGGAGCAGCAACATGGACAATCCCAGCTGGCTGTGAACATTTTTCCAGTGATCTGAGAAATCTCACAAAACTTTACAAAAGGCAATAAACAGTGCAATGTGACGCTATATGAGTCAGATATCTCTGAGAATTATGCAGATTCTTCTCCGTGATACGGGAAACACCTGCACATTTATAATATAAAATGTCATACTAAGGGGGGAAATCTTCAGTATCCTTTCTGCTACGGGCATTATCGGCAACCGCGGGTGTGTGCCGGGCACTCAGAGGGTGAGGCAGTCTCATGTGCCAGCACTTCCTCTATTTTTACTTGGCTCAGAAAATTTGATGAAATTATACAAATCCCTGAAATCTAATATTTTTATGTGATAAAATTGTGTAAGAGGAGGGGGTGGAAGAGAAGTTTGGAAAATGTGACAGATGGCAAGTGGGCTCAGGCACATAGCGTTCCTATATATAGGGGAGGGGACAATCTGGTTAATCAAGGGGAGGGGCGAGCCTTTTAAATTTAGATCCAAGTATTTTATATATTCAGCAACATCACTTATTGAAGCAGCCTCACTGGGTAGAATTTTTAATTTTTCCTTTGGGTGGGGGTGAGTTACATGATCTACATTTTCAACAGCGTTACGTATTTACTTCACGATGCCTACGTCTTAAGATCCCGTGGTATCTATAGCTTTGGGGTATGTCTTTTGAGAGAGGAAGGAGAGGATCCATTTGGAGAGAAAGTTTCTTCCAAGGAAATTCAAAGACATTTCAGAGCTCAGTGTCAATAAGGCTAATGCAACTCAATGGAAAATTCAAGTAAGTGTTCTCAGTGAGGATGGGTTCTGGAGTTCACGGGGATGAGAAAGAGTTGGGGTCTCCAAGGGGCTCTGAGGGGCCTTGAGATCACAGCCCCACTGTAAAAATACAGGATAAGGTAGACTCTGTCATCTTATGCTGTCTTGCACAAGTGACTTTGGGCCTCTGAGTCCTCATTAATTTTTACAGTGCGGTTTTGGATTAAGCATTCTTTGGAATGTTTTGAATTTTACATTTCTTTGACCATAGGCTGTCTCCTAATGTCCTGTTTATTAGGATGGATTTTGTGGCAAGTGACAGAAAGAAATATTCAGTTGCCTTAAACTTGAATGAGAAAGTTCAGTGCTGAGAGACTGAGGGCTGGTTTGTTCCAGAAAAGAACATTTGTCCTCACTGTCTGAAGGCTTTCGATGGCAGTGTCTCGTCCTAAGACTGGGACTCGTAGCCAATGACATGCTTTCTTCTCTAAGCCTAGGTTAAGAGAGAGAATTATATCCTGAAATTGTCTAGGATGAGTGAAAGATAATGTTCCAGGAGACCCTACACGCCTATATATGCAAAATTAACTTTTGTTCACGCCTCTGATCATGGCCTGGGAAGGTGTCGGCCATGAGCTTCAGGAGAGACTCCTAGAACCAGTTAGGTCAGCCGGAGGGTTGAGTTCACGTGACTGAGAACCAAGAAGGGAGAATGTCTATGGGGAGGCAACACTGAAATTGACCAGCCATTCCTCAGAACACGTGCATGTCTTATAATGTATGCAGCTGAAAAAGAACTAGAAAAACCAACCCACATTAATGAAATAATTTTTAACATGGTAGCTGTTATCATACCAAGCATATAGTAAACACTCAATAAAAAATGCCTAAATTGGGCTACCCTTAAATCTGTTAAACACAGAGCATGTGCCTTTTCGTTGGCATCTAATTAACAAGAAATCGCAGGTATTTCTGCTGTTGCCATAGCAACAAGAGACCTACCACAGTCCCTCTTTGTTTTTAGTGCCATGGTTTTCAAACTTGGCTGCAAAGTGGAACCGCCTAGGGAGCTTTGAGAAATACTGTTGCCTGAGTCCCACCTCCCGAGACCCTGATTTGATTGATCTAGCGTGGAGGCCTCAGCATTTACAGTCTTAAAGACTCCCTAGGTTCTTGTAATGCTCTGTGAAAAGTGGAGGCCTCTGTGTTAGGGGGCTGAGTAGGGGCGCAGGGAGAAGCTCTCGTGGATTCTCCGAGGCTCTTCTCTGGTCCATACAAGTAACTCCTTCATTCTTGTCTTGGAGCTGGAACTCTCAGCATTCCCACCTGCTCTCCAGGAGAGTAGGAGAAAAAGGAAAAAAAAACTGACTATGAGGGCGGAAAGGAAGGGTGGGGAAGGCCTACTGCCAATATGGTGTGCCAGAAGAAAGGAACGAAAGGGCGGGAAGAGAAAGCAAGAAGTAACACGAAGAGCCTGTCCCTCTGCCGCTGGGAGGAGGTTGGAGAAGCACATTTAGGCTCTGCCGGGCTCAGAGTCCCCCACAAACACCCATACACAGGCAGACGCATCATCCGAAGTTCTGCAGGGCCTCCTCCCCGCTCTGCCCACTGCCAACCACTGACTTAGAAACTTGGCTGCAGATTCATAAAACATCTCAAACACGACTAAATGGGAAGCTACTCCGTTCATTCAGTGGCAGGCTAGTTTATTCATAGGGCCCATGCATTTTAAGAGAGCACCTACTGTGTTCCAGCTACATCATCAGAGAGTGAGGAGCACCTGCTGTGGGCCAGGGACATCACCAGATAAAGAGTGAATGGTGGTGAATCACACCGAAGTTTAGAGCTTGTGCCAAAGCCCTGAATCTGGGAAGCAGCTGGGACACATGATTGTTTCCTTCACCCATTCTTGAGTTTACCCACTACGCCATGTTGGTTGAGTGAACACCTGCTGATTAAATGAATATCGGAAAGAATTAGAGAAGAACAGAACCAGAGCGTGGGGGCTGTGCACGTGGGTAGGGAGGGGTGAGATGATAGTAGACGGAAAGTAAGAGCCAATGTCAGTCTATGCTGGGCCTCATGATCTGTGATTTAAAAACAGCCAGATGTGAGGATATGTGCCTCTAATCCCAGCACTCAAAGGGGCCAAGAGAGGAAAACTGCAAATTCAAGCCCAGCCTGGGTAACTTCGTGACTTGGCAAGACCTTAACTGAAAATAAACTGTCAAAAAACACTGGAGATGCATAACTTACGCAAAGGCCCTGGGGTCAGTTTCCAGCACTGCAGTAAATAAATAACTAAAGGTTATAGTCTGTATCTTGGGAAATCATTTCACGTGTTCAAGGAAGGTTTGTTAGAGCCAGAGGAAGGATCTCTGAAGCCAGGATGCTAACAAGCCATTTGGGCAGCAAAGAGAATGAAACAATATTCTCGAAAGAGACAGAAGCAGAACATGCCAAGGATGGATGTCAAGAAGGTATCATATGTTTGAGGAATGAAAAGGAACAATGGTTTGCTGGAGGATCTGGATACCATGGAGAAGGGCAGAGAGCAGGTGTCGTGCAAAGGCAGTGGGTGCTGTGTCTGGGCATGTAGGGGAGGGTGTCTAAGCCAGATCTGGGGAGCAGGTGAATCCCTGGAGACCGACATGCAAGAACTGAATCTTGGAAGGTAAGTGAGAAGGAGAAAGAAAGGGAGCGGCACGTGGAAACCAGGGAGGTTTCAGATGGAGTTGAGTTTGTACAGGCATAAAGAGGTCAGAAATGTTAAAATTTCTTTGCAAAGTCTATCTCAATTACAAGCACTCAGGGAGGTCGAGGCAGGAGGACTGCAAGTTTGAGCTCACCTTGGGCAACTTGGTGAGACCCTGTGCAAAATTAAAAGTCAACATGGGCTGGGCGTGGAGCTGGGGAAGGTGCTGAGCTTGACCCCCATATGACAAAAAAAAAAAATCTTAATTACAGCATGTGGAAATTGAACATTAAAGCCTTCGTAGCGAGTCAGGACCCTGCTACGTGTCTCACCGTGATCTTGTGAAGTCGGTGCTTGTGAGACGAGTTTGTAGAGGAAAGTCCCTGAGACCCAAGAGGAGAGAGGATCATGGAGGAAACCCAAGAATCCTTTATCTCATCTCTGCTGTTATGGGTCCTCGCTGACCATGTCCAAAAACCATAAAAATGAAAGAGAAGACCCAAGAAGATGTGGATTGAAACATATGTTTATAATTTATTTTCTGTGATTTCTGTCTCTACGGTTGTGTTTTCTGGAGTTAAAATCAAACCTGGATAAAAGAGAATAGTAAATCAGCCACCTTAACACCAAGTCAAAGCCCAGAAGAGAAACTTATTTGAAAGCAAGTCAAGTAGAAATATAGGGAATCAGGAAAATAACAAGTCCTTATCAGGAAAGGATATTTAAGGATTTTTATTGTAGTTAACCACTGGTATTATGTTGGATCCTACAGAAAAACATTGGGATTATTAGTTCTGTCTTATATGTAGAAAATTTAGAGCATCAGAAATGACATCAATTATAATTTATTTTGAAAATGAACATGGATATCCAGATACATAACTTTATTTTTCTGGGAGGCTGAGGCAGGAGGATTATAAGTTTGAGCCCCGCTTGGAAAATTTAGCAATTTAACAAGACCCTGTCTTAACCTAAGATGTGAATAAAAAGGGCTGGGAATGTAACTGACTGCCACGTTCTTGGATCCAATCCCTAGTATCAAGGGAAAAAAAGATATGAAATATTTAGTAAAACAAACTTTAAAGTGTTAAGTAGATTGAGGAATAAATACTGATGTGGAAAATGTGATATTTTGAGGAAAAGAATGAAGTTTTGCCCATCTCACAGATCTTGAAACCAAGAGGTCTGAGACGGAAGGACCCCGTCTACCGAAGGCCTTCTTTCTGGTGCAGAATCTAAAGAGTGTGAGGTGTCTCTGGGCAATACATGGCGAGAGGGACACATACAAAAGACAGAGCCAAACCAGCTCTGATAACAGACCCACTCTCAAGATAACCCATTAATTTCTGAGTGGGTGAGTCCATTTATCAAGGCAGAGCCCTCACGATTTCCAGCCGACTCTGCTTCTTAACACTTCACAGTGGGAAACACATTTCACCGTGAGCTTTTGAAGGAGATACTCAAACCACAGCAGTTATTATCAGTTAATTCGAGACCTTTCTTCTGGTTTATCAAACATTACTCGTTTCATTTTTCTAGACCGAGTGGGGGCATGCATCAGCTCTGCTTTTTGTTTGCAATTCAGTAATGTAGCTATTTTAAAATTAGTCAAAGTCAAATAGAAGTTCTGGCTCTTGGCTTATGCTCATCGTACTCTTCAAACATCGGATGGTTTCATGTGGGTGATAACGACCATCTTGTCCGGCAGAGACAAACATTTTCGGCACTGTAGACATTCTACTAGCTAGTGTTGTGTGTGCTTGCAATTACCTGGGGGGGCGGTGGAAGGAGGGGGTTGAAGAAGGGAAGGTGGGGAGATAAGGGACTAGCTGGGAAACATAGATTCTAATGTCATCCTTGTGTTCCCTTAAGTAAGCTTCTTCCCTATTCTTAGGACTTATTTCTCATTTCCTCCAAAGGAGAGACATCGAATGAGGAAGCTCTGGGAGCCTTGCCTACGTTCAGCCGAATAAAAATCCAACTGCTTTCTTTTGGTTTTTAAGACTTACAGCCCTTTTCATTCTCCAGGGCTCAGCTCTGAGCTGTCTTATCAGATCACATTTGGATATTAAATATTGAGAACCAGGGATGAAAATCCAGAACAGCTTCATTTTTTTCTTCTAACACAAAAAAAAAACCTAACATAACATTAGAATAGATAGGCATGTATGCATGTATTTAAACAATGCATGTGCCAAACAAGGCATTTACCCCAAATATGCATCATCTCTTCATAAATAAATGTATTGGCCACCAAGAGACCTAGAAAAGGCTGTGGAAAAGGGTCACAAAAAAGCAGCTCATTATGCATGCCATCTTGATGGCAAATTAGTATTTTATTCTTGATTCATTCATTGTTATTCATATATTCATTCAAAGATTTCATTGTGTACTGTATTCCAGACAGAACATTAGATTTCAAAAGTGCAGCATTGAATAAGAACATACTCGTCCTTGGGTTCTTACGGTGGTCATTTTAGGAAGGGGGTAACTCAGATGTTAAATGGGTCACTCCAGAAATGCCTCTCTACGATGATTGTTAGGCTGCGAAGGGGCTATACTAGGGACTAAACGTACAAGTAAACAGTACCCTGATCTTGTTGGAAGTGTTAGAGGAGGCAAGAAAAGGTTAGCCCATTCAGGAGACCAAGAGAAGGGTAAGTTAGAGTCATCCTTGAGAGTGCTTGTAAAGGATGAGGCTAGGGAGTTGGGGGTGGCTCATGCAGGGGCTTGCCAACTCTGGTCATGGCATTCGAGGTCAATGGGAAACCACTGAAAGTTTTTCCTAAATAACCAGAGTTATATGATCATCATGTGTCTCAAACATGTTCCCTGTGCTGACTGAGTGCGGAAGGCTCAGATGAATATGGACAAGTTAGGGGAACATCACTATAAGCCAGGTAAAAAGTAATGGAATTTGGGAGACTGTCAGAACGAAGCAGATGACAAATGGTTTTGAGGCATAGACAGAAAGTACACATAATAGAAGCATCTGGATGTAGCCTTTCATGAACAGGCAGCTGGCCAGGCATCATTTCCAACCAAATCCTTGGATGGGCAAAGGGAAATTTGTTACATCTGAATGGGCTTAGAGATCTGGTCTAGATCAACTATGCATCTAAGAGTTTCACAAAACAAAGACATTATGATCTCATTTTTAGCATCAACAAAGAAATCGCTTTCATGAATTTTATGTGCTTGCAACACTTGTTCATTCCCTGAGGGAGACGGGCCACTCGGTCTCTAGCACAAATGTACACCGACCACTTTGTTCGTTCACTACTCAGGTTGGAAAGAACAACATAGATTCTGTGGTGATGACGACTTTCTCCCTGTCCTGAAAGGAGGATTAAGAAATCAGAGGTGGAAGAACAAAAGAAATGACCTTATTGTTTCCTTTCTTCTGCCTAGAAGACAGACAAGATAAGCAGTGAGGAATTAGAGTTGATACAGTCATTGTAGAGATACTGCCGGAGGTGAAAAATGAGCTACAAGAAGGTTATCTTCCAGCCTCAGACAATCCTTGTCTCCCACTTTCTTCACTTTTACTGAAAATTCTGCCTTGCGCACCTAGATTGAAGTTACAGCGTTAAGCTTTGAGTTTTCTAAGAAATGATGGAGACCTCTCTGAGGGCTCGCTCTGTGTTATCAGTGAGTTTTAGTCATTCTTAAGTAGTTGGGTATTTTTTGCAGTTGTTGTGGCCACCATATTACTTTGCTTTGCTTTTTTACCTTGTGTTGCATTTACATTGTTTGTCTGTAGGTTTATATGACTGCCAGAAAGCTTGGGTCTTGGGGTCAAAATAGGGCTTAGCCTGTGTCACGCAATAGTTTGCTTATCTCGTTGTCATTTCATATCTGACTTTTCTAACATGGTCTTTTACTTTTCTTATGAGTTAAAACTTATTCTTTCTTCCATATATATTTTAACCTAGAATTTATTTGCTTAGAGGTTGGGTTGTAGAAGCCAGAGATGAATTTGAGTCGTAGTTCTTCAACCTTATTAGAGATGTGGCAGTAGTTTACTTAATTTCTCTAAAATTTGTTTTTCTGGCTATAAAATGATATTACTTCTCTGCGAATCTGTTGTCAATTTTGTGAGTATAACGTGAGACACTGCATGTGTGTCATTCAAGGGCCCCTGGAGGAACAGAAGCAGTAGGAAATGTACGTACAATGATGTAATGAGATTTATTAGGCAGGCTTACTCTCGTGGTTTGGATCTGAAATGTCCCCAAAAGTCTCATGTATTTGGATGTTATGGATTATCTGTGGCACTATGTGCTGTTAGGGATGGAGGTCTGGTCTGGAAGTTGGATTGTGGGCATGTGGTGGATTGCAGGTGTGTGATGAAAGACAGGCGCATGATAGATTATAGATTACAGCTATGTGGTAGGTTAGGGACTTAAACTTGGAAGGGTTGGAATATGGAGGCTGGACCTGGAAGGGGTGGATTAATGGGACGGGACCTGGAATGATAGATACTACGTTCTCCCTTTTATCCGGGGTCTTGGCTTTCTGTTTGCAATGCTGTGAGAAGCTGCCTCAGCCTCTCCCTCCACCATGTACTTCCACTGTTGCCAGCCACCTATGAATGGACAGTGACCTAAAACTATAAGCAAAAATAAACTTCTCCTCCCTTAAATTGTGGATCTCAGTGTGCTATCTCAGCAATAAAAAAGTAACTAAGTTGCTCATATATCAGAGGCAGAAGAATGGAAAATGGCCCTCTGCAAGATTAGAGGCAGGAGAGCCACCAGTGACTTCTAAGAAGATCAAAGGCAGGAAAGTCTACAGCTGTGTGGCCAGAGAATCTCTCAGCTGCTTAGACAGGAAGATGGAAGCTGTAGAACAAGAGAGATCAGGGGTGCAGCCCTGGCCCACAGTCAAAGGCCTGGAAGCCTACTGTAGAGCCAGTGCTGCAAGGCCTCACTGGCGGGCTGAAGACACAGGAGGGCAGTGCCCAGTGCCAGCAGCAGCGACTGGAGCTTTTCCACAATGGAAACATTTCTTTTCCTCCTTCCCTCTTTTACTCCATTCAAGTTATAAGCTTCTTGGTTGGTACCACCCACCTCGAGGGAGTCTTCTTCCTTCAGTTTGCTGGCCTTCTTGTCAATCATCCACAGACCCACCCGGGATGGGGCTTTGCTATTCTGCTAAGCATTTCTTAATTCATTGAAGTTGACGCAGCGTGATTAATGATCACAGCATGCGAAGGATCAGCTGGTACTTGACATGGAGAAAGATGAACCCCCCTCCCCCCCAGGTATTAATGTGTTAGCATCATAATCTCCATTACCATCTCACATTTTCTGGTTGTGTTTCATCTATTTTTTATCCTTTTCCTCTCCTTAGCTTGGATATATTTTGAAGCAAGACAGGGCATAGACTAGGGCTATAAATAATCAAGAATAGATGCTTTGTATAGGACCCAAAGATAAGACAGATCCGCTCGGAATATTGCTGTGTTCCTCATATGGGACCAATGCAAGTCCCCCATGGTAGATAGAACAATTTCAGGTGGTTCTAGGCAAGAAAATACGGAACCCAAATGGCTTATGAATTTGGGCTCTGGGAGAAAGAGGAGCATTTTTACCTGGCCAAGGAAAAAAGTTATATCGCCTCCACATGATTTGGTGTTTGAAATAGACATTGTCACCTGGCTGATGAGTAGCCCCAGTGGCTGCAGAGAAAATAAATTGAGCTTTAATGACACAAAGGGTTCCTGGATTCCAGATAAAGTGCCATATCAACGAGCCTTTCATCTAATGTCACCATTTTCATGAGCCAATTGAAACGGAGCAAGAAAAAAATTACCAGAGCTGTGAAATCACAACCAAAATGTGTTATTTCAAGAAATACTTAGAACTGATTTAAGTGGTGTACATCTAAGCCATTTTAATTTGCATGGGACTGAAACTTGGCGTGTTTCTTAGTCCAGATGTAATTTATTTAAATTCCTTTAGATGTTTTTCAATTTAGAAATATGCATAGACATAAAATTTTGTATGTCTCACATTTTTTCTGCACATTTGTGAATCAAAACTTAGCCAATTTATTAATTGGCTTGTGCTGCAACTGAACTATCGACAGTTTTTTCTTATATATTTTTTAATGGAGTTGGAGCATATTTCTATGGCTAAAGCACTTCCCTAACAAGTTTAAAGCCCTAGGTTTGACTCCCCAGTATCACATTAACCAGACGTGGTGATATACTCCTTAATTCCAACACTCAGAAGGCTGAGGCAGGAGAATTGCCATGAATCCAGGGCCAGCCTGGGTTATGCAGTAACTTCAGACCCAGCCTGGACTTGTTTCAAAGAAAAGTTTAAAAGAGTGAGTGAGTGAGTGAGTGAGTGTGTGTGTTTGTGTGTGTGAATTGGTGTTTGAACCTAGGGTCTCAAATGTGTTAGACAAGCACTGTATGCTACGGGTAAATCCCCAATATCCAATTTTAATTCCTCATGAACAGAAATGGAAACAGAAGTTGGCATTCGAGAGAATGAGAGGCGACTTGTCCTTGAGAGAATTCATCATGGTATTTATGTCCTGGATGCAGGATTCAGGCCCTTCGTTGGGCTTTCCAAATAATTCAATCGCACCAAGCGTACGTGAAGATGTTTTTAAGACCTTTATAATCATTTGAAGTGACAATCATAACTTTCCAATTACAGGGAGACTTTTCCATTAAGACAACTGGATAATTTTGTTCTCAGCCTCTAGTCTCTGTCTCTGTGTCTCTGTCTGTCTCTCCCCACCCCCTCATCTCTCTCTGTCTCTGTTCCCTCCCATTTTTTCCCTCCCCTGGTTTCCATTCTATACAGCCTCTATCCCTCCGTACTTGTATTGTGTAGGACAGATTGCTGAATTGGTAGTTTATATAAGCATTCAGAGTATTTTAACTTTTACTGTCCCAGTTACTTACATAGGGCCTTTGTTCTGAATACATGTGGGGTTTTCCATAGGAAGAGTATCTGATGAATGGGACTTTTTCTTTTTTGCACACATAAATGTGTATATAGATAAACCAGACTGTATTTGAACGCCTTTAGGAGTGTGGGTAGGAACGTGGTTTGAACACCCAAGTGCTTGAAATATCATGAATTCATGACACTTGATGGCAAAAACAGTACTGCTAGTGTGCTGGCAGGACCCAGTGGCTGAACCTAGGGTGACCATGAGCACATGTGTGGCCAACTTGGAAGAGCTGGTTTACAAGAGCTCTAAGGAGTTTCAACTTCAATGATCAATGCTCTGGATTTCTCACTGTTTTGATCAAAAATTTCAGATAGATTTACACTGCAGTGGACTCTGTGAAGACAGATTTGGATGTGGATGTGGCAGTCTCCTCGCAGTTTAGGAAAATGCAGGGAATGCTAAAGTTTAATTAAGATATGAGCAGCACAGGTTAAAGTCTTCATCAGCCAGCCTAAACTAGGTTATGCCGCAATAACAAATACCTCTCAAGTCTCTGTTGCCTGAACAACAAGCTTCTTGTGATTCGCTGTGTGCATTCACCATAACTTAGTGGGAAGAGGAAGTCCTCTGCTCAAGGGTCCAGGCTTAGAGTGCAAGGCAGAGAGGTCTGGGAGCATCTCTTCAACCATTTAGTGTTCTAGCTTCAAACTGATAACATCAGATCCACTGGCACCCCACTGGCCACCACTTAATGACCCACCTAACCATCAAGGAACCAGTACATGCAATCCCACTAAGGTGAGAAGATGGAAAGCCCAGCTTCTCTGAAAGGTATAGAAGTAGTTTTGCTCTGAATTTGGGGAATGGGATGATTGGCCTTAAAGATCAATATCTGCTGATGCTTCTAGTATGAAGACAAATGATCATCGTGAGCAAAGCAATGGACCACGAAGTATTGGGGAGGAAAAAGATGGATTAACTTGTATTCTTGATTTGTTATATACATAGAGATTGTCACTCACAGCAAGTATTTCTTTCTTTGAGTATTAGTATTTTTATAACTCTAAAAGCAATTCCAACAATGCTTTATCTGAGTATCTTAATCATAAACTATGAGTAGATGTTTCATATTTATTAAGGTGAATTGACTTGGACTTAAGAACCTATTTAGATTCCTAATTTAATTTCTAGAAAGAAAATAATAAAATATTTACAATTTTTCAAAATGGTTGCTTTTAGTAGAAAATGTGAATTTACTTTTAATTTGGGTTCTTCACCAAAAACGAACCAAAAACAACCATGGAGCAAAGACTGTATGACTGTCTTATGCCATTTGTATATATCAAATCCTAGAGTAATCAATGTCTCCTAAATAAGTGAACAGCAAATATTTTTAAGACAGGGTCTCACTCTGTAGTCCAGACGAGTCCTGAACTCACTACGCCACCAAGGTGGTTGTGGACACAATGCTATCCTCCTGCCTCAGCCTCTGAGCCCTGAGATTACAGATATATGCCACCATGCAGGTTTGAATGATGTTTTAAGACTGTCTTCATGTTAACAAAATAAGAAAATACAATAATAGGTTCATTTGAATTAGTTCTTTTACGATGTATTTGAACTTTGTGTTTAAGAGATGAACTCAAGTTGGGGTATAGCTCAGTGGTAGAGTGCCTGCCTGGCATGTGTGAGGCCCTGGGATTCAAACCTGGTACTGCAAAAATGAATATGAATTAATGAGTAAATGAGATGGGATCTTCAAGCCAGATCCCCTGGAATTGAAATCCACTGTATCTCCCAGTGGCTCTCTTACCTGGAGTGAGTCTCTAGACTCCCCATCTTCGTCCCATGGTTTCATCTGTGAGATGGAGTCTGTAATAACACCTATCTCCTGGGGTTAGCTTAAAAAAAGGGGTTAACTTCCCATAGTTTGCAGGACCTCATGTAGAATAGCACTACCATATAATGAAATTTTGACAAACATTCTCTGCTGCTACTGAGGTTAGTGTGGTATCTTCATACTCCACAGTTAATGCAAAATTTCTGTACACACTCCCTAGAACAGCAATAGTAAACCACAGGAAACCTGGGTGTTCTAAACTTACTTTCAACTCTAAGATTAATATTTACGGTGACTTTGAAATTTGCTTGGCAGTCAGTTTTAATGAGCAATTGCTATGTTACCAGCAGCTCTGGTGTGGTTTTTGTGCAGTGTGAAAGGCCATTGAGGAAGATGAATGAATAGAAAGAATTGTTCCTATTTTTTTTTTAATACGAAGAATTGAGCCCCGGACCTTCACACTAAGCTGTATCTCCTTCCCCTTTTTATTTTTTATTTCTCTACATAAGTCATCGAGGCTGGGCTCAAAGTTATGACCCTCCTGCCTCAGCCTCCCTCCCTCTTTCACTCTCGAGAAGAGAATGATTTCCAAAGATGTCCCATAGCATCAACCCTTCTCCACAATGTCTGTTAAGGGGCAAGAGGATATTGAGAAATTTTGAGAAGTTTTTGAGGAAGCAAACTGTTGCGAACCACCCCATTTTTGAAAATAGAATCCAAAAGCCCAGACTGACCGGCGAGAGTGGGGGGCCACTCGGTCTTGTTTTCTGCTTTGTCTCGAAAATCGAACACATAGTAGGTGTTTTTCAGGTGATATGGGAAATGACTGAGTAGTTCGGAAAACTATTACTCATGCAATCTATAAATGAAAAGTAGGTCACCTTCCATGCATCTTTGAAGTTTGAGTACAATCGCACACCTTTCTAAAGGAGAGGTTCAAACCATAGTACTAGAGACAAGGTTGACCTCCCACGCATAACCTCTTCCCATCCCAGCTGGTACTTGAGTAGAGTGCAAAACATTTAAAAGAATCTTGAGCTCGTTTCTTCAACAAATCTCAGTCTGGTGCTGAAAGGAATATATTTCTGTCTCTGAAATCTGCTTTAAAAATCAGAAGGGTTCTTTTTTGGTGGGGGGACTTAAGAATATAAACACCTCTATTATAGTCCAGATATATATTCTATTCCCAGATAAAGCAGCTAAAACAGCAGAGAGGATGAAATTAGTGTAAGCCTCACACTCTCTTTGATTAACTTACGGACTAAAAGAACACCAGGAGTTAAGATGAGGCGGATATGTCCCTTTCCTACTTACTGTTGGAAACCTAACACCCATTCACATGATCAGTGTTTCTCGGGTCTTTTCCTCCCTTCCCTTTGTTTGTCCCTCCTTCTTTTGGCAACTGGAAGGTATCAGAGGAACCTGTACCAGCCTCCACCAGGCAGTCGAGAGTTAAAGCAGCGCCGGGAGTTAGGAGTGAGGGGTTAGGAGTCAGAACGCACGCGGGCAGCTGCAGAAGCAGGCATTGTCACTTTAAGACGTGTGAGACTTTCCAGAGCAGGGATGTGTTGAAACAGACTCCGGCTACTTCCAGCACCGGAGCGGCCCTGCGCCCACAATTCGCCGCCTAACTCTGCCGCCCGCCGAGGCACTGGAGTGTGGATGGTCCGTGGGTGACTCAAAGCTGCTGCTCATCGAGCGACGTTCATTTAGCCGACCATCACTTGAAAGGTGTCGTCAGGCAGAGGTGACGCCCGCCGCCGCCGCCGGGGAGAGGGTGAAAATGACAAGGTTTCCACCCTTCAAACCGTGGCTCCTTTTCTGACACTCCAGCCTGGGTGAACCCGATGTCCCTCCTGCCCGTGGAAATCGGATCGCTGGCGGGGAATAGCATCTCGCCTCCCTGATACAGCCAGAAAGGACATCGTGGGAGCCGTTCCTTTCAAACACCTCCAAACTGTGGCACAGATGGGCTTTCCGAAGTGTTAGAGCTTTCCAATGAACGCTACGAGAGTTCTCTGCTCCGGGCAGGATTTTACAGGTAAGGAGCCTCGAGATTTAAGATGGAAAAGCAGATCTGAAACATACTCAGCCTTTTCTAGCCGGCGACGCAAGGCTGCGTGTGTTACTTGGGGAAACGCCGACACCCAGACCACCGCTCTGTAAGGGGCTGGGCTGGCTGCGCAGCAGGCAGCCAGGCTGTGGATTAAAGAAAGTTAAAGGAGAAAGCCGGGGAGACAGAGAGACCGTTGCACATGTTAATACAGGGATCTTTTTGAGTGCAAAAAAAGAAAGAAAGAAAGCAGAGTCATTGGAGAGCAGTTAAGTTTGGGTTGTGGCAGGATTTTTGCTGCTGTTGTTCAAGTTCCCATTAATTCCTACACCGTGTTAGCAGCGATCCACAAAGCAGGAAATGGGTGCCGATCACCTCGGGCTTTGTCTTTCTGTAAGAGGCAGGGTCCTCTGAAAAGGCCCCAAAATGCATTCGGTTTAGCACTCAGGGGAGGGGTGTCCACCGAAGGGAGCGCGTCCATTGTATCCCGATAGTTCTGAACACAGTGAGTGGAAGGCTGCTGTATACAGAGGTAAACACCCGGCAGCGCCAGTAATTACAAAGTGAGTGGTCCCCAGGCATCTCGGAAGGGACCCAGGTGGCAGCACGCTGTTGAAAATCATGCTTTCCTACTTCACACTTAATTATAATTGTCACCCTTTACCTATGATAGCCGTAGAACCCTTCTCAAACCCTTCATGTCTTTTCTAAAAACCACAAATTATCGTGTATTGTGGGTGCTTATATATGTGTGTGTATGTGTAATGTATATATTTTGCATTCTGAACCCCATCGTTTTTGTAAGAGTGCCAATTTTTATGAATAAAGACACCCGGGAGGTCACTAGCACGCTTTCATTGTATCGCTGAAATTCCTGAAGGGTATCATTTGGGAGCTGGAAGGCAAACAGGGAAGAAGCTCCGTTTCACGGCCCACCCTGCCCAAGAGAAGCACGCTGGGCTCCGAATTCTAGTACAGGAGATGCCTCCTGGCGCTGGCTGGCTAAGGAGGATGCTTTAAGTTTGATTAATTTGGCAAACTTAAAGGCAGCATAAGGTGTTGTTTGAGAAATTGGACAATATGTAGCGCCACCGAGCCTCTGGAGCCGAGGATACTCAGAGGTTCTGATCAGTCTGTCAAAGTTTCAGCGCCGAGGAAAGGTGTAGGTTCCCCCATAAATCCATACACCACCTGTGTGTGCAGATGCGTCACCCTGAGCAACACGCGCCGCGGGAGGACTCAGGAGGCAGAGCAGTACTTTAGGTTACAGCTCGGGGAGGAGAGGCATGGAGCTGGCATCTGAACTCATTCTGGCTAAAGATGATCTTTGTAGAGTTCAGCCAGAAGGATCGGTTCTACCCGAAGACGGCAACATGCCTCTGAGAAATGACTACTTAGTTTAGAAGACAGCCTTGGGATTAAAAATTCATGACTGTAGAATTAAAAAAAAAAGACAATCTATCCTCCCAGGCTTATGTCAGACTTACAATGAAGTTAGACTGAACCAGCGTCTGTAGCTTTTCAATGCCCAGGATAACTCTAGTTCTCAGATCATTGTGTAAAATTGGATTTTTAGTTGGCACGCAACGTCTCCAACTGTCTCATTGACAGTCAGAAACTTTATTTTTGTATGTTGGCAATCCCCAGAGTTTTATTTTGCAGAACTTAAGAAAATAAATATCTAAGATCTTCTGGAGAGGGCTCTCCCTCCATCCCAGTTCCTGGCATGACCTCGGCTGAGTCAGTCATCCCTGCCAGCCAAGAGACCAAGAAACATGCCTTCTGAGACCCTCCTTCCCTCAGCCGCGGGGTCCACAGAGCGGGGGGGGGGGGGGTGCTGGCAGCCAGGCGTGACCTTTGATGTCTCATACTCCTCATACTCTCTTTAGAGAATGGCCATGATCTCTGCGATGTCCTGGGTCCTGTACTTGTGGATAAGTGCTTGCGCCCTGCTGCTCTGCCATGGGTCCCTCCAGCACACCTTCCAACAGCACCATCTGCACAGACCAGGTAAGCCAGTGGGGGCTGGCTCGCTGCAGCCCCTCCTGCCTCCCCGCTGCCTCCCTAACAGATGGCCCAATGCCAGCACTGGTAAGTGGGCAGTTTGCCTTTGCATTCCAAGGCGTGCTGCTGGCTGGATGAGCTGGCCAGGAGGGAGTACCAAAATGTTTGGGGAGGGGGATGTATATTAATTTCTCAAAAGAGGGGGTTTCTCTAAATGCTAGTCCTCACACCCTTCCACACACACACACACACACCCCTTGATAAGTAGGAGTCACTTGGCGTGGACACTTCGGCCAGCAGCAACAGTTCTACTCAAAGGTGGTACAACCTGCAAGACCTGAGGATAGTTTGGGGGCCAGGGCAAAATGGTATCTTTGTGCATCTATTTCTGGGATACCCTGATGTGACGAAGATGCGATAAGGTCTGTCTGTCTGTGGCTAAGGACTGTGTGGCAGTGATAATCCCCAAAGAAACTTTAGCAGCCTGGCATCACTGAGAAAGAAGTGAAAAAGTGACTTAACATTTCTTGTGTGGGTAATTGGCCTCCGTCTTTCCTCCCTTCACTTCCTGTTGCCTTGTCCGTTCAGTGGCTCCCCCCTTCCCTTTCTTTCTTTCTCGTTCTTTTTTATCCCCACCCTTTAGACAGTTTCAGGAACGAGTTCCCCTTTGCCTGATTTTTTTTTCTATATTGAATTTTTAGTTTTTGAGATGCGTTCTGTTTTTCATCTCCCTTCCAAGTAGATTTCCTCCCTCCCCCTGGACTGAATCCCCAGTTTTCTTTCCCAGGCCCTCCCAGTCCTGCTGCCCTGTCCTTCCCTGTGCGGAAGATGCCCTCCTCTTTTTCTATTTGGGTGCAGTCTGCATCCTTTCATCCCGCCCGCCTTTCCTTCACCCTCCCGTCTTGTCTTCCCCCCTTCCCCACACGGAGGTCAAGCTCGGGCTCTGGGGACCAGTTGGCCAAGTTCCCGGTTGGTAGTGAGGCTCCCGCCCTCCACCCACCTCCCCAGGTCCCGGCTCCCCCGCCCCGCCCTCATTTCCCACTGCAGTGGCCCGGGATTGTGGGCGCTGGCTCTCCCGCCCCCGGGCTCCCCAGCGGGTCAGCCTGGACACAGGCCCGGGTCTATGGGGCCGAGTCCTCCGGTGACACCTCTCCAGCGCCTCTCTGCCGCCCAGCGGCTCCGCATGCAGTCTGGGGCGGATCCGTGGAGCGCCGGGGTCCCGATCCTCCCTGCGCGCGGGGGACCGGGCTGCAGGCTCCCAGGGTGCGGCCGGAGAAGAGGGCAGTGGGGGCCGCGGGCCGCCTGGGGTCCTACCCCTTCCTCCGTCCCCCGCGGCTCACGGAGCGAAGGCCAGGGGGCGCTGGTGCCGCGGCAGGCGGCCTGGGGACCTCTCCAGGACGTGGCGCCCGAGCGCACAGCCCTGCCTCCCTTGCCGCCAGGCCTTTGTTACGAATGCAGAAACGTCTGCGACTCCTCACAAAGCTGCGCAAATACTGCTTGAGATCAGGCTTCCTTGTAAATAACACTCTGCAAATGCTGAGGGCGAGGGCCTTGGGCCTGCGCCCTCGGGGCCTACTTCCTTTGGTCCCTACACGACGCATGTAACCTGCCCTTTGCCCCGGAAGCGGAAGTTCCGAGGGGTTGCTGAGCGCGCACAGGAGTAGCTGCCGCTGGAAGTCTGGTCGGCCTGATGCCGCCTCTAGGGCTGTGTCCTTGGGAGGGGAAGACGCCCCTTGGAACACAGAATGACCCCGCCAGATAGCCTGTGTGGAGGTGAGTCGTTTATTGTCTCAGGAAGTCAGTGAAAACTTTCGAGTCGTGTGAACATATGGGCTCACGTGAGTAGCAGACCCTTGCTGAGAGGAAGTTAACGGGACAGCCGCCGTTTCTGTCGCTTCACAATGACGTGACATTGGCCAAGGGTCTTGACTTTTCTGAGCTTATTCCCCCGTTTGGAAATGTGTTGGGGATGTAGATAAGTAACTTCCAGAAGGTGCTTTGGAAACTGCCAAGTTCTCCTTAAATACCAGGAGTTATTGGTGTCACACCACCAGATGCTATCATATTTTGTGCTGTATGTGCGAATGCCCAAAAGAGCTCCACTATAGCTTGCAGTGAACTTTCTAGTAGATCGCCGCTATATATACCTATGGGGTTATGGCCGTGCTGTGTAATAAATAAACTCAGGTCTTTCTAGGAATTATTACTAATATATTGCATTTTAATTTTAATTCTTTTTTGTGGCACCAGGGATCCAGTTTAAGGTCTTCATGCTGAGCTACATTTCCACCCAATGTTATGGGTTTTGATACAGGGTACCACTAAGTTACTATGTTGCTTCGACCGAGCTGAGCTTATGACACTCCTGCCTTAGACTCCCAGAGTGTTGGGATTGATTACAGGCCATGAGATTCAACTGAAATAATGTACTTTAAAAGTGACAGACAAATACTGAGTTTAGACTGATATTAAACAACTGTTCACTTCCTTTGTGGTGTGCCTTAGAATGCGCACTTGTTACCTACCAGGGCATACTGAAACTGCATGTCAAGACCCCAAGAAACTGTAGCATTGAAACCAACTGCAGCCCCAAGTGCTCACATACTCAAAATGAGCACCCATAAATACCTCTTTCTAAGTGGAGAGAGATTAAAATGATATTGAAAGGAAAGTGCAGTGGTTCTGCATAATAGAATTAGCCAACCTTCTTGGCTTTTGGTACATAGCTGCAGAGATTAAGGTAATAGATCTTGATCATAACCACAGCCATGATGATTTCAGTCAGGCTTTTTAATACAGTCTTCTGTTTTGGTTTTAAGAATACACACACACACTTTTAAGGGGACAGTTTTCTTTGTGGGTTACAACTCTTTAGGGCCACTAATGAAATGTGCATGAAAACGAGAGAAATCAGGGCCGGCTATCTGTGACAATCCATTCCCAAAGGAGCAAATAAATAAATAGCTGGATAAATGACCAAAAAAAAAAAAGTCAAAACATAATCTCATTTTCTCAAATCGGTTAAAACAAGTGACATGATGAGAAAAAATGAGACACCCACAGCCCCTGAGCCTGGCTACATTTGCCTAAGCTTGAAAAATCGCCCCTTTCAAAAGCAAGAGCAGGCTGACTCCGCGTGCATACCAAGTATCCAGGAAATGTACCAGATGACAAATCTTTCACCCAGAGCCCTGAGCTGAGGTGGAGGCGGGCCAGGGGGAAGGCTCCACTGCTGTCCCTCCCCTGCTCAGGCACGACCGCCCTGCCACCTCCCACCAGCCTCTTACAGGCAGGCCTGGTCCCCTCCACTGTTAAGATTGATGGTGTTCCCTTCCCAAGCAGCCAATTTCAGTCTCTCAAGAAATAATCCACTGTGCTGACAGATGAGTGGGATTTGATGCCAGGGCTTCCCTCTACGCCCACTTTAGTCTGTGCCTTACCTGGGTGCCACCAGCCAGCCAGGGTTCCTGCCGGGGGAATGGGTAGAGATCTGGGCCAGTTTCTGCCGACATTCCTGAAATTAGGACACTGTTTTTGGTGAGGCCGTGCATTTGCAACCTGTCTCCTCAATGCAGTGGGTAGGTACACAAACAGAAGCACGATATGTTAACTGGAAAACGGACCAATGTTAATGTATTCACCCGCAGTCTCTAAGTACTTCCTATTCTTCATATTTATAGTATTAGGAATGCACCATTTATTTTCAGTTACTCACTAGTTAAGGAAGATTAAAACAGTCAATCACATGGAAGTGAGCTTTAAGATTGCATAAATGAGTAAAATGTGCTATACATTAACAGATTCATAATTTCAATAATTTAGTATATTTGGCTAGATCAAGTTTTTATTTGGGGAAACGATGGAGGAAGTTACCATAACAACTTGAAGAATGTTTGCACCTTTTTTTTTTCCTAGTAGAGCAATGGGAAGGACACTTAATTTAGAAAAGATAAACTAAACAATGAATCTCAAACGTGGTGTTTCTGTTGTTAAAACAGCTTCAATTCTTCATAATCACTAATAGTCTTCAATAAGTAAACAAGGTTGAATAATTTGTCAAATGTAGCTTTCTAATCTCAGATGAGTTTATTTATCCTTATGGATATATGAATTGTGACAGCAGTTTTAGTGATTACTTAATTTGGGTGTGTGGGGGTGCATCCTTGCAACTTAATAAAATATGGATCATCTCAAAATTCTTCAGCAAAGATAGAATCCTTGGAATTCTTTAGTGATTTAAAATTATATAGATAAATTACATGAGACAAGAAGTTATAAGTATCTAATGAATCATTTATCCTTGAGGCACTGCATTTTATTGACAAGGATATATGAAGATGTCGGATGAAAAGATGACTGAATGGAATTGTCTCTGTAATTTATACTTGACAAGATTCAAGGCTGCATTAAGCCAACAGTGTATGTATGCTGCAAGTTATTCATTGATGACTTAATTATTACTGACTGAATATCACCAGCTATTTTAAAGTGTGGGAGTATTTTTGTTATTAAACTACTAAAAAGCATTCTTATATCCCTTATATTTCTCCCTTATATTTCTTTTTACCTTCAAAATGGATTTCTAGAAAGCAGCTTAAGGACTGTGTGTTAGAATACCAGGATGCATTACAGTAACGGCTTGTTCTGTAATTCTGATGTAGGAAGAATCATGTGTACAACAGAGGTTGCATATTGGTGTTTTAAGAAGGCCTAGGAGGGAGCGAGGTTGTTGAGCTTTGTGAATTGGTCTGAGGATTAGAGCGGACAGGCTGTTATTTGGTGTAAACTGTTGCTAGTGATAATCCATCGATCATCGGATTGACGCTATTGACCTTGCTCTGAAATCAGAGTGCAGCTGTGGATGTTTTATTAACTCTATAATATCAGAACCAAGTAGAGATGCAAATGCATGTCTGTGTCAGTCCCATGAACTTCTTTCTGAGAGAATGGTGATGATGCTGTAGAGATGCTCACTAATTTGAGCTGAAGCTTTTGGCTTCAATTCACAGTTGAGAATAGGCATCTGATAACACTGCAAACAAAACTGTTTAGAAGTGACACAAACAAGAATTTTCACCTGCTAATTTCTTGGGGTTTAAGGTGAGGATTTGACTCTTACCAAAAACAAACAGCTTTTTCAACTTTAAATTCTGCTTACAGAATCTGAGATTTCAAGCACATACAAAATTGTCATACTGTTTTTGAAAACAATTTGCCAGGGTCTCTCAAAGTATGACGCATGCCTTCTTGGCACCCAGTTTCCTTCCTAGACACTTAGGCTAAAAAGAGAATCAGACAGATATGTATGCTAAGATCTGGTCATTGCAATAATGACTTTAATGTCAAAAAATAAGAGAATAGTCTCATCTCCATCACAGTGAGATTGGTAAAATCTATCAAGCCATAGCTCCACTCAGTTGGATTTATATCCTGCCATAATTCCATTCAGTGGGAATCTGTGTAGCCATTACGGGGATGAGAGATCTTCATGTGTATTCAAGTGGAAAAATACCCAAGATGCATTGCTGAGTGGTGAAAACAAGAAAGACGATACTCTGCTGTGAAATCTCATTGAAGAAAAATATATTTGTGCGTGCACAAAAATGTCAGAAAGATATAAATATTCTTTAGACAGTGCCAGTTCAATCTGCCAAAGGGACTGGAATGACTTTTTGATTTCTGTTATCCATTGGGTTTGTTTTGGGCATGAGCATAATAATGCTTTTTGATAAAAAGTTTAAGATACTAGCCGTTCAGTGTTTCAAGAATCAAGTTAGAAATCTACCAAACTGTGTTCCAAGATAAAGAAAAATAGAATTAAATAAGAAAAATATCATGAGGCCCTTTCCTTGTAAGGCTGTTAATCTGATAAAAATATCTGGCTAGAATTTCTCAAATTATACATCATAAAATAGGACGCTCTCCAGGTGCTCTTTGGAAAACATGTTGATTAACTATTACAAGCCAGGCTTGTGGTGCAACACGGTCTCCTGGTAGGGGTTTGCTGTATGGAGAAGATTCTGCAAATATTTGCCGATAAGAAACCCGATTTTGTTTAAAAAATTTTTTTTTAAAGATTCAGGCTACATCTGTTGTATCTGTTCCTATCACATGCATTGAGAAACGTGGGTCAAGGTCATTCTGGACTTTTGCCCTTCGATTTCTCACGATTACTAAGGAACTTGCCTTATCGTAAGTTCTCAGAAAGCACTTGTTACATGAATAAGGACAGAAGAAACAAAGGTCCTGGTGGAACCTTAAACTGTCCCTTAGGTGTTCCTGTTTGTGTATGAATGTAAAGCAGTGAGCTGTGTGTGTGGGGGGGGGGGGGAGGGATATGCATGAGCATTTGCAATTCAGACACCTCTCAAGTGGGGCATGAATGTGAACATTAGATGACCTGTGTAACGTGTCCGTGTGACATAGATATGTATAGATATTGACATTATTGTGTAGATGTTTGACTCTTCAGTACTTGGCCTTCATCAAAGTAGGTGAATCACTGTACTTTAAAAGAATGTACTTGTGTACATAAAATATACAGAAAACAGACCTATAGATGTTGTCATAACCCATTTATAAAGACAGAGAATTTTGAGGCTTTTGCAGGTAAATAGATGCAACTTGAAACCACCATGCTCAGTGAATGAGTCTGACACAGAAGGTGAAATATCAACTGGTTTCTCTAATATGAGAAACCCAGAATACAGTTATTTCATAGAACTAAATGAGGGGGATAGTGGGATTCAGGTAGGGGAAGGGTGTGGGAGGGTCAACAAAGGGAGAAGGGAGGTGTTTGTGATGCTGACACAATATATGTGTGCACAGATTCTCAAGTTCAATGTAAATATTATGTATTGCATGTATACATGTTACTCAGGTGAGAAAAATGTAGTCATACATTAAATCCCAAAGGTTTTCTTAGTTGCAGCATCGGCTTCCCCTTCCACTCACTGATGGACTAAAAAATGCTTGCAGGTGAGGGCTTGGGGAACTCAAGAGGAAGCCTCCCTCAGCCAACGGGAAAGGCTCTTTCCTTTTTAAGTCTTTTGATATCATTAAGAAACTTTATTTCATCTTTATTGCAGCGAGGCTATAAACCTGGATGAGCAATCTTTCCTTTCTGTGGAGTAAAGAAAAGATGAATTATTTTGTTAACAAACAATCACTATGCTTTAAAAAGAATGTGCTTGAAGTGTAGTAATAATGTAATATTGGAACTATGTAGTAAATGTAATATTCTGCATTACAGAAAACATAAATGTAGTTGGATATTAAGTCTTCAAAGGCTTTTCCTTATGGGCTTGCAGAATTCCCCAAGGATAATTTTCTTAGAGCAGGGAGAAAATTCTTTTGACCCACAATTTGTTTCTTCTCTTTCCCCAACTCCATGAAGTAAAGGTCCAGATAAGGAAAAGCGCAATGCTGTCACCTTGGAGACTTCCCCTTGGAAGATGAAGTGAGCGACCCCTCTGCCAGGCAGGGACAGGGTTAACCCAAGCCTTGCCCTGCATCTAGAAGTGCAGGACCCCTGCTCCTTGGGCGTGGCCATTGCTGAGCCATCACCTGCTGCCCGTACCTTACTTCACCTTTGCTACCCCTCCTCTCATGGGGCACCTGGGTGATGCATCCAAGCCACCCGAGCCCGTACATGGCCAAGAGGTTTTCTTAGGTGTGGATGAGAAGTGGGCAGACTGAGTCAATGTCAAGAGGTCAGCAGTTCCCAGGTGTAGAAGAGTCACCCCACAGTATTAGGGGGAAGTGATCCACACTCCATGGATTAGGGTCATCAGGCCAGCGGGTCATACTTCCTAGTGAACCCATGTTGGTTAGGGCTTCAATGAACGTGTTCTGATTACCTCAGCATTGGCTAAGCAATAACCATATATCTGCTAAATCTCAGCTCTCAGTGGAAAAGGACCATGATAATGAGGGGTGAATGTCAGAGTGGGGGGCTGGGCTGCACTTTTGGGCTCACCCTTGAATTGTCAAGGCTGCCAGTGAGATGCTGGAGGCAATCATAGATGCTCACATCCTGCCTTGGCCCCAGCGAGGTAAGTGACCCATAGGCTCCATGAATCATGCATATATTCTGTCAAATAATGAAGCTTTAAACTGCCTGGAGAAGTGCTGTACTCATTTTGTCCATCTGAAACAGCATGATTCAGTATGCAATTACCTTGACATACTCCAAAAAAGCCTTTTGCTGAAACTATTTGAAAATTTTCTGAATGACTTCATAGGTGGGCAAGGCAAGACCTTCATGGTTAGCAAAAATGATGGAGCCATCAGGGGACTAGGCATTAGGGATCTTTGGAGCCTGTGCCAGTCCAAGAGTGGGGGCCTCTAACCTTTGGCCTGAAGCCAGGTGGGAACTGCTGCACGTAGCAGCAGGTGAGCAAGCTAAGCTTCGTCTGTATTTACAGCTGCTCCCCATCACTAACATTGCCCCCCAAGGTCCACCTTCTGTCAGTTCAGCAAAACCTGTCCCTGGTACCAGGAATTTGGTGATCCCTGCCCAGGAGCATATGCGTATTGAGAGGGGACATCCTCAGCTTCACGTGATGGAGTCCAGTCATCTGGTATCTCTTACCTTGCAGACCCGGGCTTGACTCAGGGCTACATCCTGCCTGTGAATTGTTAGTATAAAACCTCACACAAGATTATCTGTGGCTCCCATATTTATGATTCCTAGTGAATTTGTCAAATATCTTCCTACAAGCAGCATGATGAACGGTGAGGGTAGTGAGGCCCATGGGGCACGTCCCAGGCACCCATACCTTGGCCTGCTCTCGGCTGTGTTCATACACTGGTCTCATCCCGGTTATGCCTCCCAGACTAAAGCCCTGACTCTTAGCTCCTTCTCTGTGTCTCATCGCGTCACTGGGGCTCCAGGAAGCAGAGAGATTTTTGTATAATGAAGCCAATGTTCTAATCACAGGTGTCATTTGAATTTCAGCTAAAAATCAATTAATTTTCTTTCATATCAAGGTTTGGGAGGAATAGTAATCAGTAAATGTAATAAAACAGACACATCAGACAGCACAGTGATGCCTCTATAAAACTTAATCTAGTACTTTATTAAAGTTTTCAAAAATCTAGTTTGCAGCCCACTAGTGAGTTGTAAATACATACTGAAACTCAAGGGTTTCTTCCTTTTTTTTTTTTTTTTGTTCTTTTGGGCAAATGATTTACGATTTTGTGTGTATTTCTTTTGTGTAAGAATAAAGGCTACTTGTTAGTAACCCAAATAAGTTGTCATTCTCCCGGAAATGCTGCATGACTAAGGTTTACTGAGCTTTCTTCGTTTTGTATTCTGCTAGAAAATTAACTGCTACCTCTTGGAAACATTGCAGACCTCCTGCATGCAAATAATTAGACTTCATCCCATTGGGGGAGGGTAATTTGTTACCAGTGTATCATGAGTGTTGTCTTAAATTGTTAGTGATTTTCAGTTGCTGTGGTCCTTGCTTTTTAATTATAAATTAGTGTTGGCTTAGTTTCCTCATTATCAGCTAAGTTTTCTGTGGGATGTCTGGCTAATCCTATAGTATGAATGATGCATATTTACGTATTTTGAATCTTAAACTTCCCAAAAACAGTATGTCATTCTTGAATTTTCATTCAGAAATAGTTCATCTATTTTCTTATGGCTAGAACATATTTACATAATCACCCTAAAATTCACTTGGATTGGTGACCCTTTTTTAGGGGCGCTGTTATACACTGCCTCTGAACTTCTGTGATCTTTTCTCGTGGAAGATAACACTTTTATTTTTACATCCATAGGTCATTGTATTTCAAAGTAAGAGAAGGTTAGTAGGTTCATCTGATTTTATAAAAAAATTAGTGATTCATAATTACTCTTTTCAAAAATTTATCATCTAAGAATTTTTCTATTGGGAAATAGAATTAAGTTGGAATTGGATATTTTATCTGTTCAGTGTGCTGTGGTTGGGAAAACTAGCCACTTTTTAAAGAAACTGTATGTATAAGCCAGTCTTCATAGAACTCCAAATTTAAACACAAAAATGCCAATAATAAGCAAATCCCACCTTTTTCTGAAATACAGAGAAAAAGACACAGGACCATGCTGTTGGGAAGCTTCTCAGATGAGGTCTTACTGTGATGTTTCCCCATCTGCTGAAAATGCGGGTTCCCCCATCCTGGTAAGGCGGTTGGAAATTGAGGTCACTGGGTGAACATCTGTAGGCCAACATTTTTGATGGCTGCTCCAAGGATTGTTTAGAAGGAAAATCAAGTGTATTGTGTGTATGTTGCCAGTCTACACCTTTCTATCTCTCACGGTCTAGGTAATCAATAGCAGTGATTTGTCCCTGAGGAGCCTGGGTGTGGTTTTGGAACCCTCTTTTCTGTAGGCACTGCTACAGTACACTGCGGCAGCATGCGAGGGGAGAGGGCAGCCATCCCCAAAGTGAGTGAACTGGCTAACCATCCCAGACTCTTCTATATCACTCCCATCAGAAAGCTGCCGTAACACTCTTTGCATTAAACATGAAAAAAATGGATCAAATTTTAATTATACTCACAGAGCCACTCAGGTCTAGTTGGTACTATTTGAGAGAGCACTGTTTTAGACAGTTCTGTTTATTTCTAACAGTCTCAAAACTCTTTGTCCTGCTTCCAGGAAGTCTGGGTTCCCCTCCCCATCCCGCTCCAGCTCTTTGTCTAGGATGCACACCTGGGTGAGACAAGGTCTCTCACGGATCAGAGGCTGCGCTGTCATACAGCAGGAGGGAAGATTCAGGAGGCCCTCCAGAGGGGATGGCTTCCTGTTAGGCTTTGAAATCTGAGCAGGGAGCCCTGGGCTGGCAGGAGAACATCAAGGGTGGCCTGTGCAACCCAGGGGAAAAGAACAAGGAAAGACTGAGAGGCAGGCACAGAGGTAAGTCAGGGGCCAGTGGCCCTGGGTGGCTGGAGGTCCCTTCTACTTAAGGAACAGTTGTGTGATTCCACTTAAAGGGACAGTGGGATTTGCTTCCCCAGTTACTCTTTTGCATCCTAAAGGCTGCCTACGTGTGCAGGGGTGATCACAGATGGGTATCGAGGCGAGGCGAGACGGGAGAAAGAGCCTCTGTGCTGCAATGAAACCCAAGCAGTCAGTGATCAAAGACGCAGGAATCCTATTCTGGCCCGACTTTCCAAGCCTTGTGAGGCCTTTCGCACCTTTGCATTAATCTTGCCTTTACACAGTAGAGGACAAAAACGCCACTTGCATCTGTTTATCTCTGACCCAGCGCCCAAGGAGGCTAGGTTTTTATTTTTACCACACAACGAATTTAATACTTGATATTCTACAAGTGTTACCGACCACCTAGTAGGTGTAGAGAATGGCTCTTTCCCAGAATGATAGAAAGGACAGTTAGTTAAAATCAGTGTTTTAGCACTGAATTCCCTGGCGGGTCAGAGGGTCTACGAGACTGCTATACCTGGCCTCCTGGCAGTGACAGAGACAGTGTGTGGTACCCAGTGGGAGCGGATAAATGAATGAATGATCTTAAACATTCCATGTTTCGTTTCATCCTCACAATAACCATGAGAAGTAGGCCATCTTTCTAATTAATCAGTACAGAAAATGTTAAGAGAAGTTAGTTGACCCATCCAACATCATCCAGCTTGGGAGAGCAAGTGGGGGGTTTTCCAGCCTCTGTATAAAGGCTCAGTGAGTGGAGGGCTCGCTCTCTGCAGGCCCCAATATGATGTGTCCTTTACACTATGAGATGATGGTTGGTCTGCAGCGTAGCCCTACCGGGCTGTTCACCATTGCAGTCCTCATCGTACAGATACGGCAAACCGAGGAGAGCCACGAGAAGACGAGCATAGGCTGTGTGTGGGCTCTCCAGCCCCCGTCCTGCAGAGCAGGTTTCTGTGGGGTCAGGGCTCTGCATTAGCTGGTGTCCCTTCCTTGGGCCTCTTCTTGGTCTGCCTTATGTGGTGGTTTGGAGCCTTATGGTTGAGTAATGCTAGTACCTCATTTTGGGGTGCAAACATGCCTAGCTGGGAACGTGGCTTCTTTCCTATTTGGCTGAACAGCACCACATTTGCAAGTCTTTTTTAGAACTTGGAGATCCTTTCGTGTTCCACACCGGGCAACAGTAGCATAGAATGAGTCTGTATGTCAGACAAGGGCTTCCTGTACATTTCCTATTAGACTCAAAATGAAGTTATAAATCATTCACATTGGGAAAGAATTCTCTCCAACCACGATTTAACTTTTTTGAGAAGATTTTTTGGCATTTATCACGTTGAGACTTTATAAATTATGTAGAATATTGTAAAGTGGGCTGACCTTTCTGGTAAGTGATTTGATCATTTGCAGCCATGCTTTTTGCTAAAATATTGAATTTTCCATCTTTCAAATAAAGCTCTCTAGACCCATAGCCCAGTAACAAGTGAAATTACTTACATAATCAGACGAGAAATTTTCCTTTCCAGTTCTTCTTAGCATCAAAATAAATATCTTTTTCTACTCCTAAAAATATCTCCACGGCAAGTGACAGCAATTCCCTGACGTACACCCTATTTTCCCTATGACAGTGCCATTGGAGACATTGCTAATCAATTATAGCATGTTTTCAGTTGAACTCTCATGCAGCCTCTTCCAAGCCTTATTCTCTAGCCGTTAAGTTACTAAGTGAGACAGGAATGATTATAAAAACAACCCCGAGGACCATCCTCAGAACAAGTGCTGCCTGGTACCTACTACATTCACATGGACTTAATTGTTTAGCCAGATCTCACCCACTCTGGTGGCTTGCACCTGTAATGTCCCTCCTAAGCCTCCTGCATTTGGAGGGTGACTGGATTGTGGGGTTTATTGGGTCAACTGGATTAGTGTCCTGATTCATGTGCTAAAAGGTGGGGGCTGATGGACAGGGGCAGGTCACTGAGGGCCTGAGGGCGTGGCCTGCAGGGATCAATTGCTGCCCTGGGCTCTTTCTAACTCTTCCGCTCTGGTTCCTGTCTTTTCGTGCTGTGAGCAGCTTCTCTCTGGCGAGGTTGTCTGCCATGCCCCTCCTCCATTGCTAGCTGGCCACGAGTGGACTGAAACCTTTCCGCCATTACTGAAACAAGCGTTTCAAACAAAGTGTGGGTGTTGGACATTGAGTCCCAGTGACAAAGATACCCTCTGACTGTTGACTTAAAGTATGTCTAGGGATAAGGACAGCCCATGTGCCAGACAAACCAGGAGTTTACATTCTATCTATGTCATTATTTTGCTTATTTGCTCTTAGTGTAAGTCAAGACAGCTGTCCCTGCCTCACCCAGGAAATGCTGATTCCTGTTTACAAAAGCCCTACCTTGCAGGCTAGAATAGGAGAAGCTATGTGTTCTGTACCTACTGTGGAGTAGGTATTTGGCTTGTGGTATCTTGTCATATGGCTTTATAAATACATGAATGTCAGAACAAAGGCAGGATAGTTAGACGGATACATATACCCATATTCTATATTTACTATATGCATACATATATTTTTAATAAAAAAGCGCACGTAGAAGTTTCATGATTTCATCTAGTTATGCACCTGTGGTCATATCTGAGTCTCATGATAATATAATGCATGTATTTAGCACAAGAATAGGATAGAGATTTTAGGGTGGCTCTTGACTCCGAAATTCAGAATTGTTAGCCGTGAGGTGTAGATCAATATGAATAAGCTAATATTTATAACATCTTCCTTCCAACAGCATATTGCATGTGTAATTATTGCTGAAAATGCACTTGTCATAAAGTTTTGTGGTACCTGTGTGATGCCAAATGATGGGGAACTTGGGTAATTAATTTAAAGAATAGGCCAGTAATTCATTCAAGGGAACCAGTCCCAAACCAGAATTGCTGTTTCCTTACTTTCAGGCAGGAATGTAAGCCTATTATAACTTTATTAAAGCAGCTATTGGTCAGCTGAAATTGTATACCATTTGTCTGTACGTCCCCAAGTCCTGTTTTTATTTCTGTATGTTATTTTGGGGTGCTGAAGGTTGAGCACAGGGCTCCATGCATGTTAAGCCCATGCTCTATCACTGAGCTACATCTTTGGCTTTTTTCCTTTGAATTAATTTTACTATTCCTTAAATTCAAAAATTTGTTTCCTCTTTGTCCTAGGACCCAACTAATAAAGGAAAAGATCAAGGGGTTGTTTATAAATACAAGGACACCTAAGTGTCCGTGGGACATCTCCCAGGGGACCATCTGTGGTTTTCAGTTGTACTCTTCTGTGCACCTCATGTTTTCTACCCTGAGGACAGAATGATGTCTTCGTGTATGAAGAATTAACCTAAGCAACATGACGTCTAATGTTCTCAGCCGTAGCAGAAAGAAAAAATTAAAAGAAGTGTCAGTGAGATGTTTCCAGTGTTTTAAAACTCTGGGGGTTTGAAACTATTATGAGCGATTAGCCTGCATTGTTAAAACCAGAGATAATAGATATTGTAAGATGACGATAAATTTGCAATTAGCATTTCAGAGTCTCCCAAGCACTCTACCCAAGAGGCACTAACCTACCCAGAAGAGGTCAGAAGCTTTACAGAGAAGCCTTGCTGAGTTCTTTGATAAAACTTTATTATTTCTTTTTTTTTACTGTCCTCATTAACATACTTCAAAAATGCTCTTAAAGTATTTCCGGCAAGCAGAGCATCTGAGTAATTCCACAGGAGTGTAAAGGATTTATTAATTATAATCTTTTTGTGAGTCTATTTATATTCAATTGTGACATTAATAGGTTGCCAAAACAAATGAGAGTTAATTGTATTTAATTAAATTGTTGAAAACAAGTAAGGGTAGTTTATTATTACTGTGAGCAGAAAGCCCCATTGATGTGCTTTGCGTGTGAATAAGACCCGTGTAAAGTTCTTTCTATTCACAACAGCATTCTTCATCGGCTGAAAGCAATATAAAAATGCTAATACAGGAGAGTGGTTGTAGCCATAGAGTGTTTGCAAGTGGAAGCTTTCCATACTATCTGGTATCTTCTCTCCAAGAGTATGGAAATAAAAGTGTGATTCCTGACAAGGCAGATGTCCCTCCCTTCCACCTCGGGCCATTTGGGAGCTGTAAGGTGATGTCTACCGGTCCATCCTTTCTTCCTTCTATGCGTTGGTGGGAGGAAGTGTCTAAGATCTGGGCCAAATACTCCATGATGAATATAGTGCCTCAGGTATGAGCAGTAGTGAGAACAGACTGCCAAGGGTAGGGAATGGAGTTCTGGCGAAGACGAATTCTCCATGAAGACAGTAGCATATTCTCTTTTGTCAGAGGCGGAAGAGAAGTTTGCAAATTCCAGTTAGGAAACTGGAGAAAAGTACATTCAAATGCTTTAGAGGTAGCGGGAAGGAGAGGAGAATCTGAATGTGGAAGAAGCTACTTAGTGCACCTTGCCTTCTGTCTAAGATTGAGAAACGTAGGGTGACCAGCAAATATGGCGAATGTTTAGATTCAGTTTTAGGAAAAGTTCAAGACAGTGAAAGACACATTATCATTATTCTCCCCCTCAAAATCCTTCCCAGTTCTTCAGACACACTGCCACCATTGTTCTTGCCCCTTCCTGAAGCGGTCCTGGAGGTCCTCTTCTGTGCATGTCTTCAGTTGTGTTGCAGCTGCCTCCCTGCTCCAGAATCAAGATTATTTACCTTTCATGGCCTGTTTGATTTCAGGAAAGTTCCAGAGGTTGTGCACGACCAGACGTGGAGACTAAGGTGAACACAAGCTGGGATGTTTTTGAAAGAAAGTGCCGTAGACATTTGTAGTCAATGCAGGACACCAAAGCAGCCATGATAGCAAAAGTAAAGACCTTCACAAAGGAGGACTTGTAGAACTGTACCAGAAAGCAGTGAGAACAAGGGGACGGTTGCGTTCAAGGTGAAGGGAAATGTTTTGAGAGGCATTAGTGGTGGCATTTCTTTTACTTTGATGATTTTTAAAATTCAAATACACATGCTATTTCTTGATTAGCCTTTGTATGTATTAAATTCAGACTTTACTACCACTTACTGTGCTTGGTCTATGCTAGAAATTCCATATTATAATATTATTATTATTTATTTGGTGGTGGTACTGGAGGCACTGGAGAAATTGAATTCAGAGCCTTCGAATGAAAGTATATCCTCAGCCCCTACTTATATATTTATTTAAATTTTGAGGCAAGATCTCACTGAGTCGCTCTGGTGGAACTCTGATACCTGGTCATCTGGCCTCGGCATCTGTGAGTCCCGGGGCTGTAGGGTTATACCACCAGGCCCGGCTTTCCATATTACTTCTGTAATGCTTGCACTTAGCACTGTGAGGTTAATTACTCTTCTTTGTACCAGTGTAGAATATAAGGCTCAAAGGGATTCAGTAATTTGTCCGCAGTGGTGCAGCCGGGATTTGAAGCAGAGCAATCATGTTCCAGATTCTATGCTCCCCATGATTACAGTCCAGAGACTCTGCCTCAGCCACTTTTGCTAGTGTTGGTTGAGGGAGACAGTATTAAGATGGAAATGAATGGATATCAGGGAGCGAGGCGATGCCATGGAAACCGATCATCCCCACTCTCAAAGGCTCGAAACAACAAAGTCATGTTCCTTGCCCATGCTACTGTCCCCATGCTGAGGGTGGCTCCGTGTCACTGTCCATTCAGAGTTAAGAGCAGCATCTGATTGAAATAGTATTGTTCACCAGGACAGAAAAAAAAGAGGAAGTTTTGGAGGGTCTAACATCAGGAAATAAATGCTACGGGTAGCAGGTCTCGCAAGTCACTTCTGCCTCAACTTGTTAGCCAGACTTGGTCACATGACTCAGCTGAATGTCTGGGGATGGAGAGGGGCCACCTGCCGTGTGAGAGCTTCTCGGTGACCACCATTCCTCCTGGCCATACGATGCCTTGGTGGTTCAGAAATGTTTCCTTTGTTAGAATACTCTTCCATTTTTGCATCCCGAAGCCTAGCTATCTTAGCTTATTTCAGCGTTCAGGTGAAACATCAGAAACTATTCAGTGTGTTGTCTATAAAGAGGGCAAAAAGGTAGACTAAAGGAAGAGGTAACCAGGTCACAGAATCCCACGTGCATCAAACACAAAGAACACGACAAGAAAAAAATGGCAAACACAGTGCCACCTGAGAGTCCACGGGACTCAACCAGGTGCCTTTCATGATTTTCTTACGTGCACCCACCTTTTCCACCTAAGGCTTACGCTGGTCTCCATTCTTTTCCTGTGGCTGACTTTTTGAATGAAAGGCTCTCACGTGGCCCAGCTGTCCTTGCATTGATCATGGCGCAGACCTTTGTGGCCCCACGTGTTCCTGTCCTTTCCTCCCCTGAGTCTTCCCCCACAGCAAATGTTTGATGGTCTCCCTCGCTCACCTCTTCTTTCCTTTCCTCCCCTGACCTTCCCGTTTGTGTGACACTCACCTGCCAGCCCACTCCCTTATTCCCAGATTTAAGAAGGATTTCCGGTTGCGAATAAAAGGTCCAAGCAACCGGTACTATCGATTGGGGTGCTGCTGCTTGCTTTAAGTGAAAATTCATGGGGCATAGTTAATAAGTAAATAATATTTTCTATTGTCCTAGGTATTTTTCCTTGCTCTTCTTTTCATTTCTAGAGCTCTATCTGCTAGTTGGCAGGCAGAGAAATCAGTTATGGATCAAATGCACCCAGTTGTCATGGATTAATGCATGCAAATGCTTTGATGACAGCAGGAGACAGAGGCTGGTGAGGTTGGATGCTGACTTGGGAAGAAAAAAAATTAATGAAGCTAGGAAAACAGTGCTAGCAGAGAACATTGCAATTTTAGGTGCTAAATGACTTATTTTCAAACCCCTAGGAGCATGGTAATATTATTCGTTTCCTCCTTCCTTTAATTAAGTGCTCTCATAATGCATGGTGACCTCGGCTAAAGAAAAGTTGTTTTAGGCAGAGATACGTGGGCTTCCTCAGAGCTCTTACTTAACGAACAGGATTTTTCCTTATTACCTTTAAAAAAATCATCATTGATGGGCAAAGCAGAAAAAAACTGCAGTACACCATTGTGAAGCAATGGAAAGGGAAGAAAAAAACTAGGAACACTAGTTTGGCCCATGACCACTTCTGTGTGTCACAGAAATCAGCACCGACTGCTGCCTCCCTGCGGGAGTTTAGCAAGATGGCATTTGCATATCATGCTTAGTTTTGTAAAATGTGGCTTTGACATTCGACCTTCCATCTTTTTGGAGTGGAATAAGGCTGAGGCAGCTATTTCTGTCATGATTTTAAAGGATTCTGTAGACGAGCTCGTTGCTACACTGACACGCACACATACACACAACACACATACATGTGCACGCACCCTCTCTCTTCATCATATGTTGTTAAGGTATTTTTAAATCATGTTCAGTAGGAAAGAGTGGGAAATTGCCTTAGCAACCGTCCTCACAAAGCTCTCATTGAGTGCTTCTCTTGCCTAAGAGTGTCTCCGGCCTACTGGTTGATGCCTTACCGGTTGGATTCTCTGGCCTGTTGTCTTAGATTGTGGCAAGATTTGGAATGACTTCCTTCTCTCATCTCAACAAAATTCTCTTGATCATAAACCTGAGCTGCCCTGTTCCTAAAGGTCTTCGGCTATCTTTCGTCCTGCATCGCGATGGTCGTCAACCACAGCTCTGCCATTCCTCACTTCCGCAGCCTAGGAATCAAACCTCCGCTTTCCTCTTTCTCTCAGATTTCTCATTCCATCTGTCAGCAAAGCTACGTACCCTTCCGGTTTCTCTGAGGTGGGTACTGTAGGGGCCCTGCGGTCTTATTTTCGCCTTCACCTTTGTAGACAGAATGGTAGCAGGAGTTGTCATGTCCTTTATTGGCCCAAGCCCATATTCATATTTAATCTGAGTAGGAGCACATCCTCACATTGGTCCCTGCACACTGTGCCTTCTGCATCACTTCGGCTCCTTGTATTGTGACAACTGTCCCTGTGTGTCCTCTTCTTGGCTTGCTCCCTTATCCACAGAAGCCTCTCGCTGCCCCTTCAGATACAGAAACTTCTGCATTCATTGGCTCTTACTCAACCTGGAATGCCTTCCCCATATATGTTCTTCTGTGACTCCCCAGGCCTAGGGCCCCTTCGTGTGTGCGTGCGTGTGCGTGCGTGCGTGTGTGTGTGTGACTAGAGATTGAACCCATGCCCACACATGCTAGGCAAGTGCTCTGCCCCTGGGCTATATCCCCAATCCTTATTAATTGATTTTTCACCGCGTCCTTCTCCCAGAATTCCACATTTCCTCATTATCTCCTGCTTTTGTGCAGTAGCATTTGTTTCCTTTTGACTTACTAGAATTCATGTGCTTATTAAACTTGCTGTTTGTCTCCCCTCTCCCTACTAGATGATGTGAGTTCTACAAGGGCAGAGATGCCATTACTTTCATCCCTCATACACCACTGGGCCAGAAGTAGCCCCTGAAATGAGTGTTCACTGACGGAATGAATCGAAGAAGCTTTAGGACCTTTAGATGGAGACCTTTCTTTTTAATTTTCTGGTGTTTTGTTGTTGTTGTTTGTTTTAATTTGTTTTGTTTTGTTTTGTTTTTGGATATAGGGTCTCACTCTGTAGCCCAGGCTGGTCCTGAACTCACTTTGTAGTCCAGGCTTGTCTCAAACTCACAACAATCTTCCTCCCTCATCTTCCTGATTGTTGACATTACAGATTACTGGCATGTGCCGCCATACCTGGCTTATGTGGCTGGTGGGGAATCAAATCCATCTCCTTGTGCTTGCTGGGCAGGTGCTTTAGTCACTGAGCTACACCCCAACCCCTCCCTCTATTTCTTATAAAAATGTATTTAACTATTCACATCCCAACCTTCTAGCCAGCAATTCTGCTAAAAATGGAATTTCCTCCTGGCTTTGGTGGCTCCGTCCCCAGAATTGCCCCAAGTCTAGTGGTCATGGGAGTCACTGCAGCGACTGATCTCATGAGGATAAAACCGGTGGCCCAACACATGATAGATAACACACTTCTGAACAGGCTTTGTGGTCAGTGGTGATGTGAAGTTATATCCCACTCTAGGATCCGTTTTCCTCAATTCTCTAACAGAAATCCAAATGGCAAAATAATACGAATTTTGAACACAGAGTTCTTTTTAAAAATGAGAATACCAGTTTTAAATGTCCTTTTTTTCTGATGTAATCACATTTAAATTACATAAAGACTTTCTCCATGGCTGGATTCTGTGAACTGGCCGTACATGTGTGCCCACATGCCTACACTGTCACTCTTAAATGTCTACATTAGTTAATCTTCACAGGAACCTAAGGATGCAGGGGCTTTTATTACCCAGTTTTTCAGAAGTGGAAATAGGGCTAAGCACTTTTTCACCTTCACACAGCTAGTGAACGGTAAAGTTGGGGTGCAGCCTCCACAGTCCCAGTCTCCAAATTACCATGTGTATACACTCACTTAGGTATGCCTTTGTTCTGGAAAAGGGGGTACATAGTTATCTTGGGACAATAGTTTTTGGGGCAAGTACATTACCTTTCCCATTGCTGGGACAAAGGATGTGAATGAAACCCACAACTTCAGGGAAGAGAAGGTTACTTGGCTCCTGGCTTCTGTTTGTGGTCACCTGCCTCCAAGGAGGAAACATCATGGCAGGAGGGAAGGAGGCAGGTGGGAGAGGGTAGGAGAGCAGGGATCAAGAGGGCAGGGCCAGGGCATGGCAGAGCGAAGCCACTTAGGTTGTGGCAACTGAGAATTGGAGCACAGCAGGGAGAAGAGCGTCGCTGAGGAGCACACCCTCTAGGGACACCTCCGACCTGCTTTAACGGGATCCCACCCCTAGCAGCACAGCAGCTACTATTCCAGATTAACCCATGGTGAGGATAGCGCCCCTTCATCCTGAGGACCTTTCGTGAATCTCACAGTGTGGTCAATTTTGCAGTTAAGTCTAACCACCCCGGAGAATAAACCATGTTTGCTGACCTTATGGGGCACTTTTCTAAGAGTCTCCTTAAGGAAAAAAAAAAAAAAAACAGTTGATTGTTTCAATACTGGACAGCTGAAAATAGATTTCCCCCCATGACACATCAGCTGAGCCTTGAGGGGTTTGTGTCCGGGTAAAGATGCCAGAGTTGGTTTTAGTTTCCTGGCATTCTCAGAGCCAGCTGAAGGCGTCTTCTGAAGAAGAGCCGGTCAGACGTGGAGAGAGTCTGCGTGCCACACCTGGGTCAGTCCAGTTTCTGGGATATTGATCGTCGTAGGATGTGGTTCAGCTGCAGAGTAGGACAGGTCTATTGCTTGTGGAACGCGTGATTTTTTTTTTTTTTTTTTTTTTTTTTTTTTGCTGGAAGCGTCCCAGGCCCCAACCGATGCTTTGGAAGCAGTGCCACCTGCCAACTCACGCTGAGCCGACGTCACTGACGTTTCCCCGGGGTCTAGGGTCACATCTAGTTGAATCTCTGCTTGCTTGGCTGCTATTAGACTTAGAGTGTGGTCATTACTTTTGTCCCTGTTGCTCTCTCTCATTAGATTTTAACCTTCATTTCATCTTCTTTGAAACTTTAAAAATTTCCGCACTTTCATCTGCTGTGTCAACTAGAATTCCCAGCTTAATGGTTTTTAAAGAGAAAAAGACTTAATAAGTGAAATCTTAAATGTGAATAGAACATTTAAGTTCCAGGAACGGCGTGACAGCACGCTAGCACCTCATCACTTTTGTGAATTTAACAAGGGTTTTTAAGCTCCTTCTATGTGAACTAAGAGACAGAAATCCCAGGAAAAATATTATTTGGAAAAAGATAATCTACAGCATATTCTAGTGCAACAGAAATGTAGTGCAACAGAAACACACTGTGGGCCATATGTAACTTAAAAATTTTAGTAACCATGTTTTTAATGGTTTAAAAAATTGAGATGAATTAAAATATGGTGTCTAAATCAACTTACCCAAAATACTCATTTTTTTAACAAATATTCCGTGGTTCCTGGTAACATGTTAGCAAAAACTAGGTGGTTTAACACAGTGGAAATTTATTCCCTTAGTGTTATGGAGAACAGAAATCCAATTAGTCCTTTCGTGGTCTTTTCTGCCTTCTCATGGGTGAGGCTCTTTCCCCGCTGTGGCTGCTACTCGGGTCACTCTTGTCTCAGCCTCTGTGGCCGCAGCATTCATTCCTCTCTATCAAATCGCTCATGACCTCACTCTTAAAAGAACACTTGGCTTTGGATTTAAAGCCACCTAATCTAGGTAAGCCTCTCCTCTTATGATTTTTATTCATTTTATTTTTATTTTTTTGGTCACGTGTGGTGGTTAAGGTTCATTGTGGACTTGATTGGATTGGGGCCAACCCACAGAATTAGTAGTGGCCACTTCCGGTTCCCAGGAGGCTGCTGAAGGGGCGATCGTGGGTGGTACACCTGGGCCCGGCCCTTGCTCTCTCTTGCTGCTTACCTGCTCTGTTTCCCTGCCGTCACAAGCTGACCATCTTTATCTCACTGTGACGTTTCTGCCTGGGAGCCAGTTGGCCATGAATGGAATTCTTTGAAATCACGAGATAAGTCCTCGCCTCCTTTAAGTTGTGAGCGTTGGGTGTTTTGTTTCAACAGTGGTAAAGCTGATATCACATAAAATAGTATTCACTAAATGACTGTATACGTTAATATTTATAAATTCTGGGGATTAAGGCTAGTATTAGGTAACGTGTGCATATCTCCTGCGTGCCATTATTCAACCTGCTTCAATGCCACGCTTATATGTAATCAACATAATTATTTCTGGGGTGTTTTTATCTGTGCTAATTCTCTGATATCTGTTGTATGTTTAACTCTGACAGCATATTTTCATTAAGACACAGATTCTCATCAGAAATAATTGATCGGCACTGGGGCCTTGAAGGTATGTAGTTACAAAGAAATCAGGTCATACACTAGAGTTGTTCTATCCATATTGGAAAGTTTCCCAATAAGGAAACCAATACTGTTTTAAAATTTAGATAATACCAATAAAGTTAAACCTCCGTTTCTTTGGTCTTACCCTGGTTCCAGTGCTTGCTGGCCATAGGACCAGAGTGTCCGTGGAACTGGGTCATCAGCCTTTCGTCAGACATGAGCTCAATGCCCTTCTAAGTTCCCCTAATTAACTTCTCTTCAGAACATTAACTTGATGTCTTATGAGATGAAGAAGTAAGAGGATCTCCTTAAAATGTCAAGAGAATGAATATAACTGGAAATAAAATGGATAGCATTATTAATAATGAGGAACAGTAACGTCCTATCAGTCCAACAAGCCATAAAGATAAAACAAGTTTCGTCTGGCACGTGCTTAATGGTATTTTAAGCTATCTGTCTTTTATATGGTGCATTTTGCCTGCGAGGATTCCCAAATAAGATGCTGATTGTTTGCTCCTAATAGCAGTCCCAAGCTGAAAGGTACCTTTCCGAAGAGGAGAGAAAACCCCTTTTAAATGGTTTTAGAGAAACCACAAAATACCTCGTGTTATATGATGAGAAGTGTAAGAGCTTAGCTTCAGTTCCAGAAAGAAGTGCACCCACAGAGATGAAACTGAGGCTTCAGGGACTGTCAGGCTCCTGCATGGTGTTGCTGCAGTTTGCCAGGTATTACGTCCATCCTGGTGGCTGGATCTGGAGGGAACCCCAAAAGCTTCATGAGCCTGGATGCTGTGGGGTTTTTGTGGATTTCATGTGCTGCTAGGAGACGGGGCCCAGTGGTTGGGCGAGGTGGGTTACTGAGGGATGGCTTGGAAGGTGATGCTCATGCCCCGGCTTCTCCCCAGCCCGTTCTCTTGCAATGCGTAGCAGCTCGTCTCTGTCAGACCCTCACGCTGTGCCACCGTTGCCAGGCAGTCAGGGACTCAGACTTCCAAAGTGGGAGCTGAAACGAACCTTCCTTCCCTCACACCATGGATGTTAATATCATGTGCCAGCAACAAACAAGTCATTAACCACTTTCCAAACTTTGGAATTGTTTCTTACATAAACTCAGAAGTTCTTATTCAGGATTTAGTCTCAGTTTCTTTTTTCAGGGAAGAAAAGAAAAGTCTTTTTTATTTAAGAGTAGAAATGCACAGGACTCAGTCGGGAATATTTTAATACCATCGTGATTGGGTAGGGATAAATACTCAGTATGGATCGGGTCCTGGGATTAGCCATCCGAAGAGACTGATGTTGGAGGCATTTCCTCGCGGGATGCCTGGTGACCAATTTCATGTCCCACCTGGGTTCTCGTCTCATTCCCCAAACATTTCTGTGGGACGCTGTGCTGCTGCCCATCCGCACTGCAGGAAGAGATGGATCAAGTCGGCTCAAGTGCCAAGGCGGTTCAGAAACAGTGGGAGATGCTTAAAGATGAAAAAGAGCGTTGTCAGATGAGGAGCAGGAAGCTGCCTCCAGGTGTGAGGAATGGGAAGGTGTCGTGATGCTGCCCGAGAGGAATTGCAGAAGATCTTGGCTCAGGAGAAAATGGCCAAGGCAGGCGCCCGGGGGGGAAGGGAAGGCAGCTATTGTCATTAGCCTCGCTGTTCCTATGTGGCACGTTTGCCATCAAACTCTACGTCCATGACACAGTGGCCTGTGATGGGAAGGGATGGCAGAGGAGGTAAAGAAGCCATTTGGCAAGTTCTGTTTAAAAGAGTTGAGGTGATGTGGGGTAAACATCTACCCCAAATAGCATACAGCTGGAGTAAGTCGGAAGGCTAGATCTCATCTCTCCGGTCTCCTTTCCCGTGGCTTCTATTCTCAGTGCTGATCTAAACTCTGCTTAATTCATGTCCTATTGAGATAAACCAAACCAGAATCAAAGAAACACAGTGGTTATGCGTAATCTCTAAATTATACCTATTTGAATCTGTTTCTCGATTTTCTTCCTCTAAGCTGTGGAGTTGAGTCCATGTTAACTGCCCGAGCACACTGGATTCTGAGGCTCAGTGCTTTCTTACTCTTCTGTGAGATTTCTTTGTGTTTTGAGGGTGTGGGCGGCAACATCTCCGTGGAACACACCACCAGCTTCACTAGTCTGCGCGTGGGTCCTCAACATGCATTTTCAGTGTTGCTTTCAGAGGTGGGTAAACATTCTCCCGCAACATAGAGAGGAAATGCGCACAGACCGACACCATGACATTTGGTGGGCATCTTGCTCTACTGTTATTTTGGTCCTTTATCTCCTTTTCCTTCTTCCTCCTGTCCCTTATGCCACATTAAATTCTTGGCATCCAGTCCCCAAGTAAAAACCCGTGGCCAGGTGCTGAGCGTGGTGCCACACACTTGTCATCCCAGCACCCTGGGCGGCTGAGGCCGGAGGGCTGTGAGTCTGAGCCCAGCCTGGGCAACTTGGAAAGACTGTCTGAAAACTTGAATGAATAAGTAAATTAATTAAAAGGGCTCGGGGCATAGCTTACTGTGAAGGCCCTCAGTTTAATCCCTAGTACCACAAAGCAAAGCAAAACAGAACAAAAAGCTAAATAGTCTTGTCACCCCACTAACAAACCCGAAGGAATCCCCAGCCAGAGGGCCGAAGTTGATACGGTGTTCAGGCTTCACTGGCAGCTTAGCAGAGGTGGCATGAGTGTCATGTGGAATGAGAATTTAGTACAATCCCCTTTCAGGTAGCCCGGCTCCAGTGTCCCAGCGGTTCCCCGTGCCTGTCGTGTTCTTCCGAACCCAACCCACTTCTTTCTCAGGCACCGCCTTTCCCCGGCCCCTTCCCTTTCTCAGGTTCAGCTTCTTTTCGTCCAGACTCCCCTGTTTCCATGGGGGTGACCTCAAGTCACTTCCAAAGAACAGAAATTGGTTTCTCTAGAGCTTAACCTTCCTGCCAACCTGCCCAATAAGACAAAAGAATCTTCCTTAGGACCTGCACGTCCCAAATTTTAGTCCCTTGGCAGCCAATGGGGATTGACTTTAAAACGCCCATGAATGCCAAAGTTCTCAGATGCTCAAATCTCTGGTTAGTATTTGCATATAAGTTGCATGTATCTTCTTATAAACTTGAAGTCATTTCTGTGTGACTTATATCTAATACGGTATAAAAGTTGTACCATATTCTTAACTTTGTATTGGTTTTCTTGTGGTTATGTTATTTTTTCCTTGAATGTGTTCAGGTTGGGGGTGGGGGGTGTTAAATCCGCACATGTAAGATGTGTAGACGCAGAGGGCAGCTGTTCCCATAACTATGGTCTTCGCTCACCTTCCTGGCCCTTTCTTCCTTTCCTGCTTGGCCCTGTTTCCTCTCTCAAATCTTCCAGTTCTTCATTCCCATCCTGTCCCTTCCCATCTATGATATCCTCTCATTGCTCTCAAAATGGGGTCACAGGACAGAACACTTATTCTGTGGGGTCAGTGGATAATATCTATACTTACCAGTCATTTGGGAAGAAAATGCCCAGCTGGAGAAGACTTTTACAATAATGACAAAGTATTTAAACTGCCCCCCGTTTTCAATGAATACAGGTAATATCTCTTGTAATTTTCCACACGTTCCCATTGACCTAGTTGCTGGCATGGGTAATTGGGATTCACATTTTTCTGTGTCTTTCATACTTAATCTTTTCTTGCCAGTTGGCTCAGCTACTCTTACCCCCTCTCTGCCCTCACAGTTGGGGAGGACTCTTTGACTTTCAGCACCAGACATTCCTGGAACATGCTACTCCAAGGGTCCCTTTTTCGAAGTCTGCTTTTAGAAGCATTGGATTACTAGAGTTATAGTTTTTAGTGCGTATTTTTTATGTTTGTTAAATTTTTTGGTATTTTTAAAAGGCGTTCACTGTGCAAATATTTTAGCTTTTGACATTACTAGGTGTGTTGAATGTTCTGTTACACATCTTTTGCTTGCTTGTTTATTTATTTGGAGACAGGGTCTCGCTGTGTATCCTATGCTGGTCTTGAGCTCACTATTAATCTCAGGCTGGCTTCAAAGTCACAGCACTCCTCCTGTCTCAGCCTCCCAAGTGCTGGGATCACAGGCCTGCACCACCATACCCAGCTTATGTGCTTCTGGGGAATCAAATCTTAATGATACCAATTTCTGGAAAAAAAAGTTAAATAAGTTTATGGGAACAAAAGAAATGGCACCATCACTCAGAAAACAGTTTGATAGTTTCTTATCAAATGAAACATATACTTAGTGTATGACTCAGCGGTTCTGGTACTAGGTATTTGCCCAGGAGAAAAGAAATTTATGTTCTCATAAAAACTGTGCATGAATATTTACTGAGGCTCTCTGTTCCCAATCACTGAGAACTGAAAACACTCCAAATGTCCAGTAAGGGGTAAGTAGGTAAACAAACCGTGGTCTGTTCACACAGTGGAACAGCTATAAAACAGAGGAGGACAGCAGCAAATATCAAATATGGCTGTGTCCCCACAGCACAATGCCAGATCCCAAATCACACCCCGCATGGGCTTATGTACATGATGTCCTGGAAAACATAGAATTACAGGACAGAAAACTTACCAGGGGTGTCCCAGGGTCTAGGAGTGAGGCTCAGTGTTTGGGCTTTGATAGAGGTACTTGAGATTGTGATGGTGGAGTGGTTGTAAGACTGTGAAATTTGTCAAAACTCGTGGGATAGTTCATAAAAAAACCTTTTTGAAAATAGTGAATAAAATACACCATAGAAAGATTTAGTGGCATCTTTTGTAGGTTGAGTCAACATTCCATGGGCGTCACCTAATGTCAGGGAGCGTGCCAGCCATCTTGACCTTCACATGCTGTGTTTTGAGGTGGGTAAAGCCAGCTGTGAGTCCACCACTTCCCGAGTGAGTCATGTTGAGTTGCAGGTGATGTTCAGATGGGGCTTGGTGAATCCTGTGTGTCTGGTTGTTTACTTGTAAATGCATACTACTTAGCTCCTCACTGCTCATCTCTCTGCCCTGTTGCGAATCTTGACCTCTTTCTCCCTCGTGAATGTCACCTCGTGAAGCCTACTCTGTGAGTCCCCAAAGAGATCGACTACAAGGACCATGCCTTCTATTTCTTGGCCAGTATGATTCCCGAGAGCCAACAAAATTGATGGTAAAACCATTTTTCCGAGTAATAAAGAAGCCAATCTGTGCTCATCCATGAGCAATAGGATTTTGAGTACTTTTCTGCCATATTGATATAGTTCTCTCTTTTTCGTTGGTGTAATTATTCCCTTACTGAGACTTACCTGACACCTTTTATATGCCAAATCCTGGGCGGGGAACTAATGAAGAGGAGCAAAGCCCTGCCCTCTGAAGTCTGTAGTCTGGTGGAGCAGAAAGATAAGTGACAGTTAGATGCAACCTGGTAATTGCAGTGATTGCAGAGAATTATGATTAATTTCTTCCTTGAGGAGGTCCTAGAAAAACACAGAGAGGTGGTGGCAGTGGTGCTAAGTCTTGAAGAATGAGCTCGTTTTTTCCCCTCCCTAAGGTAGAGAAGGGTGGGCTAAAGGTGCCAGCCCCCCCGCCCCCCCCCACACACACAAAGACAAAAATATCAAAGAGAAAAGCACCTGCGCAAGCGTGAGCAGCATGTTGTGTGTGTGGAGACATTTGAGGAGTGTCGGAGGGTGACACACACGGGAGCTTGTATCTAGACATGACACTGTAGGGGTGAGGACCAGGGCTCCATGAGAGGGAGTTTGTGCTTCCTCGTGTCTCAGGAGAAGGCCTTTATGCTTTGGCCTTGCAGACCTGTGCCAAGGTACCCAGAGGCCACAGGGCCTGGGTCTCTCCCTGAGCCCACAATCTGGTTTCAGTGCGAAAGATGAGAAACTTACCCTCTTTTTTGGCTGCTTTTCAAAAAACTGTCTAGATATGGAGGTTTTATGTCTAAACTAGAGTTTCAATTTTTCCCAGTGACACTCTTCTCCTCAACAAAGTAGATAATCCATTTTGGAAGAAATACAGTCTGTGCATGGGATTCGGTAAAACTATTTTCAGTTTTAGTGGAAAAATATTCAGCCTGTAAATATTTTAATCTTTTCCTCTGGTAGATGGAAAGAGGCCCTCTTAAATGGTTTTTGGCAGGAAAGAGCCACAGTACGATTTGCATTTTAGCAGCATCACTCCGGAGGCAAGGTGGAAGGAGAAGGCTCTGGCAAGACAGATTTTACTGTGCTGGAGGCTCAATTTAAGCAAATCCTTTTTAAGCATCTTACAGGGAGCCAGGACAACAGAGGGAGAAAATATATGGTCACTGTCTGCCATTCTGTGCAAGGGGGATGCACCTGAAGAAAGTTGTGTGGCCTCTCCCTCTCTCCCCAGGACGGAAGCAAGAAGATGCAAGACGAAGAAGATGCCTTTGCGCTTAATTGCACCACAGCCTGATTCTGTTTGAATTATTGTGGCAGACGTGATCCTCATCTGATCACGCCGTTGACTGGCCACAGGAAGTCCCAGAGGCAGGCTCAGTTGCGCCTGCAGCGTAACGTGCGCTTGTTTCGCCTTGCCGAATCTTCAGTTATGTCTTATCCAGACCGTTGGTGTCGATCGATCACCGAGTCTGAAAAATCCTCCTTCTGCTTTTCTGAGCAGCCACCAGGGGAAGGGGAAGGGGAAGGAGAGAATTAGGAAAATCGAGACAAGTCATCAAAATCTCTTGAACTTCCAAGTTTTCTGTCAGAGAAACCTTTAGCCAGTGTCGTGGGGAGGTGCTGGTTTCAGCCTGAGCTGCTGGGACATCTCTAGTGCCGATGGAGTCATTTGCCTGGTCTGTGCTCTTCGCGGACTGTGGGCTCTCCGGGGCCAGGGGCGTGGCTGTCTCTGCTCACAGCTGCTGCCTGGATGGAGCTCAGCAAGTGTCACTGGCGGAAAAGAAGGGTGCCCAGGGGGCTGCAGAGTGATCTGTGGATGCTGGTGCAGTTGGAATGGTTTTCGAGCTACTGATGATTTAAAGTGAAGAGTATTTTTTAAAAAATCATATAGGAGCCAGTGCTTATAGAGACAAACTACATTAAAAGTACAAAAAAAGTAGCAACCCTTAGTGCCTTGGAGATATTTAATCCAGGTGGTTTTAAGTAAGCCTCACTACCCAGCAGGCATGACTGTTACCATTTTGGTGCACGACCTCCCAACTGCTTAGGAATATATAAATACATGTACACATTTATTTTCATAAAAATGAGACGCTACTATGCTTTTTGCTCAGTAGTTTATTTTTCTAATGATCTGTTATAGCTGCCTGCATGTTGCATCATAGATAACTTGTACTGCATGCGACTGTGCGTGGGTGTCTTTCTCCTTTAGTAGAGCGTAAACCTCACGAGGACAGGACCATGTCCTCTCTATCCTGTGTTTTATCCTCTTACCCTGCCTCCTGCCAGTCCCCACCTCAACACCGGTTGCTTCATAACCATCATTTTGTTTGTGTTAATTGCATGACCCCTTATTGTCTGAAGATAGTACAGTTCAGTTGCTGAATCTTCAGCTGTAAGAAACATTTTTTATGAGAGTATCCGCAACCAGTGGCATCCATATCAATATTAAGAATCATGTCTAGTTTTAATTATCCTGGTAATTATTAATTATAGAATAATACATGGATGAACCTACCATACAGAAATGGAAAACGTTCCAGATAAGAGACAAGCACTTCTCAACAGCCACCTTTCCATGCAGCAGTGAATCTTAATCCTCAGTTTGATTTGGCTATTCCTAGATTATATCTTAGGTTTTTAGCATTAAAGGAAGTGTATGCTCGTGTGTGTGTGTGTGTGTGTCCGTGTGTGTGTGTGTGTGTGTGTCCGTGTGTCTGTGTGTGTGTTCGTGTGCTGTAAATATTACCTTGTCATCGTTACTCAGCAAATTTCTCCTCACTCAGTGATTTCCTAGAGTTTCATCTTATAGACAGACAATGATGGCTAATTCCTTTTTCTTTCTTACTATTTTAAAAACTACTTCGGTGAGTAGCGGGATTACAACAGACACAGACCTTGCAGGTAGTGCAGTTCCAAGGTGATCAGTGATTTTTGAGATACAGGAATGGAATGGAGAGGTACTTTTGTAACCGTATTTTTATGAAGCATTTTCAAGAAAAGAGTCAAATTATCCTTTGACATGTTGAACTAGATGCTAGTTCTTTGACAAACCACTCTAGCAAAGCCTGCACTCACCTGTTCTGTTCTGCTAGAAATGATTTGATTCTGTCCCGGCCTCCCTCCCTCCTCAGCTGGCCCATCTCCCTAATTGTCCTGCAGAGCTCCTTGGCTCTGTCCAAGTCCAAGGCTGTCACTCTGGACTTTCCTCCCAGGCAAGATTCATAGCTCCGATCAGTAGGTTAGAACTGAGTAGCATCAAGAAATCCAGTCACAGATTTAATGACAGAAGCTGCAGAGCAAACTCTACGACTGAGAAAGTGTGTTCGTTAACACTGCCTGGGTGGAGCAGTGTTTCTACTGGTGCCTTGGTAGGAGATTAATACTCTGTTCGTAGCCACTAGGGCTTCATTTTGACAAGACTGCTGCTGTTTACGTTCGTCCTGTACTTCAGGAAGAGTGAACATCTGCCCTTAGCTTCAGAATCTCATGGAGGCCTGTTGACCTGTATGATCACAAAATACAGAGAATTTGTAAATTGAAGAAAATTTATTACATAAGTGGAGGACGTATTACCATGAATCCCTTCAAAATATGCCCACCCACTTCAAATACAATTTTCTGTTCTTGCCACTCTCTCAAACAGATCTGGAAGTCTCTTTCACAAGTGTCTTTAGTTTTACTGTCATGGCTACCTTGATGTCCTAAATTGATTTAAAACCTTTACCTTTCATGGTCAGTTTGACTTCGGAGAAGAGCTCGAGATTGTCCAGTCCCAGATCTCGGGGATAAGGTGAATAAGGACATGGAACAGTTTTACAAGCCTGCCTTCCATTGGATGACACTTGACATCAGCGTGCATTGGCATTTTGATTGTACTGCTGAAAGACCCCCAGGAAAGAGGACTTCCGGAACTGCTTCAGGAAGTGGCAAGAATGTTAGAATAAATTGTGTTGAAAGTCAGAGGACGGATTTTGAGGGGGATTCGTGGCAATGTGTCTTTTGCCGTCAGACATTTTTAAAATACACATCATCATTTTTGATCAGCCATTGTACATTCTTAGTCCCTTTCACTGCTGCCCCCACCAAGCCGGACTACGGAAATGAGACTCAGAAACCAGCTGCAGCAAACCCTCCTGGAGGTCTGATGGCCTTTCAGATCTTGCAAATTCCTTTCTACGTTGGAACTTGTCTTTTTCACTGGTCACACTCGTCCAATTAAGCATTACACGGCTTGGGGACAATGGACATTATTTTGAAAATTGCACTGAGATAATATGCTGCCAGTATACAAAGGCTAATTGCAATTATATCATTAAAATTATTATGTAAGATGACATAATTATAAGTCATATGGCTGATCACTGTAAAAGCATATACCTTATTATAAAGAAATCTGAAATTCAAAAACAAAAAAACCCTATTTTTTCAGTCTCTTTTCTTTTCCTAGCCTATATAATTATTCACATTCCCAGTAGATTGTTGAAGTTATTTTGCATAAAACACATCTTCCTTGCATGTAAAATCACCTGATAGGAATAATGGAACTGACTGGTTTATCAGAATTCAGTGTTTGTAACTCTCCAAGAGTTTATGCATGAGATAAAGCAAGCGAGCACACATACAGGCTTCTCAGTTGCCTGAAAACTTTCTTATTGAGAACATTAAGCATTTCATATAGATTATTTCATGCATCTTTGCTCCCTCCCTCTGAAGGAATGGTTTTTTCCCCCTCCCATTTTCCTGATAGAAATAACTCAAACGTGGGGAGTTTCAGAAAATGAACATGGGTTGAAAAGATTTGGAATTTAATATGTTGCTCATTAAACCATGCAGTCATTGAAAATCATCTGTTGAATATCTATTATGTTAGCTGTTGAGCCAAGTACCGGGACTGTGTGAGGAAACAGGACATTAAGTCAGAGCTGCTTCCCATCCCAAATGGGCAGAACCCACATTCCCTCGTAGTCTTCTCACTACATATGAGTGTTTTCCCAAGTTCTTACAAGATTCAAGTATATGGTGCTGTATGTAAAAGGTCAAGTTTGAGTTGGTCCAGTGAAAGAAGCATGTGGAGGACTTGGGAGGCGTGGCCTGTTCAGTAGAGGCCCCATCTCTGAGGCATGCATTGGTCTTTGGTTATTCACATACTGTGCTGTGAAAAATCACTGACCTAGACTGGAAGTTGCAATCATAGTTTACAGCAAGTCTTTGCTTGTTACCCTTAAGATTGTTCTCATATTCTTCAAAATGTGTGAATTCCTTGCCAATATTTAAAATATTTAGTAACATCCAGATTCTCTTCTCTTCTGGGAAAATCTCCATGTTTGGCCTCTCTTCATCATGGATGTCCATTTCTGCTCAACTCCTATTTTAGTAACATCTCTTGTCTTGCCCTAGTTTGCGTCACCTGTCACCGTGAGCCTACAGGACACTGTGCTCATGGATGTAACTTCGTGTTTTGGAAACACAGTATCACTAATTGTTGAAGATCATAGCCATCCATTACATTCCTCTAGTGATTGCATTCCTTTGAGTTGCATGTAACAGATTTTATTTTTTGATTTTGGTTAATGAGAACATTGACCATGACATATTTATGTGTGAGTGGAGTCCTGACTCCTTCCATCTCTAAGAATGGTATTATTTGTAAGAGTTTAGGCCTTACAGTTGCAAGGTGCAGATGTCAGTGATACTGGTTCAGTTCTTAAACCTTCAAGTGAATATTAATTTTCACTTCAGTCACCATTAATGTTGTGCTCTTACGATTTTTTAAATGTTAACGTAAAGAGCATATAGCATTTAGCGTGAAGAAGGTCCTGTCTTTCGCCTCCCCTTTTGCCTTGTGAGTCTAGTACTGTTTGCTTGAAGTAGAATTCAGGTGGTGACATTGGAGGAAGAGATGAATTGTGAAGATAGGATTTACTCACCTGCTCTTTCTTTTTGTTCATTAAATTTCATCTAGACCTTTGCTTTTAAGATCATCTCTCTGATGTGAGAAAAGAATTGTTTTTTTAAGAATCAATCGGATGAATGTTTACTTGCTTAAAGAATTCCCTTCAAGCGTGAAGAACTACCCAAGAATAAGTAATAATATGCAGTATCAAATAAATTACTCACAAATGCTTATTCTTTTAAATATATATATTTGAATACGTGTTTACAAGAAAGATGATAGATTAAGCAAACCAAAACACAAAATAACTTAGTCTGTTTTAGAAAATAGATTAATTTTCTTTAATGTGTATCAGAATTCTTCAAAGGGAGTTGATTTTGCTACCAAAGAAAAAGTTGAAGCCACAACATGAAAAATAAAAAAAGTGAGTTCATTATTCATAGAATTTTCAATGAGTTCTTTTTCTCTGGCATCTGAAAGAGAGGTTGGAGATGTTCCTTCTTTTTTTTCCTCTGAATCCTAAAAAAGGCTGGTACTGCTTACAGGATTGAAACATTCTTTTTCTCCTCAAAAATTTTTTTTCTTTCTGTCTGAAGACATTCTATAGAGTGTTAAATACTACTCACGAGTCCAGGAAGAAAAAAAAAAAGCTGGTTAATGGCATTTATCTTACAGTTGGCTATTTTTAAGAAAGTATATGTTGAATTTTTAAGGAAAAACTCAGTCCTGCTTTCTGAACACAAACTCCTTCCCATTGATCCCGCAAAGCCTTTTTTCTACTCAGACATTAAGACAGGAAAATTTACAGCTGTCAATTTAGAATCATTCTCTTAGAAGATCCTATTTTGAGAGCAGGCTTGACACACAGGCCATGCTCTTAGATTCGAATCCTTCCTGTTTACCATGTTTGTTCCTTCATTTGACTCTTCCGCGTTGGCTCTCTGCATATCATATACTTTTCCCTCTGGCACTTCCTGCAGTTATTCAGTGTGATAAAAATAATGTGATGAATGTTGAAAAGTTTAAAAAATTGCAGTAAAGGACACCTTGCCTGTAATCCCTCTTAAATACCCTCCCTCACTTTCAATACGGTTACCCCATGACCCTTGTCACTTTGTGAGCAGTTCTGGAAGCCCCCACTCCCGAGTATCTATCCTTGCACTGTTAAGGCTGCCTTGATGTCTTGAAGAGATTTAAAACAAGTATCTCGTGTAGTCGTTTTCTCTGTGGGGAAGAGCAGAATTTACATAGTGCCAGATCTAGTGAATAAGGTGGATGAGGACACACTGTGAGGTTTTTATCAGGCAGAAATTAGCCTGAACGTTTTGAATTGATTAAGGAAATCAAGGAAACCTCGAAAAGTCACTTGCTGAAAAGAACTTCTGTAACTACTTCAGAAAGTACCCGAACAATGGGTGTGTTCCAAGCAAGTGGGAGTATTTTGAGGGATTCTAATGGCCGTGTGCCTTTTATTGTAATACTTTTGAAAACTTTAAACATTCACTGTATTTTCTGGTCATACTTACACACTTTCACTTTTATTTTTGATTTTTCAGTTAATATTTCAGTCTTGTCCTCTGTGCACTACATAGAAACTCAATGACAGAGGGACTTTTGTTCTTTTATAGCTCAACATTGAAACTCTTGTGACTTGCAGTCTCTCATTGCATACCTCTTGAGTGAGGGTGTGTTGAGCCCCTCTGTGTTTCCCGTGGCATGATCTTTCGTTTCATAGAAGAATCTGGACTTCCTCTGCCGACCTGGGAGGCCTTCCCAGTGCAGCCTCCACTCACCTTTCTGAGCTCATCTGTTGCTACTTCCAGAGTTGACCTGAGTTCTCTTAGGGTGTAAAGAACGATACCAGGTCTGCTCTGAAAACCTCATTGGGACCACAGTTTGAATTATAGACTAGTCATTTACTAAGTATTCGACCTTCAAAAAGTTTTTTTTCCCTTTTTTTTTCTTTTTTAGTTTTCTGAGGGTCGACTCCCAGTCTCTAAAATGAAAATAATAATATTCTTGTGGCAGAACTGCTGTGAGGATTGGACTTAACGTGGTGAAATGCCTAGCATATGGACATCATCTGAGAGTAATTATTATTGTCGTATTGATTGAAAGTAGTATGAGTCAGCTAGTGCTTTGTAACAAATATCCACTCTGGCAGGCCTCTGTGAGTTGACTCCAAGTGTGTCTGTAGATCTTAGCTGGCTTACTTTTGGGAGTGACAATCGACTGATCTTATCTGTGAGGTTCTTCTTTGAGTTGAGACCAGCTAGCTCATATGTGCTCTGTGTGTCTCATTCTCTGACCAGGGTTTAAGAACCGGAGCTACCGGAGAAAGTTCTTCCCGTGGTATGGTTAGAAGGCAAAAGGTAAAAAATACCACAAGGCTTCCTAAGACCTAGTGTGGTGTCCTGTATGCCCACAAGTCTTTGACCAGAGACAGTCTTATGTAGTCCAAGTTATCGTTCATTAGATGATTTCCAAAGTCCTGAGACTTGCCTCCCAGCCTGGACAGACTGGGTGGTCTCCCCACATTCTTTAAGGACAGAGACAGTGGATGCCCACTGTACACCATGAAGGAAGGGTAACCATGCCTGGCTGGGTCCATTTCACATAGCCTCGAGATCTAGTGGTGGCACAAATGATGAGGATTTGTCAATCTGCTACTGGGTAATCTCGTAAGTTCTCAGCTTTGTGATCATCTCATTGTTTTCCTCAGCTTTATTCCATTTTGCATTTCAAGCGCCAGAGTTGACAAAGGAGACCAGTGTTGCAAGGGGAACATCTCGCATGCTGGAGGAGATTTCATTCACACATCATCCCGCTCTGTAAATAATCAGAAGTCACATTTCAGAGATGTTGTCCTAAATTAATTACTGAAGTTTTGGGAATTAGTTTAGTGATGCATTTTAATTACCTTGCCTCATTGGCAACATCTTTGCCCTAATAGGTTTACAGCTCCTCTTAGATTTATACTAATTCCTTCATTTTTTCTTATCTCCATTATTTATGTAAGCCATATTTCCAGAGAGACTACTCACTTTTGCAACCGCAGTGTTAGAGACAGTGCAGCTATTTTGGCAGTGGTTTTCAAGAGTTGGCAAAATCCATATCTTTATTTAGTTGCTGTACTACATGAGAAATTGGAACATAGGTCTGGGTAATTTTTTTTTTTTTGCCTGTAATGATAAGGCTATGTTTCAGTGACTCTGCTTGTAGGACTAAAAAATACTCCATCTTCAAAATACATTCATTGCTAACTGGATGAGTATTGTTTCATTAATCCCAGAAAATATTAACTTCAACTACATTAAAATGATTTTTTCCACTATTCAAATACTATATCAAAACTGTGTTCTGGATTACTTTGTGATATGTTTTTAACCTTTAAGCAATTGGTTGGTTACACATAGTTTACATAAGAGCTCTAGAAATGAAGCCTCAAAATTGCCCAGGTTAAGGGTCCAGTTCTCTTGCCGTTAAGATCTGCGTTGAGAATGTTGTTTCTTTGATAATAAGCATTGATACAGTGCTTACTGTGTTCAAGCATCCTGTTAAAGGTGCTCTATAAATATTCACATTTCGTTCACAACTTTCCAACTGGAAGTTGTCTCCATTGAACTACAAGTAGACTTGAGATTAAGAGAGGTCGTGGAACTCAGTCTGTGAGACAGCCAACAAGTGGCAGAGTTGAGACTTGGATTCAGATAGGCTGGTCCCAGATCCTGAGCTGTGTTGTACAAGCTACTTTACTGTATCAATAACAGTAACTTATCCTTGGTAACTGGTATCACCTACAGCACATTGAGTTTTAAAAAATTATAGGTAAGCATATTCCACTTGTGCCAGAAGTGGCATTCTCATGTAAGTACTATGCTTCCTAAAATTTTACAAAAAGTTTTTGCCTAGTTACTTACTCTGAAAAGTTATTCACTAACCCTTGTCTCCTTAGTTTTCCTTGTCATCATGAACATTAGCAGAGAGTGGGTCCCACACATGTGATCCCTCTAAGTCTCTGTTGTGAGAGCACTTGTCCTGTCCTGCAGTCAAGGCTAGCAGGTGCACGGGCACATATTTTACCATAAGAAACTCTTATCCAGATTCCACTAACCCTCTTCCCATCCTGTCTCAGACCCACATACTGGCACTTAAGCATGCAGCAATTTAAACGGTCCCCTGGTTGAAATAAGACCCACTGAAAATATGAAAAAAAAATGTAAGTGGAGGTCCACAAATAAGTGGCATGGTAGCCAGCTACATTTACGTGGGTGGCCCTGTGAGAATGTTTATTTTGCAGGAACAGCAGAACACTTTTAAAATATTTAATTGTATTTTGGTGGTACTTGGGATGGAACCCCAGGGCCTTTACTCTGAACTACATCCCTATCCCTTTTTATTTATTTATTTTTTAATTTTTAAAAGTCTTCAGACAGAATCTTGATAAATTGCTGAGTTGTCCAGTCTGGCCTCAAACTTACGATGCCTCTGCCTCTCCCTCAGCCTCCAGGATACTCTGGTGACAGCCCTGGCCACCAGCATGGCAGCAACCACTTTTGATCACAGTTGAAAGTCCTCATTTCCAGAATGCAATAATAAATTTTATTTTTTCTTTGTGGGGTGCCATGCAGTTTGTCTGGATTCAGCTGTCAAGGAACTAACTCTGTAGTGATGGCCAGGTGCATTGGTTGATCTCTTTGGTGATGAGGGACAGAAATCCTCCAGAGTCGTCTGCATGAGGGTTGGCAAGATACTGGGAAGATTTGTGTACCTGACTCGAAAACAGAGCAGCCAGGCCTGAGAAGAGCTCCAGCTGTTGGCAGATGAATGATGGCCCTTGAGATTTCAGACTTTTGAAACTTCAGAAGCTTTGACTCCATCACTGTGCTATAAGAGATGTGGGTCTCAGGCACTTTGAGGGCCTTTCAGATCATGCAAGAGGATGAACCTAGAGAGGGTTTTATGTAAAATTATGTTTATACCTGCGGTAGCCACCTTCTGACCAGGACAGGGAAGCCGAGGTATTTGTGCAGAAACCAACCCAGAGCCCGGACACCATGCAGTCACTCAGAACAAACTACCAAACTACTTCTTTCTATTTTCCTACTTTATGACTATTGTTCATTGAATAATCTCTTCCTGCCAAGTAGAAGCATTCTCATACTCTCTCAGAAAATCATTAACACTGAATAATATATCCATTATTGCAAAACTGTTGGGCAACCCCCAAGTGGGGTTTCTGAACTTCTCTGAGGAACTCTGCTAGGGCCACCGTGTCCTGTTGGGTGAGTTTTTCACTGCCCAATTCTAGGAAGCAACCGTCACATAGTCTACAACGTACGATGCAGAGGCCCTGGTTTAATTCTCCCAAGATGTTCTTAGAAAGCTTTTTGTAGTCCATGGGCTATTAAAATGATACCCACATTCCTGTCTCATAACACCCGGGGTCGTGATGAATCAGAGGTGTCTGTTGAATGAGGACTTTGCCCTGGGGAGTAGCTGTCATTTAGTCAGCAGGCAGGATGCCTGTGTGCGACAGGCAGGATAGTTCCAGCACCTTCCGTGATGTGAGGTTGTGGGGTACAATGAGGAATTATGGGAGCAGTGTGTCCATGAAGTACCTGGTTTCTTTTAATCCAAAGAGAACACTGAATGATCATTTATTTTACCAGACTGAGGAGGGATAGTAACGTGATTTGCGGGGCGTATGTGTATGTGTGTTTGCTTGAAAAAGTTGTCATATCTTGGTTTTAATTTCTTTAGAAATAAACTCTGAGATAAGAATTCACGTACAGTTACTTTGTTTGGGGAGCTATTCCAGAAAGCAGATTGGGAAGGAGGGCAGTGAAGGAATGCCAATGGAGGATGCATTCTGTGGCAAGAGAACTGCAAGTCTGAGCCCAGTGTGGGCAACTTAGGAACTTAGGGAGACTTTTGTCTCAGAATATGAAGTAAAACTAAATGGCTGAATATGCAGCTAAGGGAAAGGCCCTGGGCTCAATCACCAGTGCAATAATAATAATAATAATAATGCATTCTGATACTCATTATGCTAGGGAAGCTGGGAACTCAGATAAAGAAGAGGTGTCAGATTTGTCCCTATCAGACTCCGAAGGCTGCCTGGCCCTGTAATCCCTGCCACTTGTTTGTGCCCCCGACTTGGGTTATGTGTGCCCTCAGGGGCCGGAAAGAAACCTACCTCTGCCCTGTGCAGCAGGGGATGTTGATATTCTGAGTGTTCTCAGGAGTGTGTGTCGCACAGGAGCCCCGGCTCTGTGCTGGCTACCATTGCTGCTGCCGTTAGCAGCACAGCCCTGGGTGACAAAGCTAGGTCCATAGCTGTGCTGGGCTCACGTCCTGACCCTCTACTTCCACTTCATAGGCCAACATGTCGGCTTCCAAGGCAGGACTCGGCATCAGAACTTTTTTTTTCTTGTCAAATACCAGAGAGAAATTCTTTTTGTCCTTGCAAGCCCTTTTGCCTCGGCTGAGACCTCTAGACTTGCCTTGGCTGCGTGCGGAGCCCCAGCCAACATGTGAGTGAGTGGGTTTGGTAGATACACTAATGCATGGCCAAAGGCTGGACCTGCCCCGGCCACTGTGCGGCTCTTACGTGAAGGCATCTTTTCCTATGGTGGCATCGCATGAGATAAACACAGCATGTGCTTCTCAGGAAACAGTAGGACGTGGACATTAAAGGCAGAGTCTTTGTTAGACTGCCTGGTTTTGAATTTCAGCTTGAAGACTTTCTGCTTTGGTGTCTTTATGCAAAATATATTATTCTCTCGAGTCATCAGTTTTTCTTGCCTTCAAAATAAGGCTAACAGGCACACATGTCTCAAAGGGATGTTGTCGAGAGATTGAACTGGTTCACCTGTGGGCTGGGCTTGGAGTAGTGTCTTTGCACACAAGAATTGAAACATGTTTCTGTGACTTTCGTATATTAGTGTATACTTATGATACATAATAGTATGTTTGGGGGAATGGATGTATGTATACACATATGTTCACGTATACATACATATATATGCATATGGATGCACATATAAAAACACATATATTGTCTTGACATTTTCAGTTCCCGTTGCTTCACCGTCTCTTCACCTCTTCTTCTGCTCCTCTGGTCCCTTTCCCCATCTCCAAAAATGTCTTTCTCTGTGTTTCCCACTGTCTCTTCTTCATTTTACTCCTCAACCTATTTATGTTTTGACTTTCTCATCAAAGATAGACCATGTGATATTTAACTTTGTGTGTATCTGACTTATTTCACTTAAAGGAGTTGCGATCAATCGGTTTTCCTACAAATAATAATACTTTATTCTTTATGATTAAATAAAATTCGGTTTTGTATGTATACCACATTTTATTTATCTGTCCACTGGTTGAAGGGGTATTTTCCGAGCATAGCTATGGTGCATTGTGCAGTTGTACACATGGGCATGCATGTATTACTATAGTAAGATGACTAACGTTCTTGGGAATGTAGCCGTTTGAGGTATAGCTGAGTGAAATGGAATTTCTGTTTTTAGCTTCTTGAGGAGTCTCCACACTGATTTCCATGATGGCTGTGCTGCTGCTTTGCTTTTTTTATTGGAAAAATCCACTGGAGTTCTGTTGGAAAAAAGACAACAGTATAGTTTCTAAGATCCTTGCTGGGATTCAAATCTGGCACAGTTACCAATTAAATTTGAATAACCTATTATAATCTTAGGAATGTAGGTTGAGGTTGTCAACTGGAGGCCATTTTGCCCCTCCGGAGACATTTGGCAGAATCTGGAGTGTTTGGGCGTTATCTTAATTAAGGAAGATGAGGCTACTGGCATGTCATGGTAGAGACAGTGTAGTTAAACTTTCCTACGATGCACAGAACAGTTCTATATAACAACAGGATTCATCTGGTCCCAAGTGGTGTGACTGTGACCAAACATGATCTACTGCCTAGATCTGTAACCAGGTCAAGGAACTCTGAGTTACATGGCATGTGCCACTTCAACACTTTTAACCCTACTGTTCAGCAATTTGTATGTTATAATATCTCTCATGATTTATAAATTATCATTCTGCTTTTTTCTGCCTCACAAGCTCTGAAAATATGCCTGAAAATATTTTGTCAAGATAAGTAGTTGTAGGTGTGGAGCGTTATTTTTCTGAATGACACTATCATTTAAAAGCATACACCAAGTGCCTCATTGACAAAGCCATGTAATTTATTTTTTGTAAGACAATTTTTAAATGTTGAAGAAGTGTTTTAGCAATACAAATGGTATCCTTTGCGTTCCGTGTCCTTCTGCCAACCCAGGACAATTGGAGATGACAGAGGACAGCCTCCTGGACCCCTCATCTTTGTTATGATTTAAGGAAGTCTTTTCTCCATAAATTACTGAGGTGTCTGGCAGTGCAAAGTATGCACAGCTATTATTCATACCTGTTTAACTCTCAATATTGTGACAGCATGATTGTGAGATGGAACAGTTCCATTGAAAATACTATCTGTGCTGAATTTTTCCACATTGGAATGATTGTTAACACCCTTAAATGTCAAAAAATCACCATGACCTCTTCTTTCTCTTATTTCTCAATATTGAGATCTCCTCTCAACTTGACAGATGAATTTGCTAGAGAATTTTCAGCTTAAAATTGCTCTAAATAGGCCATCCCTATCAAAAAGTCCCTCCCACGGGCTCCCTCTTTTTGGTGTGCAACTTTCACCTCCATATCCCTGGATTCTCATGACAACTGTGAGACCTCCTATGTTCTTACAATGCCGTTATATACTCATTTAGCAAATGTGAGATCTGTGGGGCTATTAGAGAAAAGAATCTTCTGAAAAATACATCCCATAACCAAGACGTAGAACTTTGATTTGGAGCTCTTGATCAGTGCACAACTTGTACACTCTTAATGAGATACTTCTGAAAGTTATATTCTAGCTGAGGTTTCTCTCTCGCCTTTCTATCTTATTTGGTCATCTACATTGAACTGCTTTGTTCATTTGTTTACGTATCTATTCTTTTAATCATCCATTCATTCAACAGATATTTATTGAATTTCTATTCTATTCCTGGCATAACATCAGACAAAATAATATTTTCTATCTGGTTCATTTTTGAGTTTTTTCCTCATGTGAAAAAGACGATTTTCAAGAGGATAAAATTATGCCTAACACAAATACAAATTGAATGTATATCAAAGATTTGATTTGACTCATTAATGAATGAGAACAGTAAGATTTTATAATGGGTTTGAATAAGAATTGGATCTAAAAGATTTATACTCTCCACTTGGTGGTGATCATTTTGTTGCCATGAGCAAGAATCGATTGCCTTGATCTGGAGAGGAAAATGGAACTTATTTCTCCTCAAGGAGACAAAATAGACTGGTGGAAGGGTCAAAGACATATGTTGCTGTGAAATCAGATCGTCTCTGGAATAACCGATAGATGTCATCCAGCTCTCAGCAGTAGTCATCTCTGGTCTGCTTTAAAGTCTTCATGCCTAAGTCCAGCACTAGTACAGGCAGTTGGCAAGTGCACAGCCATTTCAGATACAGTGAGGGCAGTGAGGGCAGAGAGGGCAGCTGGTTGGAGGGGAAACATCGTTAGATTGTAACATCCGTGGAGAATCCCAGTGGAAATCGTGTAAAGTAGTGTTCCTTATACAGCCTCTGTGTTAACTGTGAACTGGCCGTAATAAACACCATTTCTCACATTAAGAAATGTTGACATTCAAGGCCTAATGTAGGATCCTAGCAGAGTTTACTCTTTCTTTTGTTAGTAGGAATGAAAACTAAGCCACACACACAATGAGAATTCATTTTGGCCAAACCAAATTTGCCCCGAGGCCACTCCATCTCTTCGTATTTCTCTTCCTGCATGTTTGTATCCATAGCTTAGTGTCTGTACGGTAGTACCCATTATCCTCAGTGAATAATCCACTTCAAGACCCATAGAGCATGCCCAAAAGTGTGCATGGTATTAAAACCTGCGTGCACCATGCTTTTACCGTACGTGTGTACCCATGATAAAACTGTACAAATTAAGCACAGTAAAATATAAACAACAGTTACTATTAAAAATAGAACAGGCTTAACTGTATACTCTGAAAGAGTTATTTAAAACTTTTGAGTTGTTGATTTAAAATTTCCTATTTAATATTTTTTGGACTTTCCACAATTAATGGCTTATAAGTGAAGCAAACATTAGACAGCAAAACTGTGACTCAAATGATTATATTTATTTTCCTTTGGTTCAGGCAATGAGCTCTGTCTCTGCTTTTCATTGTATATCTTATTTCACAGTAATTTGTGTAGTGTAGAGTCACCCAAATATCAGGCAAAGCTTTCAGCAAAATGAGCTCAACAAAATCATCAATTTAAAAAATCCTATCAAAATAGCCACCAGAGAAGCAAGGTATTCTTGGGCTCCCTTCTACTTGAAGTTTCAGGTTTTTATAGGGCTTTAATTTTAATGGTATTGGGGGTTGGTAGCCCATGCTCAAATATAGCATGCTGCCTAGTTTTTGCAAATAAAGTTGTATTAGAATACAGCTATGTTCATCCATTACACATTGCCCATGAATGATTTCACTCTCCAGCAGTGGAAACAAGTAGCCAGGACAGGTACCGCAGTCTTTGCCAAGCCTGAGATGTTCACTGTCTGGCTGTTATGGGCAAAGTTTGCCTTTCTGAGTTACATCATTATGTGGGATCAATCTTTTATTTTTTAGTAATTCACTCAGCACATTTTTATCAAATAGTGACTGAGTTGACCGTGATCTAAGCTCTGAAGTTAGAGCTGTAGTTACATTTTTTTTGACAGATTCTTCCTCTAATTCTTGATACTTTGATTGTTTTTGTTTTTGTTTTTGTTTTTGAGATGGTAGGTTAAAGAGTGTTCTTAAGTCTTAGACATGAGGTATTCACCCCTGTGCTGTGGTTGGGTTCTCTCACAAGCAGATCTGTGGGCTGAATTTGGTGCAAGAATTTTCTTTGGGTGGAGTGAAAACACTCCTAGGTAGGGGGAGGTAGAAAAAGGACAAGAAGACTGCCAAACATGGTCCATTGATTAATCACCTCAGAAGCCAGCTCCCTAAGGAGACTGAGCAATGATGTGTCTACACGCTAGCTTCTCAAGGTCATGAACTGAAGGCTACTCGGAGGTTGAGGGTACAGTGGGGAGGCAGTGGGGAAGGCAGTTTTCTGGCTTCCTGTGGGTTGATCACCTTCGTAAGAGTAAACTATCCCTTACCCAGATGCACACCATGTTTTCCTCTTCTCTCTGACCCCAGGACATAACCCTAGGCCCCCTTCCCAGGCGTGTAGTCTCAGCCACAGCCTGAATGACTCTTTACTTCCCAAAGTGGAGTCAGTACTTCCTTATCTAACCATGTTGAAATTTTTTATTGGAATAGGGAGCAGACCTTGATGAAGGCAAGTACTCTCTTGCAAGCCCTTCTGCTAGGGAAAGTGTTGGTTCGATTATTAGGGAGGATAACATTTCTGTCTTCTTCTGGGGGGGCGTAGGTGACTTCTCGAGTCCTAGAGGGCTAAGAAGAATCTGAGAATTGAAGAGTCTACAGCACTTTTGTCCAAATGTCCCCACCCCACATCTCAGGGATCTGTATGAAGCCTTGACGTAGTGGATTTTCTCGGGGTCTCCCTGACCCCTCTCTGCGGTCTTTCCTCACAGTGGCTCCTCTCCCTGGGTTTTACTCTGATCTTTCCTTAGCCTGCAGGGTCCGAGAATCTCTTTCTGTGCTGCCATTGAGACCTCCTGTCTTTCTCACTGTGCTCTTGCTTGGCACTTAACTCTCTTCAACGTGTCATTTTTCCTCTTTCTGTCCCTTGCCGGTACCTGGTACAGCATTCCAAGGGCCAGAGAGAGTGCATGAGCTGTTGAATCCTCTTCTGGTCGCATCCCACCCCTACTCACTCTCGGGCGAGAGTCCTAGTGCTTCCGATGTCACCAACACCACTCTACTTGTTACCAGCAAGGCTGATCTTGTTGCCATTTTTCCAGTTTCAAGCTGCAAAGACCAAATCTCAGTATCTCTTTCCTAGAACCATTTTGATTTAGAACCATGGTGCCAAATAAATCGTAATTTTTTAGGGACTCTCCCATGTTAGCACTGAAAAGTCCTATAGCTCCAGATATCTTCATTCCAGACAAATTTGGGGTGGTCTTCCGGGTGTTGTTTTGGTCTTAAAGTTGAAAGCCTCATGTCCTAGACACTTTTGCCATTCTAAGTAGACCAGATGCTTGGTCATTCTAGTTCCACATGACTTAAATGAGCTCAGAGGTAGAACCAGGGCTGCTTGGGGAGTCAGGAAGCATTGATTTGATAGAGTGAAAGTAAGAAAGCCAGTGAAGAAAACATGATTAAACCAGCTACTAGCAGTGAATAGCCAGAGCTTAAACCCATGGGGGGAAGGGCACATACACAAGCTTGGGAAATTTCCCAGGAGGCAGCAAGGGCGTTTAGGATTTACATACCAATTCCTGAAAGTCATTAGGGAAGGTGTTATATTCCAAGTACTTCCAGCCTCCTGACCATGGGCAGAATAACTTAATTTTAGTTCCAGGGGAAAAATGTGGCTTCCAACCTGGAATATAGATATCAGCAGCTGGAATTTGGCAGAAGACACTGAGAGATCTGGAAGATCTGAGAGAGGCAAATTAGCATTTGTTCCTTCTCGCCCCTCGGAGTACCCAGATCCACTTGTGGCTCGGTCCATTTCGTCACCTAAGGGAGCAGCTGGCTGGCCACCATTGGCCATCCTAAGCAGAGGATCACGGGGGAAAACTGCAGTCCTGGCAGGTAGAACTGAGCTGCAATGGAAACCCATCACCTGTTTTCTAGTTCCCACTGAAGGTTCCTCTTGGTCTTAGCTGGTGATTCTGTTCCCCGGTGATGGAAGAGAACCACTTCCAGGATCAAAATGAATGTATATCCTGTGCCCCCGAGTTGGAAGTCAGCAATGAAATCTATAGTTTTTAGATTTTGCATACTGATAACTCAGATGCTGTCTAATGGTTCATAGCTAGAGAAATTTCAGTTATCGATATCATAGAGCCCAAATCCTATTACTTAAAACAAAGCTGTTACATCCACCAGAGCCAGCTTTCTCTCATCCGTCTTGGCAAGAGGTGGTACAGTGTGTCTTCCTTACCTCTCAGTGGCAGACCACTGACGAAACTATTTTACTAACTTGATGAGACAACATGAGTTTCATTGCTTCATTTAAACATGAATATCTGTCCCAAAATACTATAGGATGGAGACAATGTATTTCCTTTTTTATGTACAAAAACGTTTCTTTGTCTAAAAGTCATGTCTTTATAATTTGACTGTTATAGTATGTGGCAAGCCGAATAATAATTCCCAGAATCAATGAACATGTTATTCTACATGTTGTATTAGTCACCTTCCTGTTGCTGGAACAAAATACCTAACAGCTCTGTCCTGAAGGGGAAGAGGTTTCTGTTTCTCACAGTTTCCAGTGGGTTTAGTCCATGGTACATTAGCCTCAAGGTGGAAACAATATGGTGGAAAGCCTGGTGGAGGAGAGCTGTTCACCTCATGGCAGGAAGTGGAGAGAAGGGAGGACCACGGACAAAACCACATTCTTTTCCAGTGACCTACCTCTCACCAGGTCCACCTCCTGGCAGCACATTAACTACTGAACCCCTCAATGGATAACTCTCCTACTGAGTACTGTCCCCCGTGATTCAGTTACCTTCCACACACATGCATTTGGGGGTGGAAATTTTTATTTAAACCAACCACAGCCAAAAGGGCTTTGCACATGTGATTAAATTAAAGACCTTGATCTGTAAGATTCCACTGGATTATCAGAACAGGGCCAGTGTGATTTTTAAGGGCCCTTATAAGTAGAAAGGAGCGAGTCCAGCTAGAGTTAGAGAAGGCGGCGTGATGACAGGAGCAGTTGTCAGGGTGACACGTCACAACAATCGTTGTGACGATCACACCATTTGCAGAGCATTTCACACAGGCAGTGGTACCCCTCTTTTTGGTGGTTTTGTTTTCTACCGTTCCAGTTGGTCACAATCAGTTGTCCCCTGAAAATGTTACATAGAAAATTCTATGGTGAGCAATTGAGAAGTTTTAGATCACTTTTGCTATAATATTTTATTGCAATCATCTTATGTTATTTTGCTTATCTTTTACTCTGTAAGATAAAAAAAAAAACCCCACAGTTTATAGGGTTCAGTACTGTTTGCAGCAGGTGTCAAAGTGGATCCCTGGTGGCAGGGGAAGACTGCTGTGTTAGGTTAAACATGAGTTTTCTTCTTCTGTTCACCATTTTTTCCCCCAGACACATAAAATCTTGGAGAAGACAATAGATGTTCATAAGATCTCTGAGCTGTTCACAGACACAGCTGAGACTGGATCCTACGTAAGCCCCAGGTCTTTTTCACTCTTGAATTCATATATACAGTATTATATAATAAGTGCTAAATTACAGCAATGAATAAAAAAGTTTTTAAATATAAGAAATTCAAAGCTATGAATGCTTTTGTAATGTCTTTCAAGAGTACAGCTGTTTGCTGCCTGTTGAGCAGAGCTGTGAACTACTGCTTGCTTTCAGACTCTAGCAACTTTGCACGTTTTGTTGTTTAAAAGTGGCCATTGGTCATCACAGTTTTCAAAGAATACTCTATGACTGCTGTATCTTTGAGCTTAGGTACTTACTAGCTGTTGGGATGAGCCCTTATGGCAGAAAAATGTGATAAATTGGGAAGTTTGGGAACCAGTAACCACACAGTGATTGTTGGAGATGGGGACCGATTCTGGAGATGTTTGCTGTTATACGTAGAATCCCCATATTCTAAGTGAGTAGTCGTCTCGTTCGTGTCCCTTCAGTGGTGTGAATGACTGCAAGTACCTCCTTCCCTCTGTTCTCAGACTCCCTCCAGGAACTGAGAGAAAGGATTGGAGAAAATTCGTGCTAATGGATGGAGGAAATAGGCCACGTGGTAGGAGGACTGTGGTACGGTATGCCATTCCTAACAGTGGCAACAACAGCTGTGCTTACGGAGTGCTTGGCTAGTGCTCCATATAAACCCATTTGCTCCTTACAACCACTTTGTACAGTGGACATAGATTTTACAGATGATGAAACCGAGTCACACAGGTCGAATAACTTGTGCAAGGTCACAGAGGTAGTAAGCGGCAGAGGTGGGACTCAGACTCAGGTAGTCTGGCCCCACAGCCTCCCTTCCTACCCACTAATAAGGTACTAGAGAAGCTAGAGAACGATATTGGTCCCTTTTGTATCACTGGGACAACACATTTGACACCCACAACTTAACGGAGAACAGGCTCATTTTGAGTCATGGTTTTTAGAGGAATCAGTCCATAATGAGCTTGTTTCAAGGCAGAGAGGACACGAAGAAGGGCTGACAGGAGGCTGCCCTTTATCCCGTGGAGGCCAGGAAGCCAAGAGAGAAGGAAGAAGCCAGACAACAGAATCTGCCCTTCCAGGTCATCCCGCCTCCAGTGGCCACCTCCCAACAGCACATGCAGCTACTGAGCTCACGGGGCTTGGATAGGCTGACGAGTAGAGAGCATTCCTACCATGCAGTCAACTTCCAAACACATGAGATTTGGAGGAGGGGCTTCTGAGATCTGAACCATAATCAGAACCAGTCTCTCAGGGGAGAACACGGGACGGGTAAGTTTTGAGAATAAGAGAGAGTGCTGGAGAGGGACTGCGCAGTGCCCTGACCTTGGTGGTACTAAGGGGACGCTTGTTACAGCCATCCTCCGTATCTGTTTCCACGGATTCAACAGACTGAGCGTTGAAAACGTTTGAGAAAAATAATTGCACCTGTACAGAACACATTCAGATTTTTTTCTTACTATTTTCCGTAAACAACGTGGTGTGACAACTGTTTACATGGCATTTGCATTGTATTAGGTATGCCAATCTAGAGATGATTTAATGTATACAAAAGGATTTGCATAAGTCCTGTGCAAATACTGCGCCATTTTGTTTAAGGGACTGGAGCATCTGAATTTGGAGCCACTTGTGCACATTTATGCAATAATGCTAGGGGCCAGGGACATAAGGAAGCAAATTGAGACGAAGAGCCCTGTGGATAATTTTTATCTAGTCCACAGTTTAGCCGAAGGTTAGCCCTACCTAAATGAATTAAAGATTCAGCAGCAATAAGGTCTTTTGTAAAGTGTATTTGTTTGATTTACTGACTCAATGGGGAACTATTAACCTAAGTGCTGTGATGGATTGAGCGTAATTGTTTCTACTTTAAAAAGCACCAAAGCCTAAATTGTTGGGTGTGAATAAACCTGCTTCTCTGAGGCCATGGGGGCTCCCAGGCTTACCCCTGAGCACCCACCTGGGGAAGCAGGTGCACCTTGGCCCAGGAGTTCACCTTCCTTTCATGAAGCTTAGTTGAGACTGAATTGAGACTGGATGCTCAGGGTCTTGCTGCCTGGTCATCACAGCTCACAGCAGCAGAACTGAGAAAGAAGATGCGCTAGTCAGCTTTGCTGTTGCTGCACACAAAGCCCTGCACTCACAACTTAAAGGAGGAGCAGCTTCGTTGGCTTATGGTTTCGGAGGACTCAGTCCATGGTCAGATGACTCCAAGGTAGGAGCATCATGGCAGGAGGGGATGGCAGAGCACAGATGCTTATTTCGGCTAGGAAGCAGATCAGGGGAACAGCACCAGAGAGGAGCAAGCCAGAGGCCAGATATAGACTCTAAGGTGATCCTCTCAGACACACCCTGGAATGTGCTGGCTCATATTCCCAATATATACCAAAGCCATTCAAGTTGATCTCTATCCTGGCTGCCATGGAAAACAAATTTGCCTTAGATGTTCTTATGTTGTCTTTCAATCCATAAGCCTCACTGCCTCAAAAGTCCAGGATTGCAGCCGTGTGTGTGTGTGTGTGTGTGTGTGTGTGATCTTTCAAAATCTGCTTCCATTGGAAGCGTTACCTTAATGGTTTTCCAGTGCATCCATGACCTATAGCTGCTACTTTGCTGCCCTCAGCCGTGTTACCACATGTGCATAGCAGCTCCAGTTGCTGACCCCTTCATCACCACAGCTGCCACCCCCACTGGTTTTGATGGAGAGGGCACACCTGGACAGGTACCGGTGGTGCACACAGTTAAAGCAAGTTCAAATTTCAACCCAGAGTGAATTTTTCTGTTTTTGATATCTAAAATCTAATCTCCTCAAAATAAATAAGTCAGAAAAATACCCTAAACATGGAACGATAACAACCTGAAAGAGAAGTAACTATTTTAAAATGAATTTTGAAGATGACCCATTTCTACCAATTTGGGCACATAGGTGTCACCTGATTATTATATTTTTTGCTTTTTCCCATAATTACTATTTTTATTAGGATATGTTTGTGATGTACAGTAATTACATACAACTTGTGGAATTGCTGCCTAGACATAGTGAATATTAATATTTTTATTTTAAAAGACAGTACTTGAAACCATGACATCTTACTTTAAAGAGATGGAGCCAGCATGGTAACATTTCAGGCAGAGAAGCCAACAGGTAGTAGACTGTTCCAGACCAGCAGGTAAAATCATGAGCCTGTTGCCAGAAATGCCAGCATTGTGTTCTTACAATAAGCTGTATGGATGACATTCCTCTGGGCTCCTGTGGACATGAAGAGACTGTTCTCTGTTCTCATGAGCTGAGGGTCTTTGTCATGGGTATCAGGTACACCTTCCCTAGAGAAAAGATAAAAGAGTTGGAGGGGCAGGCTTGGGAGAGGCTGCATACTTTAATTGAGCTATATTTCTTCTTTAAGTGGGCTCATGGATAATTCAATTATGTGCTTTTGATTGTTCTTCTTAGTTGGTAGGTTTTATATAATGAGCATGTGGATTCTTCGAGTCCCACTGCCACAAACCCACTTACTAGGGTGGGTGATTCTGTTTGAACCTCTTGAGGTTTGAAGTGGGCTTGCATCGATACCCTCGGCCTGCTTCTCTTGAAACTTCTCTCTCCCTCACTGTGTCTGTCTGTCTGTCTTTTTCTCAGTCATGTTTGGATGTAGCTAGTTGCTGCAGAAAGTAAATATCTGCTTAAGCTGAGTAGGCAGCAGCCCGGGAAAATGTGGTGAAATTCCCAGTGGGAAGGTCCCCTCTGCTCCGTGCATGTGCCTGTACCGTAAATGCTGTGTGTAGATGCGTGTTTGAGAAGGGTATTTATTGTGTTTCAGGTTGAGAACTGAGTTTTGCACCTTGATCAAAAATGACGTGAATATAATTTTTTTCCAAAAACTATGCTCCTTGCTAGATTTTTCTGTATGGAACTCCCATGCCAGTAAATCCACATGTAATTTGGTCTGTGTGTCTGAAGGGAAATGAGAAACACAGAAATGCTGAGAAATGGAATTAAGCTCAGCACCGTGGAGTAGTTTCCTCCCAGGAAGAGATGAAGGGCTTGATGCACGCCAGCGTTTGGACTTGAGGCGGACCTAGTAATTGTAGTTCCATCAACAGAAAGGGAACAGGCCTGATAAAGCCACACTTGTCACATCATTGAAGCCTGGCAGATTTTACTTGAACTTGGAAAATGGTGACGTAGGACCAGATCAACACATGCATTTCGCATGAGTCCTAAGCGCTACTGGTCACATGCAGTGTCATGACAGTAGACTTTGAAGAATAGCCGGGAAACAATTAAAGTGTAAAACTGTAGTGGGCAATTCGAGGCGCTTTAAGAACATTCAGGAAATACCTGTATTTTGTGAATAAGGTCATATTTTTCACTCACAAATACTCTTCCGAGGAGGAGGGGAAGGTGAACCACTAAAACAACATGCTTTTTCTCTTTTATATTCCCTGAGTTTGTCACACGTGTCTCTCATCAAAGGTGGATTTTCCTCCTGAAAGGTAAATATGGACACGAGACCTCAAATAACACAGATTCAAATTCCTGGTAGACAGTCAGTGTTTCTAACAACTATCAACTTGGGCATTTATAAGTAATATCTTTTCGTGGAAGCTGCCAACTTCCTTTTTGGTATTGCGTTTCCAATAGTCAAAGCCTCTTCGTGACTCTCATTTGTTTCTCTGTAATTTTATTTTTTGTGTGGATGAGATCTCAGGCTAAGACGGTTCTGAGTCGGATAGATACAGGTACTTTGGCTGTGAATGTGGATCACGCGTGCCACAATGGGGAGTAGTGGGGACTGGAGCTAAGTGGAGCGCAGGCGCTTCTCTTAAGAGAGATCCCTGCTGTTTAGCTTTAGCCAGTAGTTACCATATGGGAATTCAGGCCCAATGTGATCATTCTGTACAAATATTTTCAAGAGAGGTCAGAAATAACGTCCAGATAAGCCAAGAATTTTTTTTTGTCATTTGAAATAATGTACAGGCCCTGAAAGACTAATTTGTGACTTGTGGAGCAACATCCATTCCTGGGGGAATGAATGCCAGGCAAATATGCAGCAGAAACAAAGCATCCGCAAAACAAAGATGAGGGTGCTGATGGGGACTGACTGAAGTCAGACCCGGGGGTGTGAGTGGCTGTCCCTGTGGGTGCAAGAGCCCAGGCTCTGTCCTGACACACTGTTGAGGTCCCTGTCTCGTTAACCACACCTGGTAAAAGAGCCGGATATTTTAATTAGGAGTCGGAGGTGAGGGTCCCTCTTAGAGACAGTGTTCGAATTGTGCATGATCTGAAGTGTGGATGGATGCAACTTGGTTGGAAGGGAAGAAAGGGAATGAAGAGAGAGTTCTGATGGGTTGAATGAAGGGAAGAAAATGTGCATGGCGGCAAAAATTAGCCATTCTTTTCCCAGGACAATGGTGATACCAAAGCACACAAAAGCTGTTACTTTCAGGGATGAGTGATTGACAGTCTTAAGCAACAGGCCAAGGAATGGAGACTTTATTACTAGTGGGTGGCTACCAAGTCATCAGTCTGTAGGGTCCAGTCCAAGTAGCCCGAGACGAAAAGTGATTTTGGAGAAGGGAATCACTGTATCCAAATAAAATTGGGCTGAGCTCCAGTAGGTGGCTGCCATGTTGAAACTTACCATGAGCAGTGCCTCCAAGGAGTTGGAAATCTGGGGCTTTATTTCTAAGTTAGGATTTTTAAATCTTGGCAGCAAAGTCACATTTAAAAGAAAAGTGTGAATCAAAGCTTATTTGGAAGCCCATACGTAAAACAACCGAGAGCTGCTGGGTGGAGGGAGCTGGGGTTACCCTGTCCCCGTCACAGGGGCTATCTCCTTCCGGAGAGGTGGTGAACTCACAGGGTATGTTTTCAATCTTCTTCTTGATCCTGGTACTAAGAAGCCATTGAAGATTATATGTAGTTGGCATGCACTGCAGTCACGTGTCTAAAAACAGATGTGTGCACATGGACAGGAAATAGAAAATGAAAATAGTATTTGAGTGTAGAAAGATGATTTTTAAAAAGCATTGTGTTTCCTAGTGATGATGTAAAACTGTGAATTGGAAGCCGTGGCTTAAACAATCTGTTTAAAGAGTTCTGTGACTTTATCATCAATAGAAATCCCTGTTGTGCGCGCCCTGTCACATGCAAAGGGCCAGAGGCATCACTTTGGTTTACCGGAGGTGCATCTGTGTTCCGTTGGCAGCACCTGGCTGCTGAATCGGGTTCCCCAGAGCATTAACGAGAAGTTTACTTACCATGATATCCTGTATTTTAAACACGGTATTTGATTGTAACTTGCGTTATTTTTTAAACCGTTTATTGTTTGATTGATTGCCATTCTGGGGAGTGAATCCAGGGCCATCATTGAACTACATCCTCAGCCCTTTTGTTCTTAATTTAATTTTTATTTTTAGACAGAGTCTCACTAAGTCATTAAGTTGCTCTGGCTGGGCTCCCACTTGTGATCTTGTGCTACCGCCACTCCGACTGTAGGATTGCAGGTATATGCCGTCAAGCCCAGTAATCTATTTTTATTTTAAGATTTAAAGACATCGCCTTCACCAAACCACTGAAGTGGTCCATGGATTGAGGAGAGTGAAGAAACTTTCTCTGAAACAATCTACCAGCAAATAAAAACTTGCCATACCCTGAAGGCACAAGAATTGCCCTTGTGAGCAGCTTCCCCAGGGTCAGGACTTCCTACCTTTCCAGTCCTGCTTGGCGGGGATTTCAGCGTAGCTAGTATCATGAGTTGCTCTGAAACAGAGCAAAGATTAAGCTTGGAGAACTAAGGACACTTTTTCTAGAGTGAAAGTCAAATATGTAAAAACAGAATGGGAGAGAACTGGCAGAATGTTGCTATGGGGTTGAATCTGTAGAGATCTGAACTTCAGAGGCAAAGACAGAAATTAGCACAACAGAAAGATGGGCGAGCTGGAGGATGGAAAAATCAGCTAAGAGCATATTTTCTCAAGAAACAAAGGGTGAAATCTAGGAGGACTCTCTTAGTGCTTTTAGAAAATGATTTTATATATATACACATATATGTTCCCCCCTGTCTGGTGGTGAGGGGGTACCTCTCATCTCCTAGGGAATTGCTCTGGTTGTGCCTGAATTCGTTCTTCTGAATTTGCTGTTATTTAAATACAGCTTCTTGTATTTATTAAAATGAAGCGACTGTCACATTAAAATTGAAAGCAAGCAGTTGCACATGCAAATTATTTCTAAAGTTCAACTGCTGCTAAATGAGACGCGGTGCTCCTAAACTTAGAAATGCTTAACATAAATTATGACCTAATTAACATTTGCATGGTAATCCGGACTTCCTACAGCTTATTCTGCTAATTAACACATGACAAATGAGCACCCATTAATATTTTATTGTAATATAACTTGTCCAGGAAAGCTCCTTAATTCCTCAGAAAACATTTGTGTGTTGCACGATTTCCTTTCTGTCACTTTCCACCTGAGAAGTCTCTCACGGTGATGTTTGCCATTATGTAATTTTAACTATCAGATTGTCTCACGTCCTAAATTTAATATGATTTACAAAGATGCACTTGTTGGGAGACTGTGTTTTCTTTAATTTAAACTCTTCTCCTGTTTCTGGGCAATATCTTCATTTTTTGAGAAAAAAAAGTTGCCTTGATAATGTATATTTTAATTATGCCTTTCCATGGCTGACGTTGAGATTTATTTTTTTCCCCTGGAGCTATGGGCAAACTAAAACCCATCAAGGAGAATAGAATTAGGGGCAGGTTATATGCACTTCATACTTGCAAGTCATTTCCTGTTGGCTGTGAATTCACTTAGTTTGTATCATCTGTGATCCAAATTACAACCATTGCCAAGCCAGCCTGAGAGATCAGAACACTTCCGCCTCAACCAGGGACAGAAAGTACCTAGCTGTGAACTTGCAAGTGTTTCTCACTGTGCACACTGTACTCGCGCTCTGATTTGCAATCCTGGTATGTTTTAAAAATTCTACTTTGTTTTACCTACAACTTTCCTAGGATGATTGCAAAGTGCCTTTCCCTCTAATCGCTTAAATCTGGATCTGTGGTCTTAGAGTTTTGAGCGATATTCTCAACTAAAATGGTGCAGCTTGCTGTGATGTGTACCATGTTGGGTGCTTTGAGAGCACAGAACGAAGTCACCTAGCGGGCGGCTCGGGAGGCCGAATGTCTGCCCCCCATGTGTGCAGATGCTGTGGAGGTCGTGGAGTGAAGATTGTCATCACCGTGCGTGAATCATGCTCCTAATATCCCAAATCAATTGCTGTCAACCCCTTTCGGTTTCGGATTCACAGAGGAGCCTGTGAAAGTGCTGGAGAGTCTAAATTGTGACTGTTCTGTTTAATATATTAGAAATTAGTCAGCGTATGCATAGAGACATATAAATGTATGTATACAAATATATCCATCCATATGTTCATACAAATATATTTATATCCACTGATCTAGCTGCTGACTTATATTGGCCATAAATTGCAAACACATTAAATGTTTGTTAGCACACGAGTGGAAGGAAATTGTGGTCATAATTTATGTCACATTATGTGATGACTCTTAAACATTGCTCCCTAACAGGGCGCTATTCAGGAGTAAGAAGCAATGGCCTACTGGTCCATGCAACAACGTGTACACATGCAAATCCCAAAGTCACTGTGCTCCGTGGCCAGGTTCTGGGCACAGGCCTGTAATCCCAGCACCCCAGGAGGCTTAAGACAGTCAGATTGCAAGTTTGACTTTAGACTGGGCAATTCAAGGAGTTAGCCAAACCCTCTCCCAAAAAATTATATTAAAAAAAATGCTGGGGTACATGTAGCTTAGTGTGTGAAGGCCCTGGGCTTAATTCCAAGTACTAGACACACACACAAACACACACACACACACACACACACACTGAAATTGAAATTTGATGAACGTTATGACTGTCCATTGGCCGACCTGCCTGCCTGCCTGCCTGCCTTCTTGCCTGCCTGCCTTCCTGCCTGCCTGCCTGCCTGCCTGCCTTCCTGCCTGCCTGCCTTCCTGCCTTCCTGTCTTCCTGTCTTCCTTCCTTCCTTCCTTCCTTCCGTCCTTCCTTCCGTCCTTCCTTCCTTCCTTCCTTCCTTCCTTCCTTCCTTCCTTCCTTCCCCGTTCCCCTGCTTCTTATTGGTTAGGCACTTACTGCCTGCTCTGTGCTAGATCTGGTGACACAAGTTTGGAAGAGACTGGCCCCTGCTGTACAGGACGGACAAGAGAAGACACACAGATACTTGTAATGTCATTAGAACATTTCTTCTAGTCAGGAGACGAGGGAACACGCCAAACCATGGAGAAAGAAATGGCTCCCTTTCTCGGACCTGCATCATCCTTTTGCTTCCTCTGACATCTGCCATTCTTGCTGCTCTTCCGGTGACAGTCCTGCCTTTCCAGTTGAAGAGGACACGTCACCTGGCTGGACATTAGGAACTTAGGCAGAGTAGGCAAAAAATTCCACCTAAAGATATTCAGATCAACTGTTAGGTGACAGAGAAGTTAGGAAACTGGTTTCAATAAGTGATGTTCAAGATGTCATCTTGCCTCGGAGGAGCTTGGATGATCTCCCTGGCTAAGCTTTCCGCGCATCTTCTTTTCCCGAGTCATTTCTACCTCCGACAGATCCCCCTCGTGTGTGCTAGCTGGCCGTCTCTGCGGTGCTGAGGCTGGGACCTTGTAGGATGGCAGTAGTGATGGCGCTAAGCTTTTAAATCTTTAATCACTCTAATTCCTGTTCTTGGGGTCATGTTACCTAAGCAGGCGCCACTGTTCTCAGGAACAGAGCTGCACATATAAAAAGACATCTGTGTCTTTTCTTCCCCTGTGCTTTACCTAAACCAAACCCTGAAGAACATGGAACTGGAAACCCCAAACTTCTTATTTCCTCCAAAATTGTCTTTTTGTCTGATTAAAAAAGACCTCGTGTGTTGTGGGTCTACAGCATGGTTTGCTTTGACTCTTCTTGCTGTTTTTTCTTAGTGAATAGAAAATGTGTAAGATCTTGCTTCTTCTCTGTGTGTCACACACTAATGTTGATAATAGAAATAACATGGTTGAGCCTTTTTAAGTACTTAATATGTGAGACTAAGTATTAATTCCGTAGTACATACTATCTAGCTAATCCTCCCCATTGTTTATCCGGAGTCTACTCCTGGGATGGTCTGTGGCACAGAGTCCTGTATTCTGCCCTTGAAGAGTTTTAATTCATTAGATGCGAAGAAAGGTCCAGAACTCTGTGGTTTTTAGATGGTTTTTACAGAACAAAGTAACTTACACTCTGGATTGTCAACATACATAGCAAAACACAGGTGTCCAAACTTTTAGACTGCCTGGGCCACAGTGAGTGAAGGGTTATTTTGGGTTACGTATAAAATATCTAATGTAATTTAGGATAAATGTATCCAAGATTCCTTTTTGTATCTTTTTATTATAGCATTTTTAACAAAGAGGGCAATGCAAATGTAAAACTAGTGAACTGTTTGGCCTTGTTTTTGTGAAATTAATGCATCAAGATGTATGCAAAAAGTCTCAAGGTTTTAAGAACATTTGCAGGTTTGTGTTGGGCCCCATTGAAGGCCATTTTAGCCTGTATGTGACTCATGGGTTGTGGGTTAGATGAACCTATACTAGAATATTCTACCAGAGATGGTTGCTGGAATTGTATTTTGGAAGATGAGTGTGTGTGTGTGTGTAAGTGTAAAGCATAGTAACATACAAGTCTCTCTGGCGTGGAAATCAAGAGGAGGTCTGGGTCTGCCACTAATTATATGTCAACAATGCAGCAAGGGGGAGCGAAAGGGGGAAATCAGGAATGCTCCCTGGAGGATGTGTTGTGGACTGGTTTGGAGCAGAATCTATAGCCCAGAAGCCCGAGCTCCCACACCACCTGCACTCTTTGGTAATCCTTCCGCTTGGCCTTTCCAGGCCTTAGTTTCCCGTGCATAAAATGAAACTAGAAATAGCACTTCGTTCACTTAGTCACGCACTCATTAGGTAAGTTAGTGTCTGTGATTTGCTTAGAATTCTCACTGCCTCAAACATGATAGATACTGGTTAGCATTTGCTCTCATTATACTTTGTTACCAGAGTGTTGAATTCTTGACATGAGGCTTTTAAAGCGCGAGGAAGAGCCAGCCAGGTGAGTGAGCAGATGTGGAACTAGCAGGTGGCTTCTGCAGCCTGGCAGACCTGATGAGCAAAGGCAGGGACGTGAGAAAGAGCCTCTTGCTGCCAGAAGCTCAAGTGCCCGCTGCAAGGCTAGGGAAGTAGGTCGAGGTCATGTCCCAGAGGTCCTTGAGTTTTGTGGCGTGGATCTTAATGAGATGGGGAGCCATTCACAGAAGAAGGGGGTGTTTTTGCTACCACTGTGGGACATACGTGGAGCACAGATTTGGGGGAGAAGATACTCATGGCAGGTGATTACCTAAACCTGGAAGGGTCTACATGACAGGTGTGGAGAGACAAGAAAGGGATTTTATTTTATTCCTTCTGTTTTTGTAACAAAGTACTTGAGAGTGGGAAACTTGTTAACAACCAAAATTTCCTTGACTCATGATTCCCACTGTTAAGTCTAAGAGCAGAGCACCGGCCCTGCTCCTGTGACATGCAGGCTGCTTGCTAGCTCACAACATGACAAAGGGTATCACACAGCAAGGCAGGCCAAGTGTGCTGGCTCTGGTCTGTCTCTTCTTTCCTCAAGAAGCCACTAACTACCTTCACCACCTCCTCTAACCCTCATGGTAGAGAAACCATGCAGTATTGAACCTTCAGAGTTTGACTTTGCTAAGCATGATGGTCTCAAGTTGGACCAACTTACGTACAAAACCTCAAATTTATCTATCTCTATAGAAGAGTAGTGGTCTGTTTTGTTCATATACTACAATTTTTGTATCCATTGTTCTGTCGATGGATATTTCAATGTCTTCCACAGTTTAATTATTGGTAGTTGTGTGGCTGTACACACGGATGTACATGTATCTGTATTAAATACTGCTGTTAACTCTTTAAGAGAAAGAAGTGACTGGTGACTGGTCTTGATTTTACAAGGAGAGGTTAGGAAGATGAGAGAGACGGAGAGGCAGGTTTTAGTCTTAGAATTAGAAGAATGATAATACATCTGGGAAAAAGCAGAAGTTCTTACAAGACATAGTGAGTTTTAGGCTCTGGAGTTTGTGGTCCCTGCAGAATGGTCCCACTGATGTCTGTAGACAGTTGGCCATTATGGGCCTAATGCTGAGGGATTAATTTCATTTGAAGTTTGGAACACATGATCCACTGTATATAGAGAAAGCGCTGGTGAACTGAAAAGAACCCTACACATATAAGGCATTCAGAGTGCTGGTCTTATGCTTGTGTGGTTTTCAGCATTAATAAGTTTAAGTTAGAATACAGACTTTCAGTAACATTTTCCTGAACAGAAGCAATGCCATCTTCCTCCGGCTCATTAAAACGATTTCTGAAAAAAAGAAAACGTGGTGCACAGTGACATCCATTTGAATTCTAAACTTCCAAAGGAAAATTGCAGGCAGGCTGTCCTTTTTCTTAGTTAGTTAGCAAATAAGTGGATATACTAGCAAAAAAGACATCCCTGGGTAGCTTTTCTACTTGTTGGGGCCTTCTTGACAGGTTGCTTACACCTTGGCTTTTGGAGGAGGAGAGCATTACTTTAAGAAGCAACCTGATATTTTCTGTGAGAAAAAGGCTCTCTGTGGCTAAATGATGTATCCAGTTTTATTTCCAGGGGTCCATTTCCGGTGGTGGAAGCAATGATAGTACTGGGTATGGTAGAAAGATAGATATGAAAATTGCTGGTGGAGTCGCATACTTTGTAGATCTTTTCTGGGTAGCAGACACTCTGCGTTCAAGGCTGAAGAGAAGCTTAGCTGGAGACTTCGATGCTCAAGGCCAAGTTCCTGGGAATATGCCTTTGTGTAGTCATTTCCTGTCACACAACATGGGGTAAACATTAAAATTCCTGAAGTGTTCAGCTTCCTCATTAGTAAAAATTAGGAAAATAAAAGTGCTTGAACTAAAAGAACATGGTAAGAATAAGTTGCAGTAAAATGTGTGTAAAGCATCCGGAAGCCCGGGCAGTAGACTTTCTTTTGTTGTTGCTGGTCTGAAATATCCAACACTCACAAGTGAATAGAGGAGAGGTTTATGCTGGCTCATGGTTTCAGAGGTTTGAGTCTGCATGAACATCTGGTTCCAAGGCAGAGGCAAGAATGAAGAAAAAGTGAGATGAAAGAAAGCTCCCCGCTCTGTGGTAGCCAGAGAGAGAGGAGGGGCCAGTGACAGGAGTGCACACTTCCAGGCCCTCCCCCAGGGGCCCACCTCCAACCAGGCCCAGCTCCTAGCGCCACACCTAGCTGTGAGCTCGTCAGTGGGAAACCCACTCGGAATATAGTGCCCCTGCCATCCAGTCACCTTCTGAAAGCCCCACCTCTGGGCACAGGAGACGTTTGGAGACATTTTAAATGTAAACCGTAATGGCTTGTGCCCCTAACTCTGTGAGGCAGGCTTAGCAATTACATGTTGGAAAATTGAGACTCAGAGAGCTGAAGTAGCGAGTCCGCTCTGTGGTGGTGCTGCGACACCAGCAGGGCCTCTCTAGCTTCCGCGCTGCTCTCCTGACTCTGATGGGTGTTTCCTTTGGTTAATTACTTTGATTTTTAAATCTTCACATTTGCTTCTTGAATCTTGAAAAGAGCTTATTGAGAAATCTTTTTATTTGTCGTCCCAGCACAGTTTTTTTTTTTTTAATTTATGGAAGATTCCATTTCTCTATCCCCTGGAAACATGGGTAGAGGCATTTTCCTGAAAGGTGACAGCTAACAGAAAGTCCATATTTGGTGAGACTTCTACACAAAGTAGAACCACAGAAGATAGGTCCACAGTCAGGAAATGCTGTGCCTAGGGTAGCATTTACACCTATTACTTTTTTTTTTCTTTTTTTTTGCAGAGAACATTGCATTGGCACCAGGCACAGTTGGGTCCTACCTTACCTGGGTACTGTCCGCCCCCCCCCCCCCCCCCGACAGATAGACCACTGGGAATGAACTTAGCTGCCTTCTGGCTCTCATAGGATCTGGGGATGATGCAACTCTGATTCCCACTTTGGGCCGCACAGGCTATTGGTCACCTCATTGAGCTCCACTCCGCAGAGTGCCTTTTCCATAAACTGATTCATAAACCAGCCTGTAGCCTGTGATCAGAATACTGAAAATCTAACTAGGCTACCACAGGTAACTCTGTGATGGAAGGTCTACGCCAATGGGACTGTGATGAATTGCTTCCCGTTTATACCACTTCAAGTCCCAAGGTCTTGAACAAGGGAGCTTCAGAGCATATGCTGTTTTATTACACATCGAGAGAAAGTGGCAAGTAACAGATTACCCAAGAAAGGCACCCTTCTCACCCTGGGCAAGCCCAGTGTCTTGAGTGTAGGGAAGAACACAGCTAATGTCAACACTGCTGCTGGTGGACCAGGAGCCATTATCTTTATTAAAAGCAAATACCCATCCCAGTCATTAGCAGAATCCTCCCTCAACAGGTGCAAATGTGCATCATAGAAATGTAGATGTGTTTGTTGTTTTTCTTCTGTAGCTACTTAAGTATTCTTTGTGGAGGGAGAATAGGGAACCTGGGTGCTTGTGGTGCTAGACTAGATGTCTGGTGTCAGAGTTTGATGAAGAGAGCAGAAGTCTAAGCCACAGAAAAACCTATGACCCTCGAAGGACCTTTACTTCTAATTCTCAGTTAATTTATTCCTCATGTTTGGTCTTAAAACAATTTTTATAAACTATAATTGTAGAAGGCATACCACACCACAGTGATTGTAACCTTGAATTCTGCAATCTAATATAGATGGCCAGTCCCGCTACTTAGGACATTTTCTAGCTTTGTGGCATCAAATAAGATGGTAATCTCTTGGAGTCCTGATACTATAACTATAAAATAGAAAATGCATGGATAATAGCATGTTCTTTATAAGCTGTTAGTTTGGGTTGTAAAGTAAATTATCTTGGTTGTTCGGAGACTGGAAAAGGGATCTCAGGGTCATACCTATGCCTTATTTTCCTTTGTTTCCTCCTTATTTTTCCTTTTTCACTTCTAGGAATTGAATTCGGTGTCTTTGCACTGAGATACATTCCCAGATCTTTCATTTTGAGACTGGAATCTCACTACGTTGCCCAGGCTGGGCTTGTACTTGGAATCCTCCTGCCTCGGTCTCCCAGAATGCTAGGCTTTCAGGCATGTATCATAGCGTCCAACCAATTTCATTTTTCTGTTGTGCTATAATAATTAGTTTCTGTCTCCTAGTCCCCACCGTACAGTGACTTCCTTGAAGGCAGGAACAAGCTGTATTCACATGGTGTCCTCAGAGACTCACCCTGCTTCCACTGTTTGGGAATCAGCTGGAAATTGCAGAAAGACAGAACAGAGAGAGTCAGAACGTCCCGGCCCCAAGGTCCAGCTTGTCCTTTCTCTTTGAGCTGCTCCTTGACGTTGAGGAAGTCCCTGTCCCACTCGCTTCCTCTTCTTTTCCGTGAAGAAGGAGCAGGTATCCTACCTGCCCTTCAGGGCTGCCATAAGAATGCGTTTAACATTTAACAGAAGATCGTACCTTCATCTGTGAGGAATTAATATTTAATATTAATGAAGCTCACAGCCTTCTTTTCCACTCTTTTCTTTGTAGTTGCAAAATGCTCACCAGCCTGAAACAGCCCAAAGGAAAGTGTGGGGAGGCTGTGCCTCATGTCACACACATACAAATGAGAGAGGCCTCGGGAATCCGAGGTCTCTGTCCAGACACGACGCCTTCTGGGCTGTAAGGATATCCACTGAAGCTTTGGCAACACCAGGCCTCCAATTTGCAGGAGTTAAATATTTCAGGCTATAATTGCTTTTACCTTTGCTTGAATTATCTGGACTTTAATTGCATGCTTTCAGTAGATTTTATGTGAAAATCATATAAAATAAAATTCTACATTAAGAAGACAGAGCAGGGATGCTCACCAGAGATCTTTACGTCTGAGCAGTGAAGTTACAGATAGCTTCCTTTTCCCTAATCTAATTTCTTTCTGGTAGTGGCATGGGACGGTGTCATTGGGATTGGTGTAAGGGTGTGGGTCTTCATGGCTGGTGGGCTAGTGGACTCCTGGGAATCTGTGGGCAGGGATGGTGGCACAGGAGAGGCTCATGGGAAATGGAGATCTCCATAGTAATGGTTCTCTGCACACTCTGGAAATCCCAGCTTCAACTTGTTCCTTGGTCTTGGCTCCTTTTTGGTTCAGTTTTCTCTCCACCTCCACCCTCCAGCACCAGGGACAGAACCCATGGGCCCTTGGCAGGAAAGCTACATCCCCAGCCCTTTCTTTTATTATTACCTTTGTTGTTATTGTTGCTGTTGATATGGAGGGTGAAACTCGGGACATTGGCACCAAGCTACGTCCCCATTCATTCATTAATTCATTCAGAGATGAGTAGCTCAGGCAGAACTCCAGCTTGTGATCCCAGTGTTCAGCTTTTGGTCTTTTCTCTCCCTCAGCTTGCTTCTCTGTGGTTTCTGTTTCCACATAAATTCACTTCAGTCCCCACGTGGTTCCTTGGTGTCCCTCTTACTGCCACACTACCTTAATATTGTCATTTCCCTGCAAACTCTCAAATTCAACACAGAACATCTTTTTTCCTATTTCTCTGTTTAATTTGGAGAGGTATATCCGCGGAGAAACTCATTCCTGTCTCGGCGGTGATAAGTGTGCTATTAGCACAAGGGCTGCTGGACAGTTAACTGGCTGATGGTGCACTGTCCTAGAAGGGACCAAACATATGACTCGGTACATACAGTGTAGGACTGCGTAGGGTCACTCCTTAGCAGGGCCTATGGGCAGGGAAGCATCTCTGATTGAGAGATGTGGGTAACGGGAGGCACATGTCTGATAGATACTGTTTTATGAATTTAAAATATATACTTGACCTTATCGATTACTAGAATAATTTCTACTCCTAGCGTAGAAAAAGTCATTTTTGACATATTACTTTGTTACGTCAGTAGCTCTTTTCACTTCAGCTATATATTTGCTTTCACTCATCTTACTCCCTGTGCTGGAAGGCTTGTCCAAATTTCTGTGCCACTGTACACCCGGGATTTAAGTTCCACATTTCTCCTTAAAAAAGTTGTTTTCCTCTCCTTCAGTGGGAAACTGGCTGCCTCCTCTCATACACTCTTTAGTCCTTTGTAATTTTATTATGTTACCCTGTACATGCTTACCTTGTAGGAAAGTCACTTGTGCACTATGCAATGTGATCAAAATATAGGGTGAATATTTAAATTAAGAAATTATTGTAGTAAAAAGATACATCGTCATACATCCCCCTCAAGGTATTCCCCTTGCTTCAAACACTCTTATCCTGTGGGTCGTGCCACTTTCGGAAGCAGTTCCAGAAATCCTTTCATGAGTGTCTGTAGGAAGTATGATCAAAAGCACAGTGAGTGCCACACCTGAAGCCATCCAATGAAAAGGCACAAGACCATGTGCCCTCATCCACCTTTTTCATGGGATCTGGCACCACATGCTTCTGGGCCTTCCCCAAGGTAAAAATGACCATGACAGCTCAACATTTTGAATCAAGGCAGAGCACGGTGGCAGCCACAGCAGCTTATCAGAAGATACTCCTGAAAGGACTTCCGGAACGACTTCAGAAAGTGTCAAGATGGGATGAATATGTTTCTTTAAAACATGTGAGCATTCTCTGTAGTAGTTTTTTTTTTTTTCCCAGACCGAGTTTCTTTGTCACTGTGGTAGTTTTCAGTCCCATTTCCTGTCTACCTCCTCACTGTTGAGCCCATTCTAGATGGTGAAACCTCCATTGTGCTATCTCTGCCCGTGAGCTCAGCACACTGCCAGCCACATCCTGAGTACTACCAAAGGGCACTCAAATAAAACACTGAGGTCACACTGCAGAAATCATCAAGTTGTCTTACATTAGAGTTTCTTTCTTGCTTTTCAACAGCTTTGCTCTTAGCTCATTGTATATCCCCTGAGAATTAGACATTGTTACGTTTGTCTTCCATAGAGATGATAATAATCCTAAAATCAGCTACAAGTAAAGGAATGTTATGGTCAAAGAAATCTGGAATCCTTAACAGCTTTTTTCCCAGTGGGGATTGTCTAGTCTTGTATCAGGAAGTCCCCAATATTAGTCACTTTTCTGCTGCTGAGACAAATACCTGGGACTCATGGCTTAAAGGGGGAGAGATCTGTTCAGGTTCGCAATTTCAGAGGGTTTGGTCTATGATAAGCTCACTCCAAGGCAGAGAGAGCACAGAAGAAAAGCACGGTGGAGGAAAGCAGGCTCGCCCAGAGCAGCCAGAACGAACGCAGGAGGAGAAGGAGGACCCTGGGACAAGAATATGCCCTTCCGGTCACACCCCAGAGCTCCACCTCCGACCCAGCCCTGCCTCTCCTGTGTTCACCCAGGAACTCAACTAGATTAATCTGGAGTATAGCACCCCGTGATAGGCTCACTTTCCAAAACCCCACCTCTGAAAACATGATACTTGTGGGGATCATTCTAGACCTGATGCCCCAGCAGCCCCTGGGAACATTCCACAGTGCACATACTTCCTAATTCATTCCATTACAGTTTTATTTATTTATTTGTTGAGGTGCAGCTTACAGGGTCTGTGCACAGCAGGTCACATTTTCAGCAGTGCCCAGGTGAGTGATAAGGTCCAAATTCAAGTGGGCATTTCAGCAGTTCCCTTAGAGATGAAGGGTGGCTGTGTTATTAAACACCACAGAGCTCCTTAGGAAGTTGTCACAAGTGGCTCTGAATGGTGATTGTCACTCCTGACTCTCGTGAGAGACTCAGGATCAGGAGGCAGCTGAGATTTCAGGTAACTTTCTTTTTTTAACTCTTAAACACTCCAAAGAATGTCCCTCTACTCCAGCACCACGTTGCTGTCATGTCCTCAGAATTCCTGGGAACAACATAGTCACCCAGAGACGAGGTGAGTGGCATCTTGGGCATCTTGCGTCCAGTGGGTTTCCAACAAACTGCCCCAAAGGGAGGACTCTGTTATTCTTTTGACATATTTCTTAGAATCTTTTTCTGCGCCAGAAGGGATGAAACTACAGCCTGGAACGCAGCCATGTCTAAGCACCCGTGTCCCACACTGACCGTTCTGAGGGGAGACCTTGTCCTTTGTTGCAGAAGGAGTGATAAGGCTGGTATTCCAGCAGATCAACACCCAGTACTTGGTGAAATCCATCACTTGCCTTTCTGCTCTGAAGGATTTTCTCTGGTTGCAGGGAACATAGCTCCTCTGTAAATACTTCAGTGGCCAGCCACTGGCCAAAATATCTGGCGGCAAGGATTGCCTGGTGTTTTTATTTCACCAGTGGAACAGAAAGTTAAGCCACCAACCGTCACTTCTTTCCCTTTCCTAAAGTGTTGTAGGGTTGCAGACACTTTCAGAATATTGTCTGTGTTATTGTGGGTGGAGTTATTGGCTTCATCCAGAAAAACATCTGAGACAGCTCTCAGTATGTGTAGAGATTTCAGAGTGTTCTTGCAGACACTTGGACATGTTGTTTCTGGGTCATCTGTGACAAGTCGCATGGCTTCCCGTGCCTCTCTCTACCCTCTGATTTCAGCAGCACAGGCTGTGTTTGAAAAGGTCTCTGGTGGTTGTGTTTACACAGCATCCTTCCCTTTGTGTTTCCCTTATTCTTAAGGCAAGGTCAGTCAACTATGTTGAAAAAGAATTCTAATTGTAATATCCTCTTCTGCTTTCAAAATTCAATTCTGAGTTGTTGCTTTATTTATTGGTTTGTTTTTTAAAATCTTCATGAGTCAGGTATGGTTGCATCCTGCTATAATCTCAGCATTCTTGGAGGCTGAGACAGGAGGTCTGCAGATTTGAGTGCAGCCTGGACAATTTAGTGAATTAGCAAGATCCTGTTCCAGAAAAAAAAAAAATATATACAGCACTGGTGATATAGCTCAATGCAAAGGACCTGGCCTTAGCTCCCAGTGATTCAATAAAAAGGCAACTCTCTCTTCTGCTATGAAAATGAAGAGAATGGCAGATTTTAATGGAGCCTGGATAGGGAGGGTAGCTTGTTGCCGATACTAGTGGTTTCTGAGTTGTGACATCAGTATCAAAATGGCTTACTGTATTATAAACCCATTTTTTGCTACCCTGGGGATGAGACATTCTTTGATGGTAAAAGATATCAAAAGGCCTTAGGTAGAGCTCCCTTAAATGATTCACAATGGAATCTTCCCCCTTGTTCAAGACTGTTGGGGTCAACAGCAGATGTGAGAGCAACATTCTCCTGCAAGATCATGGCTTTATCAAAATGAAAAGGGTCTTCAACAAGACACCCCACAAGTCCCAAGACAATAATTACATTCTTGGAACTGAAATACTTGCATGTTTGCAGACATTTTCACGTTTGGCATTTGTGCCATTTCACACAGTATGAAATATTTATGCGTTGTTCAAATCACCCTGCTTAGTTACCATTGGATACCTACCGCTGTACGGGAGTTACATTTAGAAAGGAATTGAATCTGACTTGCAAAATCCATAAAGCTCTCCTACCCCAATACTTCAGGCGAAACTCTCTTGAGACAGTAGTTGAAAAGGCTGGGAAATAGATGTTAATTTGGTTTGGAAGAATTGTGTCTTGATGGTGCTGAGGAAAGAAAATGATTATTCTCGATGTTTCACCCCTCGCTTAGAGGACATCCGTTTGCCAGCAGCGTTTGACTATCTGTGGTAAATACTCCTTAAAACAATAATGAATGCTAACACAAATAATTATTTTATTAACTGAAAAACAAAAGGGTAGACTATTTGTAAATATCACCTTGAAATAACCTGTTCCGAAATGTGCCCCACACTTGTCTTTTTCTATCTCCTTTCTTCCTTCCTTCTCTGTTTGCCCATGCAGTCATGAGCCCATGCATGTAGAGCACAGTGTCTGTTGTGTTTCGGATCTGGAGTATCCCCCAAAGCCTGATGAGGTCTGGAAGGTGCTTCAGTCGTGGGGGATAATCCATTGATTTCCTGTGCTATTAAGACGTGGGGCCTGGTTGAAAAAGGAGGATCGTGGCTTTGACCTTGAAGGAGTAACCTCCTTTCTAGCCCTCCCCTTCCTCCTGGATTCTGCCTCCTGCCATGCCCCGCCGTCCTCTGGTGTGGCCTCTACCGGGCTCTGCTTCTGTAGCCAGCTACCAGTGAGCGGAATGAGAGATCCTGGAGCTGTGAGCTGAAACCTTTACTAAGTTGTGGATTTTAGGTCTCATGTTGCAGCAATGAAAAGGTACTGTTAACATCCATTATATTAAACATGAGCTTTTTGTTACTACTTTTGTAATAAATCAACATACTGTGAATATTTTCCCTGCCAGGTAATATGGGAATTTTGTTTCACTGTGTAAGTGTTGCATAAATTATATCTCTCATCCCTTACTATGGCACATTTATGTTATTTATAATATTTCTCTGCTAACACTTCCATGATTCATTGATTTATTTCAATAAATATTTCTTGAACTGATACCGTGTGCTAGGTTGGGGCTCCCACGCTGCTGGGGGCAGCTTATGTTTCTTTTACTTTGATTAAATAATAAAACAAAAACATACTAGTCTGCAGTAATAACTTTTGTTTTCTGCAGGGACTATCTTTATTGTCAGTTAAAAGGTTAATACTGGTGGTTATTTTTTTCCAAGGCCATTAAAAGATTTTATAAAAAGTAACAGTGTAATGTAGACTTGGAATTAATACTGTGTACTCACAGAGCATCTATAGCCCATTTTAATTCAACTGAAAAATGGTATCACTACTGTATTATCTGAAAACTTCTGCGGCCACAGTGGGCTGATGATATCAAAGAAACACACAAAATTTATCTTCCCATTGATTTGGTGTTATTGGTCATTTGTGGTTTTGACACATACAGAATTTTCTGCTCATGGGAATTAAGTAGGTGGAGATGGTGAATCCTTAGTATGAAACTGAGTTCAGTTACTGATTATCTACTTGACCTTTGGAAATCATCAGATATTCCTGAGCTTTAGTTTTCTGCTCTGCAAAATGAGCACATTACTTCTGGATAAATTCTTAAATTTCTCAGCCTAACCCCATTTTGAAGAACCTGCATGTTCTCACTGTTTCTATTGGAAATTAACACTGAAATGATTGGGAGCCCTATGGTAAGTGTGAATTCCATCTGCCTAACGAAAGAGCCAGGGATGGCAAACCAACAAACCCATCCACCTCGGAGTCAAGGAGTGATCTGATGCAAGGCATTTTTAATCTTTCTGTTTTGTGTGTTTCAATACAGTGTTGAGAAATCAAGTGTGGAATTGGAAAGATCAGTCAGAAGGCTGGTGTAGTGGACAGGATGAGAGACCATGGTGGTGGCCCTGGAGATGTTGCGGGCGGGCACACTCCACCTGCGTCTGGAAGTGGAGCTGGTTGGGCACAGTCAGAGCTGGGGTGTAGGGTGAGAAGGCAGGACACGTTTAGGAGACTCTAGAGTTCTTGGCCTGGGAAGCTGGGTAGACAGTGGCTACCATCCACTATCCCAGTGCTTTACATGTTTACTGTAGAGAATACTGAGGTTTTCCTGGGGGTTGTGTTGTACGAAGATTGTCTTGAGGATGCGTGAGGAGGGTGATTAAAATCTTGCTTTCACACCTGCACTTTCTGATGTGCCCATTTGGACAAGAGGAACATCAAGGCTTGCGATTTAAATATGGAAACGCCCAGCACTGACCACTTAATCCTAATCAAGGCAGTCAACCGTGTTCTGCTTTCTTTACTCACTTGCAAGATGGAAGCAATGTTTTACTGAAGGTTAAATAAAATATTATGAATTTTACAAAATTGGCAGCCTACTTCCTGTTGCAGTAAGTAAATAATAAACTTAACTTATTATTTGCCAGGATGGGTGGATGGGTGACTTGGTGCTGAATTAATCAACATAAACACCATTAAAATCCAGTTCAGAGTCTCGGCCCATTTAGGAGAAAACAAAGTATGTTCATCTGGCTTCGGGGTAAGGTATGGAAGGCATAGGGGAAAGAAAACAGCTTTTTATATTAGATTTTGGATAAATAGTTCTAAATTATAGCTTCCGGGGAAACTCAAGCTAAGACTCCCCGGGTCCACATTAGCAGGGTTGACTGTGCCAGCTCTAATATTTGTGCTTGAAATGTGGTCCTGACCCTCCTTGCCGAGATGGAGATGTTAACTAGAAAGGCCCGTGCAGTCCTTGAGACGCTCATAGCGAGTCTGTTTAATAATTCAGCCAACTGTATTTACATGATCTCTCGGTGTCCGGGCTGGGCCTTGTTAGGAATAAAGGATCAAATATTAAAAAGAGAAATATGTACTGTCCTAGCTTGAATTATAATGTCTATTTTAAAAATATGTTCACGACTCACAAAAGCTATTACTGCATGATCTTGGGACATGGAATCAGCGGGCTGACCTCCTTCTAGCCCCTCTTAAAGACTGAGGGAATACTTCACAGTAAGGACTGGGACTCTGCAGTGGAGGCTGCTTCTGGGCCCTCTGTTTGCTACAAATTTTCTTGTTCATTCTGTCGTCAAAGCTGGGAAAAGGAAATAACGTGACCCTGGCTCTCAAAGAGCTGAGAATTTCAGTGCAGTTGGAGTTTGGGTGGCTGAGCTCTCATTGGTTAACTCATTAACCCAATTCCTGCAAAGCACAAGTTTCATTTTAAAAACATTCAACATTTATCTTGAGACATTTGTAGATTCACACACACCAGTAAGAAATAATAGAGAGGCCCTGTGTACCCTTTATACAGTTTCTTCCAAAATCATGGTGTAATATCACAACAAGGGTATTAATAATTCACTTTTATATTAAGATTTGGTATCCTCAGAATTACAGATGTTAAGATGTAAGGGGGGTGTGTGTGTGGGGAGAGAGAGAGAGAGAGAGAGAGACAGAGAGAGAGAGAGAGAAAAACACTATAATCAAAGAGGACAAACATTACATCTGCCATCCACTGCTGTTTCTGTGGCACCTGGTGAACTCTCCGGCTGTCTGGCACTTAGAGAATCTGGATGACTTTCACTGGGTGAGAAGATCATCATTATCCCCAGAGGAGAGACATGTGTTTCTAGGCAGTAAGAGAAAAACCAGAATGGTGGAGATGATGCTACTGAAAATCAATGTTGGTAAAATCTTTGTTTCTCTAAAACCAAAAGATTTTCTCCCACCAAAAATCAAACCAAGTAAGTACAGACAATAGAGGCCAAAAAAAAAAAAAAAAAAAAATCTCTGTGTGTTCATACACATAGGAAAATAGTATTCTTCAGAGCAATCCAATGTGAGTTAGACATCAGACAGCCACTGAAGTATCTTAACAGGCTGAAAAAAATTTGTTCCAGATCACATCCTTGGAGAACACCTTTATGTTCTTCTAACGTTGCTCTGATCATCTGGACAAACTTTGGGGGTTGATTTCTCCTACGAAATAATTCTACAAATTAATGTTTCCCTAAACCTGTATGTGTTTGTGTGTGTGTGTGTGTGCACGCGAGCATGTGTGTGCATGCTTGATCACCCAAGGCACGCAAGGGCTTCTCTGTAGAGGTGATGGAGTGTTGATAAGCAGGTCTTTTCGATAGCATAAGCTATATGAAACAAAGTCTAATGAAGACATAGAGTGGCTGGCGTGGAATATCTTAAAAATAGTAGATCTGTTTTTTTCATTGGAAGTTTTGCTTTGTGGCATCTGGATCAGCTGGTGGCCTTGTTTCTCTTTCTTGCTCTGCAGTGCTGTGAACTATAAGATACAGCTGCCCAGTGTCTGACTTGAGACCTTCCAAAGCTCCTCTGTCTTCTGGGTGGCTTGTTTCATTGATACTGAGCAAAGATGCCACTGGAGTAAAGTGACAGGCCAGGCTCTCATGGCATTTGTCTTCTCAGAGCTTATTTTCTAACACGAGGAACAGATAAAATATCAAGTGGGCAGACCCATGAGTTAGACACTCACCCATTGCTTCCAGTGAGTGACAGAAAGAGCAGACAGCACTTGAGAAGCCTGGAGGCAGGAGCTGGCCTCACACGGCGCAGCCTGCATGCTCTCTGGCTGAGCATGACTCATTTCCCAGAGTGACTGGGATGGGTGAGGACACGGTCTGTAGTCACATTTGGACGCAGGCAGAAGCGTGAACCTGGTCCACATAGCAGGGGCACCCGCTATATCCCTCTGATGGTTCCTAAGAGCACCTGTTGCTTCTTTATCAGAATATTCCAGCCTTTTGCCATGTTCTCATTTCCTACGTAAGAATTATTCATACCCAGTCACAGAATTTTGCCAGCTTCCCACCAGTGTCCAATTCAGAGTCAAGTCCATTTCCTTGAACTGTCTCCCAAGCCATCTGACACAGACCTGTATTATACAGTAAGCCCTTTCCAATGCCTCACTCCAGACCCACTTTATGGTACCCCAGAGCATGAAGGTTCCCTCATAACGAAAAGTCAATTCATACACTTTGAGCAACTCGGTGCGTGTTCCTCTTAGTAGTCCTTGGCTTGAGGGAAGTAATGAATTAAACACTGACCCAGCAAGGTGTCATGGCTGACACCTGTAATCCCAGCATTCTGGAAGGTTGAGGTAGGAGGATCACAAAGTTCAAGTCCAGCCTGGACCGTTTAGTAACATAGTGAGAAAATAAAAAAGATAGGAATGAGAAGAGTTGATAACGAAGGCCCTAGGATCAATTCCCAGCAGTGAGGAACAGAACAAAACATAGCACACACAGATCTTTCTTACTAAGACCTGAAAATGTTACCACTGATCAAACTGCTGATTCAAGACTTGGAATAATACCTGCTAAACTATAGATATGCAGGAAGAGGAAAACAGCTTACATGACACTACCTTGCCACAGAAAATTTTCAGGAAGTCCTGAAAGCCTATGTGATGCTCTAAAAGGAAGATTCTGGGAAGGTGGAAATAGCCCAGCCTTGGGAGGACATTTGGAAATCAACTGTGAAGAACTGACACCTGTGTGGGGAGGGATTTCACTTATCGACATAATTTTAGACCAATGAGAGAGCTTTAGAGACAAGTGGACAAGAAAAGAGAAGGGCATTGAGTCTTTGTAGTAAATTCTTCCATCGTGGAGCTTATTAAGCACTTCTCAAAGAGTTTACAGGCACAGCAGCAAGAAAGTAAAAATAAAGCCACCTTTTCCTTCAGCCAGCGGCTCTCAGAAGTCATAACAGAAGCCCTGAGCATCAGGACACCGAGCAGAATGGCCATCATGCTCTCCAAATGAGACAAAATGATTTCCACATATAAGACACAATAAATCATGGTGGCTGGTCAGTAACCCATTAGCCCAGGGTGTGAGATTTATACACTACGACTCACTGGACTTCATTGTCTCTGGCTAAATGAGGCTGGCTGGTGTTTTAATGTCAGGTGTTTTACTCTCTGCTCATTTTAAAGTATATAGTCTATTTCAGATTGAATCAAACCTTTTTTTTAAAGAAAATTTCTGTGAAATGAATGTTTAAAATTCAGTTTTGTGTATACTTATTTTCTCCCAAAAGTAGTTCCTCAAAATCCAATATGGCGTCAGGGTTAAAACAAAGCTTGTGTGTACCCATTCTGATGGAAGGAGGGAAGTTAGAGTGAGCAGGCAGCTGCCCTGTCCCCTGGGCTCTTGTCGTGCGCTGAGATTATTCTGTTTCAGCCTTATCGCTGAGCATCTTTCTGACTGTGACCCATGCATTCCGTACTGATGAAGCTGTTCTTTGATCCACAGTGGCTTGCCTTTCTGCTTCCATCTCCCCCCATAGCTTGGTCTTCCATAGCTCCTGCTGTTTCAAGAGATCCTCTTGATTCTTAGTAAAATGATTTGAAACTACTGTCCATTCCCCTCACGTTGGCTAGGAATAAGACTTTGAAAATCACCTTAGCAGGTCTCTGGAAAGGCTTTCAATCTCAACTACCATTGGTTGTATCCAAAAGGTTCAGACAACTTGTAGATTTGACCCATATCTCAAGAACCTCCCTAAGCATGATAATGGGATGTGGAAACTAGAACATCCCATGCCATGTGGCCTTTTTATGTTGTTGTGTAGCTGTCGCATGTCACAAGGTAGCAATCTCTTAGGGTTACAGAAAGAAAGCTGCTCATGGCATTCTGCATCTCTACATCTGTGTTTGTTACGTCCCTTGAAGATTGGCTCCCAAAGGTAGACACGTGTTAATGAAAAAGAACCGCTTTCTGGGATCCCTGGGAGCATCCTCTGTTCCCCATCTTAGATGGAAACCAAGATCATATTCTTTCTTGAGTTGTCTCTACCAGTAACATATAGAAATACCCCATGGACATAGTATCAGACCTTTCTGTAAATGTGAAAGAGAGAGGTTTTTTTTCATTTTGTAGTTTTTTTCCCCCTTTTATAACATTGCCTGACTGTCAGAACCTTCCTCTTGTCATGAACTCAAAGTAAATTTAATTTGACAGTCAGCATGGAGCAAGGATTTTGTTATTCCAGGGAAGGCCTGCTCTTTCTGCACTGAAGCCCATTAAGATAGGGGAGCCCCAGGGTATCATGATTAAAGATGGGTAACATACACACACTACACCTTAAACAAGTTGTAATCACCGTCACAGGTACTTTGTGTGACTAATAAGGGGGAGAGTTTGGAAATTACCCTCACAGGTCATGGTAGAGACCAACCGGATGGCTTGGAGGGTTTTTGCAAACATTTAATTACCACCCAAATATTAGAAATATTAGACTGATCAAAACTTTAATTCTATTGAGTCATGATTTCAACTGCATTGAGTTTGTGGGTGTATGAAATAATCTTCTCCTCTGAACAAAGAATCTTTCTTTGACTTCATAAACAATGTCTGCTGAGATGTGGCTTTTCTGTCTACTTCTTCCATTAGAACAGAAGGCCCACGGGTTTTGAGTCTGTTTTATTTAATGATGTATGTCTGGCACCGGGAACACAGTTGGAACTCATTTGTTGAATGAAAAAAAATAATGGAACAGTGTTAGTCTTGGAACAATTTTTTATATTGTAATTTTAATGCCACATTGTTTAAAATCAGACCATTTTGCCTTGGTGTTTATTTTGTAGAGTTCTTAACCTCAATGTTCTTTAATAGCCTCTCACAAATACTAAGGAATTTTGGGCTTCTCAAGATCAGGGATGAGGAGATATTTGAAAGGAATGGCTCTATTGTCATAGTGTTACCTGACAATGACGACGATGATGACAAGGGGGAAGAAGAGGACAGTGATCACAGCAACAGTACCGGTGGAAAACAGAGCATTTACTATGTCCCGAAAATCATGTTTGACACTTTCTATGAGTTATTCACTTCAAGCCTAGTAAAAGTGCCTATAAATTTAATACTTTTAGTGGTCCCATTTTACAGACCAGAAAACTGGGTTCAATGAGACTAAGTGACTCGCTGACACAATGGAACTGCCTTCGGAGAATTTTCTTTAGTAAAAACCCTTTGGATATAGTATCTTATTTTGGTTCTTTTAATAATTTTGTAAGGCAAGAACATTAGCCACGTTTCTGTGCTGAGGAAATGAAGGTTTGGAAGGGCTAGGCAATTTCTCCAAGGTCAGACGGACTGTAATATCAGCAGAGCTGGGATTGGAACAGCAAAGCCCGTGCCACTAAATTCTAGGTTAAATAACTCTTATTATAGTGGCCTGGTGTCTAACAAGAGATGCTATCGTTAATGTGGAGAATGTCTGGGTAACACACACACACACACACACGTGCTGCACCTTAAATAAGCTGAAATCACAGTCGCAATGAACTTTTATGAGGCTTAGAAGTGAGAGAGCTTGGAATTTACCTTCACAGGTCATGGAAGAGACCAGCCCGATGGCTTGGAGGGTTTTTGCAAGCATCTGCTTACCCCCCAGCAGGTATGTACCCTGGGGTGCCCTCAGCAGGTAAGTTGGTGCCTGGGGACCGTAGTAAAACCTTCCTTCCTGAATATTCCCTTCCGTCTCCACCGTGCTGCTGGAGGTATTGATGACAGATGCTCAGGGTTTTTTTGGGTTTTTTTGTTTGTTTGTTTGTTTTCTTTTTAATGCAAAAGAATCATGTCTTTTGTGGCATGGGTGCATTTTCCGTCCTGACTCTGTGTTCACCATGAGCTTATTGGAAGAAAAGTGATTACCTATCATATGCAGGACTCAGGAACTGTCGCCAGGGGTTGGTTTCCAGTGCTTATTATTGTAGAATCTCAGCTTCATTAACACCGGCTCTTACACAGGGCACTTCTTTCCCATAATAACTCTCACTTGAAATGAGCGCCCTTCAGCCTTGAGGCCACAACAATTATGTTCAGGTTGAAGAGCATTTAGTTTCTGCTTAGAGTAAACAAGATAAACGATTGTCTGTCTGTTTTTCTTCTTTGCCTGTATTTGGTTCTCTGCTCTCCATGTGGCATACCGATACTGAGCACGTCTCTCTTCTAAAGTGAGATTCGTACCTTTGTGTCTAACTTGGTCTTGGACTTTTCTTTAACTTTAAGCAGTTCTTTAAGGCTTGGAATCCACATGGACTTAATGGTTTCTTTCATTCAATAATGATAGAAGTGGGAAAAAGACAAATGTCTTATGCCTGTAATATGACAAGATAAGCATATATACATTATTTATTATGTAGATGAAACATGTATATACAAGCTGATTATAAGTATGCATATATGTAAAACATGCATATATATACATGTATTGTCTACTTATGTTCTCTGCTTTGTCCAGTACCGATGCTTGTCATGGTTCAAATCTGTAGCGTTCCTCCCAAAGTCTCATGCATTTGGAAGGCGGCTGTCTCATAGACTGCTGTGCTCATCAGCAGATCGACCCATTGATGATTTCATGTGCTGTTAAGAGTTGGGGCCTGGCTCGGAGGGGTGGGTTACTGGGGGTGTGGCCTGGAAGGATATATTCTTGCCCTTGGTACCTTCCTCCCTATTTCTCTGCTTCCTGTTATCATACCATGAGTAGGTTTTCTCTGCCATGCCCTTCCGCCATGACCTTTTCTGACATTGGATCCCGCTGATGGCCTGACTGAACCCCCGGAAACTGTGAACTAAAATAAACTTCTCCTTAAAGTTGTGGATATTAGATAGTGTGTCCTGGTGAGGAGAACGTGGTTAAGACACTGCTGAATAAACACTTGTTGAATAAATGCACGTGTAGTAAAGTATAATAAGGATTGTACTAGGAGGAGTGCTAGAGAGCCTTGGAAAGGTGTGATACTGAATCAATTTCTCCAACGGAAACGATATAAGAGGTGAATAAGTTGGAAGCTCCCAGACAAAACTCCCCGCAGTGTAGACACCCAAGCATGGTCTTCATTGTAAGGTAAATGCGGGTGCAGATCCTGTTTTCCTACTTAGGAGGCATTAAAGCACCTGCAGGTTATTCCTCTTACACCTTGGTTTGCTCCCATGTAAAATGGGAAATTATGCACAGAAGGGTCTTCCTGACCAGCCTATGGTGGGCAGCCGATGCCTATAGTTGCCGTTGACTTTGGAGGATCACGTAAGTTCTCACTGCAGAGAATAATCCTGTCGCTTTTGAGAGAAGCTCTGAAGTGGATTCAGTGTCTTAACGAATCTTGGTGGAAGTCAATAATTGAGTGCATCAAATAGAAAATAGAACCAAAAAGTGAAACCTCCCAACTTCAGACATTTAAAATGTATTTTTACTGCTTTTATTTTAATAATCTTTAGATGAGTGGTAGTTTTGAAGCAGAACAGGTTTTTCTACTCTTTGAACTCATTCTTAGCTCATGATTTGAGAAAAGTCAGTGAACTTTCCTGAGCTTCATTTTCCACAGCTCTAAAATGGAAAGACTAAAAATTAATGCATGAGAGCACTGGTTTCTACACGTTGCCAGTTACTAAGTCCATGTGAGCCTGGAGGGGCTGGGGGTGGGTCTTCATTGGTCCATCTCTTCATCAATACTCAATGGCCATTGGTTATGAGTAGTGCACTGAGCTAGTCACGTGGGGCGATTTCTGTCTTGCATTTGGTGGAGAAGTAAGGGGAGAGAGACTTGTGTGGGAGTTATAACAAGGACAGTGGTAAATGCTGTGGCAGAGGGCATGCTCGGAGGTGTGGCTCTGTAGAAATAGGGCCTCTGATGAGTCTGTGACTGTCAGAGCCATGAGCTGGATCCTTTACATTCCATAGCACGGACCCAAATGGCTTTCCTGCCAATTTAGACTGAGTACAGTTTGGGGAAATTCAAAGCACATTTTGCTATTGTTCATCATCTGTTCTTTCAATGATATATGAACCAAATCCAAAATATTCTTGAGTAGTAAAATATTTCTGGAACATATATTGTGTTCTAGATAGTTGGTTCTTACATCTATTAAGGGGTAAATGAGATTTCAGTTCTTCCGTTAGGCCTCTACTTAAATGATTTAGGACAGGAGACACAAAATCACAAGCGCAAACAAAAAACCAGGAAGCAGTGTGAGCTCGTATTTTCACAGGGGCCCGTGCTGTGGACACATTTAACCTGCCCACCCATGCTAGACAGTGAACATTGAGACTCCAGTCTCAGACGTGGGAAAGAGAAGAGGGCAGACTCTCAAGAGAGATAAGATCTCAGAGGCCCGAAATGCCAAATCAGAGTTTAACTAGAAGGCGTGGCTTCCATGTTTTGAAGTGGAAGGAGGGAAAAGGAAAGGCCCAGCCATGAGCCGTCCGTGCCTCCTGCCAGAAGACTGAGGCCGAGACGTGCACCCAAGGACTGCTTCCTTCTGCACTCGTAGAGTGGTTACTCTGGGGGACTCCAGGTGTGTCATATACAGCCATTCATAGTGCCCCTTACAAAGACTCTTCCCTACATCCAGGAAGTCCCTTTAGTTTTAAATGACCCCAGAGGCCTATGCAGATGGTTGTTTCCCGTTCATCTTGATGCTATGGAGACCAGGGTTATTCAGATATCCTCCGGGATGGTTCGGAACAGGGAGACTTGGACAGGGAGTGCTTTGGCTCTTCCAGTATGAGTGGAGGGAAGGGTCAGGCCAATTTTTAGATTAAATGTTTTGTGAAGAAAAAAAAAAAATCCATTATGGCTTTTTAGAAAAGGTTATATAAGAATAAAGATTGAGGTGCTAGAGTAGCTAGTAATTTTTTGACATTTTGACTCTCTAAGTCATATCCTACCTTCGGATCCAATGACAATTCTCCCCAGCTTCCCTTAACTCACTGTATGTGGGACCATCAAGGCCTGATGCGTCTCTGAAAGTTTAGAAGGCTGTAAACTTTCCTCCGGTGAAAGTCTTAAAACCATTTTCCAGTCTGTACCCTGCGCTCAGAATCGAAAAGACTTCTGTTTTACTGCCACTTAATTGTGTACCTTTCAGGTATCTATGATTTTACAATTTTGCAACATCCTGGAGCTCTCTCGCCAGCCGTTCAATTACGTGTCTAGCAGGAGGCTTGCGCTGCCTAATTAACAAAAGAACCAGACAGTAGCGTTAATGTCACTTCGGTAATCATACACATACGAAGTGGCCTCTCATTATTTTTTTCTCCCCACACTGGAATGCTGGGACTGAGTCTCAGATCCATTTTCCTATAAAATAAATTAGTCAACTTGGTGTTTTGTAATAAGATTATTAAGAATTCATTGCTAATTTTGGAGAAAGTGTAAAAAGGATACTGAACTTCCAGGTGTCTTTGGATGATTACAGACCTTTATCTTTCGCCAGTAGACAAGTCACTGAACCTCTTCTAGTCCTGTATTTCTCTTCAGTCCTGTGTAGTCTGGGACACTCCCAGCTGCAGACCAGCTCACCGTAGTCCCCGTCCAGGCCTGGAGGGCCCAGCTGTAGCTCTCTTCTGTTTGCACTCTTCCTCATAGGGTGGGATTCCTTGGGCCAAAGGCTGTGTCCATACAGAACCCAAGTCTGTCACCCACACTGCATTTTGGGTTTTGGAAGCTGAAGATCCTCAGTACAAGTGGCATTGGACCTGTATATGGGTTCTCTTCCTGGTTCATCATCTGAAGGTCAGAGAAGGATTCTTGGAGTTGGTGTACAGGGAGTGAGCTGGTGTACAGGGAGTGAGCTGGATGGAGGTGTTTCTAAGGTGATCTTCCTCAAAATCATGTGTCCTGACAGTGCAGGCTGTAGCTACAGGTGAGGACAGGGAAAAGGGAGGTGGACTGTCCACTTGTCCTTTAGTTTCAGGGCCTACGAGTGTCTGGGCAGGCTTGGTTCCCCTGCCAGAGACCATTCTTTAGGAGAAATGTAAGGGAAGTCACTACAGGATGGGCTGCCCCGACGGACTCAAGGCCATGCAGTGAGTGTGTTGAAGCCTCTCCTTGGTTTCAGCCATGGTTATTCACTGCATGTCACATTAATTTCTGCTTTAGTGGTTGATTCTTACGGTTTAGATACTAAACTTTTACTGGAATGTGAGTAACTCCCAGAGGAATGCAATCCATCTGTATTGCTCACGGGGAGCAATGAGCATCTTTTCTAGACGTCCGTCTCATTCACCAGCCACTCATACAGGTCACGAAGGTCTGGGAAAGTCTTCATAGGCTGATCGGCTCAGCTGTGCATGGGTCACCATCACCCTTATTACCATCATTATCCAATAATAATAGAGGTAACAAAGCGCCGTATTCTTTGATTTGTTACTGTATGCTTAGCTCTGCTATGGGTACCTTGCATGAACTATCTCATTCAGACTTCAGAGAACCCATGATGCAGGACTTCTACGATTATTCACACAATTCAGACTCAGACGAGGAAGGTACAGAACTCTTTTTTTGAAGGAACAGTAGTGGAATGCAGGTATTCATATTAGTTTCTTCTCACTGGCTTTAATGCTTGTTTTGTTTTTGCTGAGCTGGGGATCGAACTCAGGGCCTCACATGTGCTAACCTCGTGCTCTACTACCAAGCTACATCCCCAGTCCTCTCCCTGGCTTGAAATTTCTACTTTATGTGCTTTGTCTTTTGTCAACCTCGTTTACTGCCTTATCCTTCATGTGCCTCCAGTGCACAATGAGAATTTAAAGTTGAATGTTAGACCATCTCGTGTGTTATAATTAATCTTTATTGCCCTTATTATTATAATTGTCATGCTATGAACTCAGTCGCCCCTTTATACTTTCCTCCTATTCTGGTCATTAAGAGGTTGGCAGATTGCCAGCGTTCAGATTGCAATGTGCCTACTGTGTTTATTTAGTTAACCACCAAAGTCATAAATTTAGATTGAAGAATTCCAAGGACAGTTCTTTAAGAATTTTGGCATCGCTCAAGTTTTTATGATCTTTTTAAATGTATGTAAAAACGGAGAGTTTAAATGAGAAATATGTGTGTGTGTGTATGTGTATATATAAAGTATATTAACAGAAAATTACTTTTGTATTACGGTTAAAATATAATATTCCTAGGCTATATAAAGAAGTCTGCAGTAAATTGAATGATTATGTTTTAGTTGTATTTATTTTTACATAAATTGCCTCTACAGAGATTTTTCTTTTAGTGGAACTATTGAGAGTGTAGAACTGTCTTCTAATCTTAAGGTCATTAAATTGTGTCCAGGAATTCCGTCGGACCCACAGCGTGTTTTCTTGGGAGACAGCCAGCTCTTTGTTTACATATAACTTGTTTGTGCTACAGTAGCAGAGGTAAGCACAGAGTTAGAAAATGTATGGCATGCAAACATTGAAGTGATTTCTATCTGGTCCTTTATGTTAAAAAAAAAAAAGTGATAGTCTGTGCTCTGAGTAGTTTGTTCAAATTGGAGTGTTTATTGGTGCACATTCTAATGTAGCCTAGAATCCCCAAAATTTTAACACTTCTATGTGGACAAGAATACAGTTGAAGCAAAATAATTTGGGGATCTTAAAGTGCTCAACCAGTTAAGGAAACAAAACTTCTTTTATTAATTGATACTAATTATGGATTGATTTGAGAAAGATCACAAAATAAAAGTGAGTTTATCTCAATTCTGTAGCTACTCCTGAAGTAAAACAAAACCAAAAAGTAAATTTTATAAAAAGCCTGCATCAGAACTTACCAAATGAAGAGAAAGAAATGGAAGGCCACAAAAAAGATACCAAAGTTTTTGTGATACAATGCAGAATTGAATATTCTGTGTTTGATCTGAAAATTAAAATAAATACCAAAGTTCATGTAAAAACTACATTCCCCCCCCCCCCCCGGGAGTAAACTTATTTAATGTTTAAAGAAAACCCCATGATCACGTTTTGTCTTTGCTCACAGGAGTCCATTCGCAGAGGTTCATCTCTCTATGTGAAGGAGGTAAATGATGTTGGCCTGCCTTGGTTTGATGGTTTCTTTGCTGGAGGTTGACTTTCTCTTGAAGTCCAGCTGCCTCCCTGTGGAAAGCAGGCCTCGTCTGCCTGGAATTCACAGACTGTTTTTCCATGGCCTTGTAGACAGACTGTGAGCGGTTGGTGTCTCCTCACGAGACACACTGTAGCAGCCCACGCAGTTGTCACATGAGACACTTGGTGGACTTCATTCAGCCACAGTTTTTGATACTTAATCGTTTATTCTCAGATAAGCCTTTAAAAATTTTTTTAAATGCCCAGGAGAGGCTTCATGTCTAATTTTTAAGAGAAAAATCACATAGCACTTTTTAAAAAGTAGAAGTAAAAGAATGTTGCTGCAACCATTCAAAATCATTTGTACAAGAAGCATTTTCTCCACACTTCCCAAAGCTTTCTGTGCCAGTGGATACTGTGGACTATTGGGAGGTGGGTCCTGGCGGAAGGGGCCGGTGCTTGGAGGGGCTTGGCCCGGAGGCGTGTGTGCTGCTTCTTCCCTGCTTCCTGGGACTTGTGTCGGTTCTGCTGTGCTGTGAGGATCTCTGTCTGTGGAGCATCAGCTCCGATTCTGGCTGCAGCTCCAGCTCCGGCCCCAGCCCCACCATGAGATTCTACCATTTCCAGCTGCCCACCCATAAATGGACTGAGATCTGAAACCGAGAGCTAAAATAAATCTCCCTGAAGGTGTGGCGGTCGAGGATTGAGTCACAGCAACGAAAAAGTAACTAAGACAAGAGGCCTTCTAGGTAACTTTAGTAGATGTTTAAAATGTTGCTGCAACACTTAGAAATCCATTTGCACAAACAACATTCCCTCCACACCTTCCACCATACACAGAGATGGACCTACGTCAGGGGCTAAGCGGGAGACCTGAAGCTGCGAAGCTCCTGCGTGGAACTCTGAGCAGTGGCAGGGACGTTCAGGAACTCCTCTGTGCAGTGCAGGTGCCTCCAGCCAGTGAGTCTGTCAAGCACTTGACATATGGTAGTATGCCTGAGCGTCTGAAGTGGTATTCTTTAATTTTAATTCACATTTATGTTTAAATGACCCGTGTCAATTGTACTGGGCATCTGAGTTTTAGAAAAAAAATTATGGGAGCAAATATTTGTATATTGGATAAGGCAGATCCATTTAGGGTTCTTAGATGAGATCAAAAGCACAAGCAACAGGTAGATGGAACTTTATGAATAGCAAAATCGTAGGCTTTGTAAAGAGAGTGTTCTCAAAACGAAAAGATAAGTCACTAATTGGGAGAGAATTTGTATGGACAACACGAAGAGAGATTAAAGAGGCAAAAATCACACAGAAAAAGATGCTCAGTATCATTAGTTGGTAAGGAAACCGTAAGGACATCGCATTACATACTTACATCAAAGGACAAAACCCTGAACTCTGGCAAGTGCCGGCCCAAGTGAAGAGTTCCTGGATTCTCCAGCACATATGAGCATGAAAAATGTAAATGCCAGTTTGGCATTTGCCGAAATGTTTGTCGGTTTCTTAAAATTAAAACATGCGCTTGCATTCTGACTAGCGCGCTGTCGCCGGCCTTGCCTGACTCGCAAGAGCCAATTACGTGCCTCTCACTGGAAGTTGACACCCCAGGAATTGGAGAAAGCCACAGTTAGAGGCTTTGTGGGAGGCCGGGTGGAGGAGAGGAAGACCAATAAGGAAAATGTTTACCAGCACAAGCTTCCATGCTACCCAGCAGTTTTAGTCCTAAAGAAACGGAAATAGATGTTCTTCCAAATACCTGCGTTGTAATGTGTATAGTAGCTTTATTCCTACTTTTTCCCTAACTGAAAGCAGTCAGAATGTCTGTCTGCTTGTGAGTGGACACACTGCTTGCTGTATTCTCTTATGTGGAATACTGCTTACCAGTATATCATGAACATGCTGAGATGTGCAGTGACAATTTTTCCTTCTTGATTAAAAAACTATAAGTATGAAGTAAGCAAAATATTTTTGGAATCTATTTTCTCCTAACTTGTCCTAAATTAATCTTTTAAACATGAATGAGTCTTTGTGAATTAATAGGCAAGCCAAGTTGCTCTTAATCCGCCACCTGGATTTCACACATGGGCCATATCTTTCGCTGGGATTCAGCGATCTCAGCGTTCTCTCTCAATGAAGTTCCGATGGGAGTTTGGAGTTTGTATAATTTCTGATATTCCCCCGTAGCACCATTTAATAAAGTATAGCTTCAAACTCAAGTTCCAAAGGGTAAAAGTCTTTCAGCACATAACTTGACGTCTACTCCAGTTTACTACTTGTGTTTTTATTGATTTTGCAGGGCCCTCAATGTTGCTTCCCTGCTGTTAGAGTGGTAATTTTGTTAAATACGTATTAAAAACTAGATAACTTACTCATGCCTAACCCTTGTAATTCAATGGTGGGACGCTGTAAAGTCTTCTTGAATTTTTTTCTCTAATCATATCCAATTCCAACCAATTCTGGTTGAGTTCTTTCCAAGGATTTTGCATGAGCAAAAGTAAAAATCGTGTATTGTAAGCAGTTTTATTTGTGCCACCCCATGGGGCGGATGTTTCAGAGACTATATAGCAGGTGGGTGAGAGGTTCTGTCTTTTGATGTGTTTATTTCATGTCAGAAGATGTACAGGCCGGTTCGCAGAAGAGCTGTGAGAGCTGACGTTTGAATGCAGCATGGCACTTGTGTTGTATTAAAAAAGTTTTTTAAGGCACCAGTGGGTTTCATAGCTTTTCTTTCTGATTATTCAATGCAATGAAAACCAAGATAAGGTAGTGGAAATGATGTTTTATTTAAAGTGTGTGTGTGTGTATGTGTGTATACATGTGTGTGTGCGTGCATGTGTGCGTATGTGAGTGTGTGTGTGTGCTTCTGGGAATCAAGCCCAGGGTCCTCACACTGAGCTATAACCCCAGCCTACTTTTATTTTTGACTTTGAACCTGGGTCTTCCTAAGTCATAACAATCTCCAGTCTGGGTTCGAACTTGTGATCCTCCTCCTGCCTCAGTCTGCCAGAGTGCTGGGATGCTTGTCCTGGACCAGCAGGTCCAACCCAGCTATGCTTCTTACCAAGCAGGATTTACTCAGAAATTCAGAGTATCTAGTATTGGAGGTTTTTTCAAGGTACTGTGTTATATTAACCAAGTGAAGAAAACCATTTAGATTAAGGTTGAAGAAGTGTTTGATAAAATTAAGTGTTAATTCATAGTTTAGGAATTCTTAGGAAATAACAGAAAATTCTTTAATCCATAAGATTACATTGGCCGTAGATACAAATGTATATTGTAGTTAATGATTACGTATCAAATTGCAATCCTGCTTTGAGTTCGGAATGAATACAAGGGTGTCTGGTGTAAACATTATTATTCAACTTGATATCATTGGCTCTAAACAGTTCTTGATGCAAGAAAAAATACAATAATCCTCAATGATTAGTAAATGTTTAAAACTTAATAGGTAATATTAGGAAAGTTGGTGGGCAGTAATATAAAAATCAAATGAGTTCTTAAATGCCTGGAATAAAAATAAAATTTAAAAATCCACCTTGAACAGCATGAAGACAAACAGTTACTCAGAAGCCATTTATTAATGACATGAAATGTTTCTACGAATGACAAAATGTCATTCAGATAAATGAAAAAGACTTACATATAAAAACCAACCAGATGCATACACTTAAGAGAGTTCAGTCATAAAGACATCAATTATCCTCAAATTGTTTTCTATATTTTATCTTGGATGTCAATAATAGTAATTATGATAGTGATATACTATTGCAAAGATGGGCAAATGCAACCATAGCAGAACGAATTCTGCAGCAAACACACCTATGTGGATTCTTGATTCATAAGAAAGTTGTTACTGTAAAGCCTAGGGAGACGACAGTCTTTGAAAAAAAAATTCCTGGAAAACAGAAAATTCCCATGGAACACACAAATTTCAAATCATTTAACACCATACACCAGACTCAAATCTGGGTAAATGGCACACTTATTTTATTCAATGAAAGCTTAAAATACAGGAGAATATCCTTACCAAGTTGTGAAGGGAAGGGTTTATTGAACAGTACTCAGTCTCATGCATAAATGTGGAGATTGATACCTTTGGCTACATTAAAACTAAGAACTTGAATCCATCAAAAGCCTTCATAAAAATCAAAACATTCCTGCAGTATGAGAGATGGTTTCTGGAACCCAGATGATAAACAAGAAACTTATGTTAAAAAAAAAAATCTATAAAAGAATTCCTACAAAGTAAGATGAATGAAGAAACTTAGTAGAAACAAATGATTTGTGGGTCGGGGGTAGTGGTGACCACAAGCATTCATGTCCCCTTTAATCCACGCTTTGTGTGACTTCACAGCCACTCTGGTCAGAATGTAGTAGAGCACACTGTGACTTCACTGGCAGTAGAAGGCAGCAGGCGTGTCTGGAGGGTTGTGTCTCTGATCTGTGTTCTCAGGTTGCCTACGTCCCAGGTAGCCTCTTGGTTGGTGAGAAGTATATGGTTTGGACTTTGCCATAGGCACGACCTCAGCAGGCCAGCAACCATGCGCACGGGTGAAGCTGCCCTAGACCAGCCGTCCCTCCCAGCGTGCGTCCTGTCCTCACACACAGGCACAGCAAACGTGAAACGACCCAAATAGCTGTTACTTGTGAAATGGATAACAGTATATTCATGCAATGGAATACTATATAAAAAAGAAAAGGAAAAAAATGGTCCAAAAAGTCAGATGTAAAGAATACATAAAATAAGTGTCTGATTATTTCATCATATGAAGTTCAGAGCAAGGCATATATGAAACTATCCTGCAACTTACTCTTTACAGAATATGAACATATAAACAATCAAGGAGGTAGTAGCTATGAGCGTCGGAATAGTGGCTGTATGAACTGGGGAGGGCAGAAGTGGTAATTGGGAAGGGGCAGCCGGATCCCTCTGGAATGCTGGCGGGATTTTTTTTTCTTGACCTGAGTGACACGTGGCAGTTTGCTCTATGATGATTTATTAACTAGGGAGGTCACGTTCTGTATGCCTCCTGTTAGCGTATGTATTTCCTAGTGAAAGTGTTCAGGAGACCAGGATGGATCGTGGGAGATCAAGTGGCACTTATGTGTCCAGGGCTGAAAACACAACCAGCTTCTTACTGCCCCCTTCTGTTCCCATTAGGAGACTATGAACCAAAATAAAGCGAATGGCTTGACCGTACCTCTGAGTCTCCTTTAGGCACTCTGGGATGTTGAGTGCTAAAGTAGAATGCTCGTTCAGTAGTTGTGATACATCCTAAATAATGAGCCCTAGAATCATGGCGAATGGCATTGGATGGACCAGGGTGAGGGTGTAATGCGATCCGCATAGCAGCCCACTCCAGCCGAGTTGTTCCCAGAGTGCTCTGCTCCTGCCTCCAGGGCGCCTGTGTCTGGGTCTCAGGAGGAAACTCAGCAGGGCACTAGTCAGGAGATGCCTGTATCTTGTCACTTCATTCCCATGTGCTGCTCCTCCGCCTCATTTCTGGTGACAGGAACATTGTTTATCTAATTCAAAGGCTGCTCCATATATCTCTGGTTGATTTATAGCTGCATGTAATACTGGTATGACACGTGTCCTGTTGTCACCATAAAACATTCCTCGTAAAAACAAATTTTAGGAATGAATTGTCTTCAGTAGCAATATATAAAATAACATTCCCAAACGTGTCATATCTACATATGAATATGCCCAGTGAGACCTACTAGTCTATGTAACTACTGTTCACGGAGGAAAAAAATTAAAAATAGAAATAGAGGAGCACCTAGATATTGTTAAAAACCATTTCTGAGAAGTCCCTCGAGACCAACATGGAATTTAGATTATACACATCGTGCAAACGTATTTGGCTTCTTAAATACAGAAAGTGTGAGTGACCCCACTCTCCATGCTGCTTCAAATGCTTTCTGTTTTGACTTTCGTACTGTGAGAAAGCTAATTCATTCATAGGTCCTTGATTCAACTTTGCTATTTTCCTGACAATAAAATTAATATTAATAGTCTAATTATTCTTAACTGTTCTTAGAGGAACGGCAGTCTCCTTGGAGAACTTTGTAAGAAGGATTGCTCCCCAAGGATATTATGTTAAGTAAAATGTCAGGTACGGAAAGCCACAGATGGAAGTTAAAATGTTGATCTCAGAGAAGTAGACAGAGAAGAGGACAGTGGGTAGCAGAGCCTGGGAAGTGGGGGGAGAAGGGGACAGCTGGCTAGAGGGTGGCTGCCAGATACAAAGTGCACTTGGGGAGCAGAAGTATTAGCACAAGATAACTTTGGTTGACATAACTAATCCAATATTTCAAGTGAGCTAGTAGAGTAGATTATAAATTGTTCCGATACAAAGTAATGGCATGCATCCAAGGTGACAGGCATGCCACTCACCCTGACATGACATCGTACAGGTGTATAGGCACTGTTAGGCCACACCGTAGCCTGTAGCTGTGTACCTCACTGTACCTGCCACGCAGTTACTTCATTGTTTTATCAGTCACCCGCCTCTCTGCCAAGATCCAAGCTTCAGAAAGCATGAGACTCCAGGCCTGGCTCATCTGTGTGCAACCTGTAGAAGAAAAGTTAGCAACTGTGGCCTGCAGGCCAAATCCAACCCCTGCCTGGCTTATAGATAAGGTTGTTTCTGAACACAGCACTGTCCATTGATTTCCGTGTTATCTGTGGCTGTTCTCATGCTGCAGTGAATGGCTGAGCTGAGCAGCTGGCAGCAAAGACCCTCTGGCCTACGGGGCCGTGAGCATTTGCCATCTCCTCTTTCACAGAAACCGTGTGCTGATCTCTGACTTGAAGGGCAGCTAACATATAATGGTTTTCCAGATTTGTGGAATGAAAGAAATAATTATTTATTAGCGTCCCTGAGGAACTCTCTTTTGCTCATATAAGTTGTTGTTTGCACATTACCCTAATGAATTGGTTTATTAGACTGTGGTCTCTGCTTAGGAGCTCCGTGTCCCTGTTTTCTTACTCAGTGCCCTAAGTGTCCCTGAGAACCCCCAGAGAGGGTGGTTCTGTTTATGTCCAAGGAGATATGGGATACATGAGCCCATTTGTGCAGCAGCACATTAACTACATAGAGTGAGACCATTTACAGCCCTGTTTCATCCTCAAAAGAGTGGCAACTGGGTATCAGATTACTCACTAAATGGAACACCAAATTAGTAAGGATGGAAAGTAATTGATTAGCATGGCAGAAGGATGTGTTGTAATACCCAGCTGGGATTAACAGTGGGATATTAGCCTCTGGAGACCAAGTACCAGATCTCCTCATAGATGGTTTGCAGGTAGCATGCAAAAGACTTCTAGGTTTGAATTCCATAAGCTAGTAACCTTGGGCAATGCGCTGCTTCTTTAAGGAGGTGTTACTGGGTGTTTTCCTCAGAGCCAGGTAGGTTAGTTGTTGTTGTTTACATTTCCTTATATGGCTTTAAAGAGGGGACACTAGAACACCACCAGGAAATATATTGCCATCACAGCTTAGTGTAGCAGTTAAATATTGCAGATTTTCATTGCTAGCCAGAGCAGGAATATTAAAAGTGTGAGGCCTGACTGGGCAACACAGTATCTTGAAATTAAAAAAAAAAAAAGATGAGTTGGGATGTAGCTTAGTGCGAAGGCCATGGGCTCAATTCACAGCATCTCTCTCTCTCTCTCTCTCACACACACACACACACACACACACACACCCCGCCCCGCCCCCCCCACCCACCCAGTCCCATCATTCTACTTTCTGTATCTACGCCTGGCAGTTGATGTTAGTAGAATATACAGTATTTTTCTTTTTTTGGTGACTGGTTTATTTTATTTCGCATATGGTCCTCACCATTCATTAAATAGCATATGGGAAGACTCCTTGATTTTAAAGTCTGAATAATATTCATTGTGTGTAGAGACTGCTTTTGTTTATCCACTTGTCTGCTGCTACTCTTCACTATCGTGAGTAAGGTTCCTAGGAACGTGGGCTAGCGACTGTGGCCTGCAAATACCTCTTTAACACCTTTCTTTTATTTCGTGAGATCATTGGATCATACACTAAATCTGTTTTTTTTTTTTTTGAGAAATCATTACACTGCTCTCCCAAGAGCTTCCATCATTTTGTGTTCTTACCAACAGTATACACATGTTCCAGATGCTCTATGTCTTTGCCAATACTCGTTTTCTGTTTTTTTTTTTTTTAATAATAGCCATTCTAATGAGAGCATGGTGTAACTTTAATTCTCACTTGAACTTCCCTAACAATTAGGGACACTGGACGTTCTACTGTGTCCTTGCTTTCCCTGTACACCTTTTGTGGAAAGTCTACTCAAGTAGACATTTTGGTTTTGTTGTTGGTTAGTGGTATTTTTAAAAATTCTTGATATTCACCCTTTTAAAAATAAATGATTTACACATATTCTCTCTCATTCCTTAGGTTGTTTTTTCCTCCACTAGCTGGGCACCAGTGTCCTTTATTGCGCAGAGATTTTTAATTTTCACATCACACTTATCTGTCTGTGTTTTTGGTGCCCTGTTGAAGAAACCCATACTAAATCTACGTGTGAGAAGCTTTCTTGCGTATTTTCTAAGTACCTAAAGTTGAATTTTGACTCACTTTGAATTAATTCTTGTTTATGATGTTAGGAAAGGAGTCAGTTCCATTGTTTTGCATGTAGATGGCCAACTCTCCTAGCACCATTTGTTGGAAAGATTGTCATTTCACAAGGAACAATCATGGCACCTGTGTTAAGAACCCTGCGACCACACATGACTCTGCAACCACACATGTCGCACACTGCTGTCCTCTCTGTTCTTGTCTACTGGTCCAGATGCCTGTCTTCATACTGAGACCACATTCTTTTAGTTACCACAGCCTTGTAATACGTTGAAATTAGGAAGCAGGAAACCTCTAATTTTGTCCTTCTTTTTCAAGGTCATTTTGGGGGGTTGGGGATATCTATAGAGCTTCATATATGCAAAATTTCTTGCAACTGTATACAATGAATTTTGGGTATACTGAGATTCAAGAACTATTATCTAGGTTAAAAAAATAAACAAAAGGAGTATCTATCTGCAATTTCCACTGGTAGGTTTCATCCCCTTCCTCCTAGAGAGTCGTGTATCCCATCACGGTCAGTGAGAGATGGGCTGTGGTGGACAAGGCACAAGTGGTCTTGCTCGTCTTCCTCTTTCTACACAAGAGATGTTTACTGTGTGTCTGGGGGTTTTTTTTTTTCCATAAAAGTGGATGAAAAAAGCTTACTTTTCCATGCATCAAAAGGATCATGATTCTAAAATCTATAGTAAGGCATCATCTGTAAGGTCTTTGCTCTCCTGAGAGGATGAAAAAGAGGACTGTCTGAAGAACCACAAGCAACAGACATCTGTCACCTTTAAGAATGTGTCAGTCTGGTTCCAGTTCTTTTAGACACATCACTGAAGAGTGAATTAAAAGTTTTTTAGGAACTTCCTGTACAACTTGGGTAGAGAGCTAAATCGCAAATACTCATCCTGCCTGGGTTCAGTGACCTCTCTTATTTCTTCCCCCCCCCCCCATTTTATTGATATGTATTAGTGCAAGATTTAAGGTTTACAATGAAGCTGAGCATTTTGTGCACATATCTTGTCAAGATGACAAAGACTTTCCCACTCTCCTTTTGTCCCTCTCCTCCCTCCCTCTCCCGTCCTACCCCCCGTTTCACTTTGTTTTTCATTTTAAGTTCCATAATAGTTGAGACCTGGGTCTCTCATATCAGAGAGACCATTCAATGTTTTACCTTCTGCTTCTGACTCACTTCACTAAGCATGATGTTCTCAAGTTTCTTCCATTTGCCAGTAAAAGCCTCCACGCTGTTGGACTTTATAGATGCATAGTATTCCATTGTGTATAAATACCACGGTTTGTGTATCCGCTGGTCTGTTGATGGGTATTTTGGTGACTTCCATATTCTAGCTATTGTTAGTTGTGCTGCTATGAACATGGGTATACTTATAGTAGCTTTTTAAAAAATCTCAGTTAATCTCTACTACGGAGTTAGTAGTATTGGAGTTAAAATTCAGAATCCTTTGCTGATGCTGTTCCCATGTAGGCTTTAAAATTTTTAATAATGCATTTCATCCTAAATTATTTATAGGATACATTGTAGTTTTTAAACTTTTCAAATGTTGTACATCAATGTGTTTGTATGTGTCTGTACAGAAATGAATGTCTGTGTAAACACAAACACACATACTTGGTATGAATAAGAGTGCCCGTACATATGCCTCACCAGAGCTCGGGTCTCCTGTGTAGGGACTTAGGACATTCTGTCTTAATCATTATTAAATTTCAGAGGGAAATATTCTTTCCCTGTGATTTTACCAACCCTGCCAGAGCTCGCCATTCTGTCAGTCAGTGGCTCTTTCTGACACATATGCAAGCTTGTTTTTGGTGTTCCAAGAAATCTGAAGTTCGCTCACAAGATTTTTTTGAAGAACACGCTTGAACTGAATGTACGAGCTACAGAGAAACGAGAACAGTGTGTGTTTGGAGTGTGAATCCAGCAGCTGGGACTCCAAGTTCTCTTCGGTGATGCGCCTTCAGCAGTCGTGTCTTCCAGCTCCCCAAATGAGGCGGTGCGTATGGTTAAATGTAGAAACTGGGAGGACAGATGCACATGGCTCACTCTTTTGTTCCGTTTCACGCCTTTGTCGTGTAGATCAGTAGAAATGGCAGTGTACACTGCAGTCTCCAGCGGTTGACGATGAAGTCAAAGCAAGCGTCCTTCCATTCAGAAGCTGAAGTGTGCCTCTTAGACAAGAGCCGTGTAATTTTTCAGGGAGTCATCAGGAACCATGGAGGACAGACCCATGATGGTAGCATGTCTGCTCTGCCTGGGGGTCCCTTGTATCTGTGAGTAATGCCAACTAGTGTTCACAGAGCTCCCAAGATACTTCGTAAACCGAGCATGCGGAGAAGCCCTGAATTTCTTTATTTATTACCCATGTCTTGTGAAGTAGCTTTCTCTTAATGTCCATTTTGCAGGGAGGAGAAACGGAGGCTGCCCTGATGGTGGCCTGGATCTGGGATTTGAGCCTCACCCCATCTAACTCAGAATGAGCATTTCACCAGATGCTTCCTCTGTCCCGGTCTCTGAGGCAACCCGCTACCTGACATTTGCCTGGAGGCCTCATGTGTGGTTTAACTTCCGGTGATACACAGGATTTACCATTCCTATCCTGGGTGGGAGTGATCCCTCTAATGTGTGAACTTCATACTTCATACTGTTGATAAATGCACTTAGCCAGAGGGGGTTCTGTCTGCCATGTAAAGTCAGTTATAAAAAGCCAAATAACCGCATATGCTCCAGGGGAGGCACAGATAGGGTAAGAATTGTAAGTGAAAGAAAGATAATAGGATGGAAGGGTGATATGGCCCTAAACAGAACGAGCAACCTAAGATGTCCACGTGACTTAGGGAGCACACACTCCAGCATGGGGAGAGGAAATGAGTCAGATGTGGATTTAGGGCCGCGTTCTAATGAAAACCAGCATAAGGATAAACCTCGCAATTTGCCATTGGCATTGTTTATGCGTTTGTCATGAAAGGTAAGGCCTGGAGAGCAGCAGTTCGTCCTAACTCCACAGGCAGAACTTGAAATAAGGGAGGAATTTATTTTTATGTCAAGACTTCAGTGTTGTCACCCCAACTTGCTTTGTACTATTTGTATGTATGTGTGTGTGTGTATATACACTAGATTCTCATTTTCTTTACTGTGTGTACACACAGACACATGGCACATGACTTTCGTGGCTCCCTGGTGGAGGGAAGGGGGGTTAACCTGGTGGAAAGAGCAGTAAGGAAAATGGAGTTTAAAGGTAGAGTGAGAGGGAAGAAATGATTAAAATGTTATATGTGTGTGCAGATCTGCCAAAATGAAACCCATTAATCTTACAGCCAATATGCACTGATAAAAATGTAAGGCGGGAGATAACATCTCCCCCTTTAAAAACTGTTTCTATGGCACACTACCTTCCTTCCTTCCTCCCCTTTTCCCTCCACCCCTCACCTCAGACAGCTGTCAGACACGTTTCCACTGACCATAGGAAAATACATTAAGTCTCCCCCTTGGTCACCCTGCGCAGTGTGCTTCCTTCCTTCATCTCCTGCTGCTTTTTGGGTGCAGATGAGTGTGCGGGGAGGGGGCTTCCCACATAGCAGGGCCATATGGAGTATGTAGAGTAAGACGTCCCTTGAGGGGTTTCCACAGCCCACCTTGTTTCAGTGTATCCCAGAAGCGCCTGGGAGAGGCGAGTTGTCTACAGGAAGACATGGATGAAGGGTGTTGGAGAGGACAGAGGGGCCAGTGGAGAGGACAGAGGGGCCAGTGGAGAGGCGCCGTTTCCCATGAGGGTCCCAAGGTAATACAGAACTTTCCCTGTGGTGTTATCTGGGCTCCAAGGCAGGTAGACGCATGTGGACAGGCCCTCCAGTCTTGGTGGGACTGGTTCACCCAGCTGAAACTCACCAGTTCTGTCCTCAACGGTATTCATGAAACAATAAGTTTGTCTTACTGGCAGTGAACACAGTGGCTTGGCTTGGTGTTGCCTTTAGTAACCACTGGCTTATGGTTGTGTCCACTGCCAAACCCGTGCAGCTGTCCACTTGAAATTCGCTTGTAGATTTAATAATTAAATTGATGTTTTGTCTTGTTGCTTCAGAGAGTGGCTGCAAGGACCACTCTTATGCTCTGATAAAGAACAATTAGTTGTTTCAAAATGTTGGATTCACTAGAGATCTTAGCTGCCACTGTCTTGAGATCTCTTGGGTTTTGTCAAAATTTCCTGAAGTTGGATTGTTGGGTCATGTCAATATGAGGGTCTGAAGTCCGGATAATGTTGAAATTGCTGTAGTATTTGCCGATTTGCTGACTGATGTTAATCTTCGTGGTCAGAGGATTTGGGGATTGTGGTTTTGGTTTTTGGAAAAAGTCAACGTTGCTTTCAGCTTCATTAATTAAAATTTTAACATCTGGCTGAAAGACTCACCACCGAGGTATAATGGGTTTTATAATTATCTGGGGCGAACAAAATGAGAAGAAGTTTTCCCCCCTAATTCTCACCATTTTTAGCTGTTGGCACTGCCTCTGGCCGCTCTGTAGTTTCTGAAAAACTTCTTTGGTAAGATTTCCCCTGAACTGGTAATACAAGGGATATTCTAAGGGGATCAGCTGAGAAATGCCCCACCCCGTGAAGGCTTTAAGGGCATGTGGTGTATGCACACATGCACACACGTTACTGAGGATAGAGCCTCAGGCTTGCACATGCTAGGCAAAGGCCTACTGCTGAGCTATACCCTCCCAGCCCAAGCTTTGTTAACGCTTAGCTGAAAAGCATGAAACTATACAAGTTTGAGCTGCATCTAAGCATGGTGGCCCATGCTTGTAATCCCAGTCACCTGGGAAGCTGAGACAGAAGAAGTTTGTGAATAGCGGGCACCACTTAGCAACTTAGCAAGACCCTGTCTCAAAATAAAAATTAAAACACAGTCATAGTTGTAGCTAAGGGCACATGGCCTGGGTATACTAGAAAATGAAAAGAGTAAGTTCCTCCTACAGGGCATAAGGGAGAAATAATGAGACCAGCCAGCACTTTTCACATATAAAGCTCTGTGCTCTGGGGTCTGCAAACATTACCTTGTGCTTTAGACCTTGTGACAATGTCCTTGTTGGAGAGGACACCACGACTGGGAGGATGTCTGTGAGCCGAATGTGAGCCCAGTCAGCCTAAGCCTGGGCTCCTCGTCCCATTATTGAACAGGGCCCAGAACCTGCCCTCTCACTACACACATCTGTGACCTAAGGCAGCAGAGCTGTTTCTTTCTCAGCTGTGTCAGAACACCTGAGACCCGGGCACAGGGACAAGGAAATGATCTCAGGTCAGGGATGGCCTTGTTCGCTGGTCTGTGTTTGCTTGCAGTTGCAGAACTGACCCAAGCCACCAGGCACTGAGTGAAGCTTCTCTAATCTCAGAATGCGCTGGACTGCATCCTGAAATAGACAGGAAAATGTGCAGGTGAACAGAACAGGGAGAAATGGCTGGGCTTCCTACTGGCCTGATTAGGATGCAGCCAGCAGGAGCGGGGACCCCCATCCTGCGCCTCTCCGACTCTCACCCTGAGCAAACCTCTGTACTCATCTGCGATTCGGTTACCTCCTCTGAAAACTAGGCTGGTCTTAAAGGTGGGGTGGTCACTGAGTCACTGTGAGCTAAGGAAGAGCCAGAACACAAACAGCCCCAGAACAGAGCCAAGTGCACGTGGAGGGCTTCCTGACCGCTGTGGTTATCTTTGCTATCAGTAGTTCGTAGTATGGCTATGATTTCTAAATTAGCATTTACAGTTCTTCAAAAAGAGAATGGAATCGCATTGCACCCCGGTCACATGGCCCGTGGTTGTACGTTCACAGTTCTAGCAGAGGTGGCGCCTTCCGTAGGCACAGGAAGTCTTACTTGGAAGCCTCTGTCTTGGAAAGCCCATAATCAGAAGTCCTAGTGTAGGGCTTGCCTGTGGAGGCAGTGGAACAGGCTCTTGAGAAATCCTTGTTAGGAGAATGACTGTCAGCTTGGTTCCCGAGGCCTGCATCATGCCTCCTGAGCCTGCTTCTCCTTGGAGCCACAGCTGTGGTGGAAGTGGCAGGGGAGACTCACAGTCACTCCTTGCTGGCGGCACCAGCCTCAGCTGTGCTGCAGGTGGCTTTCCGCTGCCGAGCCATGGGAGAGAGTCTGTGCAGACAGTAGCCTAAGAGCATCCTGGACTTGCGGGGATGCAGGCCGATGGGGGTGCCTTGTCCTTCCATCCTGCAGGTGGACAGTTCCCAGGCTGCTGCTCAGATGCCCTGGTGATTCTCCGTGGCCCCTGACCCATGCATCAGCGGCTTCTGTCAGGTGCTCTTTTACTGCCTTTGCCGCATCCTTAAATATGAGGTGATCAAAATATGCAGTGAATATTTAAATTTTAAGAATGACATAATAAAAGGTGATTATCATGCATCCCTCTTAAAATCCTCTCCCCTCAGAGCCTACTGTTCTGACCACTTTCTGAAGCAGTTCTGGAAGTCCTTGATTATGGGTATCTTTAAGAGGTATGCTCAAAATACTTAAAGGGGAGCAGCTCCTTTGGCTCACAGTTTTGGAGAAGTCAGTCCATGAATGGCTGGCTCCAAGGCAGAAAGGCTCTGGTGGACGGGCCTGGCAGAGGCATGTTGTTTACTTCAGAGCAGCAGGGAGCTGAGAGAGCAGGGAATGCCAGCGATAAAGAGACATCCTCCAAGCGTATGACCCCGGGAACCTGTCTCCCCATCCAGGCCCCACCTCCTAATATCACCTTTAACTATAAACTCAGCAGCGGACAAACCTGCTAATGAATATGGCAGCCTCTGCAGCTCAGTCACCTTCCAACACTTGAGACTTTGAGAAGATGTTTCAGGTCCAAACCAAAACGGGCAGGCTGACTCCAGAGGCCACGCGCTGAATTCTACGTAGACTTTCTGTGCATCTGACTTCCTGTTTTCCAATTTGAACTCATCAAGACTGGAGACCACTCGGATTCTGTTCTTTGCGAGCCCCTTTCAGCCCAAGACCGAGGGACTTTGGAGTGTACTAAGTAGGAATTAAGCGCAGATCCTGGGGTTAATGGCTGGAAGCAGGACTCCCACCACAACTTTATTAGCCAGGCAGCAACTTCATTAAGTAGACAAGCAACTCGCAAAGGGACTGTGAAGAAGAGGATGTTGTGCTTTAAAGGTCAAAAACTGGCTTCCTGGCGATTTAAGTAAGGCGAGGATGAGGTGTGATCTGAAATCATTAGCTTTGTGTTCGGAGCAGAATCCCAGCACACATGGGCATGCATGTCACTCCTGATTGTCTTTCTCATTCGTGGGACCTGTTTTCTCCTCTGCCTACTAGATGCAGGGCAGGTTCACTCAGGGGAGGCAGACACCTGCTGCCCTGTTTCACACCCTGGGAGCCGCTGAGCCTTCGGCAGCCATGCCGTGTCTCTCACAGGGTTCCAGCATTCCTTGCGTTGCTTGGGCTGGGTGAGCTGAGGCAAGCCAAGTGCTTCCAGGGTGTGAGGAGTGGGACCAAGAAATCTTGTTAGTAAACACTGATTTCTGGAACTCGGTAGGCGTTGTCTGTCTACATTAAATGAAATCACACAATGTCCTATGGCATTTGAGCCTGAACACAAATATAAAAATAAATAATGGAATTCAGAACTGAAAGGGGAAAATCTTTTTCTCATCTTTGAGTATTTAATAAGCCTTAACATTGCAATTTCACTCAAGTAATCCCAGCTTCTTCCTCTAATATTGAGTAAAACAATAAAGTCTAAATATGTAACTTAATGGGGTCACCCAGTGCGTGAGGTGCGAGGCTCAGTGCCTGAAAGGTGTCCGGTGTGAAGGAGAGAGTTTAGATCAGAGAAGTCAGGCAACATGCCTAATCTTGCAGAATTGATAAGTGGTAAAACCGGGACTGAAACTCTGGATTGACTCACTGTATTCCCCAGGGCTCCTGCGGTTCATCTCAGGGTGGAGGCTGCTGTTACGGAAAGATGCTTCCTCTAATGCTGGAACTTACAGAAAGCCATTGGACACAGACGAGTAGCAAGTGTATTGGTTACACTTCCGTCAGTTAAACTTATGCAAGTGACTCATGTGGTTTCTGATCTGTGAGTGGAGAATCCTGGTACTAACTCACAACTTCCCATGTGGATTTAGGGCGACATTAGTCCCAAGGTCTCTTACCTCAGGATCCCTTTGGGTTTCATCTTATGACCAGTGCCTTAGGCCTCAATCCCAGGAAAAAATTCCTGGTCACTCTTCTCCAGAACACTTGTAGTGATAAGTCTACAAACCATGTCCCTGCTGGGAGGCTTTGTGTTTTAAAATTTGAAGTACCTTTAAAACATCACTTGATGTCTCAAGCATATGGGGTGTCTCATCAAGGCTCCTATATTGATCTGTTTTTTTATTAGTTTCTCATAGCGACTATGGGCCCACTGGGCCATGGTGAAGTTAGAGTCAGCCCCCAGCAACACAACCATGGTGGAGAAAGCCAAAGCCGAGAGCCAAAGTCTCTAGATCTTTACTGTGAATTAGTGTTCAACAGGACCCATTTTCTTGTAACCTATTGACTTGGGAGACCCTGAGTTTGCTATATTTGGGGCAGTGGGATCTGGGTGTCTTCATTGCTTTTTCATTGCTAGGACTAAAGTATTCCAACATTCACAACTTAAGGGATGAGAGATTTATTTTAACTGGCAGTTTCAGAAGATCTCATACCGTCCATTCACGGGCAGCCAGCAATGGTGGAAGCACATGGTGGGCATCTAGTCAGAGAAGAGCTTTCCAGGGAATGGCAGACAGAAAGCCAAGTGGGAGAAGAGCTGTCTATGCCTGGAGACGTAGGCAAGGCCAGAGCTTTCCCAAGGAAAAGCCGTAACCGTGTTTCTTCTTCTTTATTTAGTTCAAGCTACCAGTTGGGCCCCACACCAGCTTAGGTGCCCGCCCCCCCCCCTCACTTCCTGGCCACAAGTCAGTCACACACGCCTGAAAGCTCTGCCCTGGGCTTTTTCTAGTCTCTACGAATGGACACAGTCCCTTCAGTTTGAGCCCCAAGCATCCTCCCCTTCCAGCCAGACCCCACCTCCCCGGCAGCACACTGTTCCAGAGTAATCCCACTGCATGCAGTAGGTGGGGACACTCCAGATCCGAGCCCTTACACGGGGGTAGATGGGAGGCACGGGTATGTGACTTTGGTTCTCTTTTTTTCTCCCTTAGACACAGATCAAGCCTTTTGGCTGATTTCTGTTTCTGCTGCCTCCACACATTTCCAAACCACCTCAGCCAGCTCCACTGCTACGCCCAGTCTCCCCGCTTTGCATCAGGTGCCTGAGCACCCCAGCCAGCACCTGGATTCTCACCAGAGCACATCTGGAGAATCCTCTCACGCTGGTCTCTCGTGCTCTCTCTTTCTCCCTCCCTCCCTCCCTGTCTCTCTTAATTTATAAACTTAAAGTCTACTTAATTTTAAATATATTTTTCAGATGCTCTATTTTTAAATTTTTTTCTCATCATTTATTAGTACATGTAGGTTATACAAACCAGGAGGGCTTGTACCTGCACACAGCACACTGTGATTCCTGCATTCCTGTCCCCTCCGGGCCCCAGGTGCCCGTCAGAGGGCGTTTCCATGCACATGCCATACGTTGCTCACATCCACCCTGTATGACCCTTACACTCTCCCCCGGCCTCCCGTTCTTTTTCCCTTGTCTGATCCCAGTCACCCTTCTGCCTTCTCATCTAGTTTGGGTTCCACATACAAAAGAACACATGAATTTACCTTTTGGGTCCAACTTATTTTTCTTAACAGAGCGATCTCCAGATCCATCCATTTGCTCACTGATGACAAAATTGTGTTCGTTTTTTATGGCTGCATAAAGCACCATTATGTGCACATATCACGTTCCGCCATTGCGTGCACGCATCACATTGCCTTTATCCGCACCTGCTGGTGAGCTTGTAGGCTGCTTCCATATTGAACACAATTCACTAAAGTGTCTTCCACCTTCCGGGGAAATGCCAGATGTGTGCTGCAGCCTCTGAGCCGTCCATCCCCTACCGACTTCTTCAGCCTCTTCGCATCTCAGCTTCCGGGAGATGTTGCAGTCTAGCCACATCTGTCTCCTTCAACTGCAACAAACTATTTTCAGCCTCAGGGGCTTTTCACCCCTGGGCTCCATTAGCCTGAAAGTCTTTCTCCTCCCCAGCAGTTGGTACAGATGGCTCCTTCCTCTTCAGAACATCTAGGCTCACGTGGCATCTTCCCCATAAAACACCTCCATGTCCTTCCTGGCTACCATCTCCTCATTGGCCTTTTCTACCTCATTGTATTATTATTCTGCAATGCATTTATTTTCCTGTTCTTCCATTGGTTGGCTTGTTTGTTGCACACTTCCCTGCTGTGAAAAGCAGAGACCTTTCTCATTTAACTTTTTAAGATATCATCAGCCTTGGTAACTACTCAGTACATGGCACATGCTGGGCTCCTATCAGATGTTCCAAGCGATGAGCTATTAAGCGTTGAGAAACTTGATGAATTCCTTGTACCCAGGGAGCTGCCTTGCACCATAGATGACAAATGCGTTTTTGAAACCGTGATGAGGTAGGGGCTATTATGCGTACTTACACGTGACTCCGTCATGGCTCCTAGCAGGAGCTCCTGTATTCTCCTGTATTCTGGGTCACATGCTACCAGATATAATAAAAAATACAGTGAATACATAAAATTTGAAAATAATAGGAAAAGATAAGTTGTCACGGATCTCCCTAAAACCACTCCCCCTCACGTCAGATGCCCTTATCCCATCATTCCTGTCCCGTTCTGAAGCAGTTCTAGAAATCCTTTTTCATGAGTGCCTTCAGTTGTGCTGTCACAGCTGCCATAATGCCTTAAATTGGTGTTAAAATGTTGGCTTTTCATGATCATTTTGACTTTGGGAAAAAAGCCAACAGTTATGTGGTGCCAGATCCTGTGAATATGGCAAATGGGGACACGTCGTCCCGTTTGTAAAAGCCTTCCTTTCTGTTGGATGGCACTGCACCACAGTATTCACTTCAGTTGTGGTCATACCAGGTGAAGTTACTCATGAAATAGAACCTTAAGTACTGCTTTTAAAAAAGTGTCTAGAACGATGCTTGAACTGAGGGGGAGCACTTGAAGGGGACAGGTGGCAATGTGTTATTTAGTTATCGTGCATTTTTAAAATTTAAGCACTCCCCATATATTTTGGTCATCTCATGTAGCATCTCTCCAGAATCAACCTCTGCACACACACATACACCCCCTGTACCTCAAAGAGGCAAGCCTGGCTCCAAGGAAGCTGTCAGACCTGCTTAAACTGGCCAGTTAGCTGACTTCTGTTCTCTCCCCGGAGAGAAAGAGCTCAGCTTAATTACCTCCGAGTCTCACTCTTCTTGCATCTCAGTTGTTCTTCCAGGGCTGCTGACCTCCCCGCACTCTGCAGCTGTCCTGACTGGCTGCCCCTCGCAGATCGCACATGCTCATTAGCTATTGCTGTGGGCCTCTGCATCCCGGTAGATCGGGCCCATACCTTAGCAGCTGAGCAGACTGAGTTGGAAGGATGTGACCTGCTCTCTGTGACTGAGCTGCATAGACCCGTCAGCATTCAAGGCTCATAACTTAGTATCTCTGCAGAATCCAGTGTGCTGAGCCCAAAAGCTTGGGTGGGAGTCCTGGCTTTGCCAGGTACCAGAGATAGAATTAGTTAACTACTAGATGTTGTGTCTCCATTTCTTTACCGGTGATTTGAAATAATTGTAGAACTACCTCATTGATGGAGAAGCAGCAGTTGTAAAACACTTAACCCACACCTGGCATCTACTGAACGATCAAAATAAGACTTGGGGAACAGCAAACCCTGACATTGCTTTAGATAATGTAGGTTTAAACCACACACACACACACACACACACACACACACAACCTTTGCCCCAAATTTCCAAAAAAAGTAAATACATAAACGTAGGATCCCAAAGCAAACAATCATGTTGTCCTCATCTAAGAAAAGCTTCCTGAAGACGAGGATCTGTGCCAACCAGTTGGGATTCAGGAGGTAGAAGACACGGTCTTTGCCCTCACAAACCTTAGAAACTTGCAGAGGGACGTGATTCCCAAGAGAAAGGGGTGATTCTAAGTAAACACACTTATAATCATGGAGAGTTAAGGAGCTGCTCAAAGATGGGAATATTTCTAAGGTCAGAACTCTCTTTTTGGCACGTGTGGGAGTTGGGCTGGATCTCACAACGAGGGTGGGATCTAACAGTAATAGCTGGAAGGGAAGCCACTGGCTAATTGGTTGTTCATAGATTGATTGGAGTAAAGGGAAAGCTGATATTTGCCAGTTGAGTCCATCTCAGTTTATGTAGCTGAGGCTACAGTCAGTGCAGCTGCCTGTGATGTCATCTGACCTTCCCGTTGATCCAGAGGTGGGATCTCTATGTGCTCCTGTTTACCATGGGGGGACCTGTCTTTAGAAAGGACAATCTAGGTGGAGGGGAAATGGCTGTCCAAAGGGAAGATTGGACACAGTGTGTGGGCAGTAGGCCTGGTGTGGGGGTTAGGAATTACACAGCAGGTGAATCCGATGTCTTGGAACAAGGGGACAGGGAATCTTGAGAAGAAGGAGGAAGTTCAGTGAAAACCAATGCTCAAGCTGTATTCAAATTCTTAGTGAAATTAGCTTCTGAAAGGGCCTGTGGGATATAGATGGTCACCTTTCTCATGATCATCTTTCTTGTCTGTAGTTTTCACATTCATAGGGTCAACTAAATGCAAATTGAAAAAAATTTAAATCGTCTATTTTTATGGTATATATACAGACTGTTTTTTCTTGTCGTAAACCATACAGTATTCTTATGCATATTTGCATGACACTTAAATTGTATTATCTAAGTAATCCAGAGATGATGCAAAGTTTACAGGAGAATGTATGGGCCTTCTATGCAAACACTAGGTCACTTTACAAAAGAGACTTGAGCTTCCATGGATTTTAGGATTCATGGGAGTCTTGGGATCCATCCTCCAAGATGCCTATGGGAGGCAGAAGCTGTTTCATTGCCAAGTTCAGCTACGTCAGAATGTATGTAGCACCTTTGTGAACCACCGCCATTGAGAGAGACCTGTGTAATTTGAGGTTGCTATTTGAATCAGGTGTAAGAACAGTTGGTTCTGCTGTCCGTTAGTGTTGTCAGTGGCCTGCTGGAGCCTGTCCAGAATACATTTCCTCAGAGTATTTGAAAAACTGACGTCAGAAAGGTGGACTTAGAGTCTAAGTTCTTCTTATATGCTGGGCACTCCAAGAGCACAGGCCGAGTGCTATTCATCTGACACACAAAGGGGTTTCGGGGTGGTCGTGCAAGAACACAGAGAAGGTAGGTTTTCCACTTCCAGGAAGCACTGTGATGGAGAAGACAGGACACGTTCGTTTTTCTTTCTTATTCTAACAACATATCAGTTTCCGTTGGGGCCAGTGTGGGCTTCAGGTAACAGAGTGCCCACCAAGCAGAAGCTGAGAGGAGATAGGAAGCCATCTTTCTTTTACATAACACAATGCTTGGACTTGGGAAGCTACGTGACTTTCTTTGTTGTGTATTGCTTCTGTCTTCTAAATTGCTTAGTGATCATGAAATCCTGTTCCTCCCTGCCCTTGGTTTGACATTCTAGACGGGAAGAGCGAGGCGGGGAGAAAGCAGAAAAGGGATGTTACAGATGCCTGTGTATACCCCAGGTTCCAATGCCATGCCACGGTCTGTACACACAACACTTGTAATAGAGCAGATTTCCAGCAAAGCACATGGTCACCTGTTGATAAAGAAGAGGAGAGGGTGACTTTCCTGTAGTCATCCAACAGTATCTGCCATGATCTTTCTCCAGCATCGCTAGCTGTAGTCACACAAAGCTTCTGATAGCTTCCATAACCTTGTCTCCACACTTGGTAGTTAGGGCATGTAATTTACATATCCCAGGCCTTGCATTTGAATTTAGGGCATTTCCTGCTTTGGGGAAGCATAGAAGAAGCAACAGACACTAAAGTCTGCAGGTCCTGGAGCTGGTCGTAGTAGAAAAAGCTTAGGCAAGTTGCTAAATGACTCCAAGCCACTGTTTTCTTGCTTTGGTCCTAAGGTACTTGGAGGACCAAATGCGGTTAGAAATATACAGGAGCTGGCCTTGTGCTGGGAACGTAATAGATATTGAGAAATGTCAGCGGTGTTTCTTGTCTGCCCAGAGTTGGAAGCCAGTTCTTTAAGGATCCAACCGTTTGGGCTTTTACTGGGTAAAGTTGATTTAAACAGCTGTTATTGAATGGCAACGCCTGTTTTCTCCCTCCTTTCAATACATCAAGATTTTCCTTCACTTTCACAGTTAAGCAACTGTAGATTTTACAAAAATACGTGTTTCACATGTATTGGGGTGAGCACGTATGTATCTCATGGGCATATATTTTAATACTTCCTTTCATGAAAAGCTGGATAGTGCCACTGAAGTCTGAAAAAGGAACCTGAGTTAGCTTACATAATCTTGAATAATTCTCAGCCAGCAGTAAAAATAGATGACTTCATTCAGAAAAATGAACTTGTATATATGCCTGTGATATGTGTGCACATATGTGTGTGTGTATGTGTACGTGACAGTTCATGCCAAGACCTTTACCCTGAAATACATCTTCCACCCTTTTTAAAAAATTTTTTTTTAATTTAAGACGAAGTCTCAGTTACCAGGTTGCCCTGGGTGGGCTTGAACTTGCAGTTGCAATCCTCTGTGTCAGCCTCTCAGAATGCTAATGAAGATCATGGGACTATGTTACCACACATGGCTATACTCTTCTGATTTTGACCAAAATTTCTTCCCAAGACTGAGACAAGATATAGCTGAGGCCAAACACGATGGGCCTTTTTTTATTGTTACAATGGGAAAGTCAGGAGTCAGGATTCAGAACTCTCTAAGTTTGTGCTACTCTTGGTAAACCCCATTGTCTTAGTTGCTTTTTTGTTGCTGAGACAGTTTACCTGGCATCCACAGCTAGAGGAAGGAAAGATTTATTTTAGCTCACAGCTTCAGAAAATCTCCTGCAGTCCATTTATGGGAGGCCGGCACTGGTGGGAGCACATGGTGGAGGCCAGCCACCCGGAAGCTCTTCACAGCGAGGCGCACAGGAAGCCGAGTCAGGAGGAAGGCAGAGCCAGCACCCACCCCGCCAGGTGGCGCCCCAAGCATTCGCCCCTTCCAGCCAGGCCTCACCTCCCTAAAGCACGCGGTGTCCACAGGTAATCCACAACATCCAAATACATGAGTTTTGGAGGGGCACTCCAGCACTCCAGATCCCAGCCACAACACCACACGGGAACGTTATGTAGAAGGGGAAGGGCTTTGAGCAAATGATGGTCGCGACAATTCTGTTAAAAATGGTGCCGTGTCCAGGTATTGGATACGTACTGTACATGCCATCCGTAGAGGCAGACTGCAGTTCTTGTATAAACAAGGCATGCTAGCAACAGGAAGTGCTTTCTGGACCCCACTGGGGTCATTTTGCCTTTAAGGGAACAGAAGTAGAAATCATCACTGGGCTGAGGCCTCAGGGACATTTCTGCTTGCAAGTTGCCTACGACTTTCCTGTAGTGCCTATTCTTCACCTGTGAAGGCTTCGCCATGGCAACCTCTTCACAGGGCACACTGCTTCTCCCTTTTTAAAAGAACATGCTGGAAAATAAGTGGCATATGTGGGCCTCAGTTTCTAAGTAGGAGAAGCGGGGGCAGACACCAGGAACAGAGACCAGGAGCGTTTCTTTCATCTTCCAAATTTTCCACCTTTTGGAGAGACCCAGGTGAAAAGTAAGTGACCAAAGTTCACTTTGGGCCCCTGATGTGGCATGGTTGGGATCAGTTCACTAATCCATCTGGGAACCAGACATTAATTTGGATCATGGTTGGTGCATGCTGAGATTTCAAAAGACACTCAAATCCACTGTTCCCTGTCCATTAAGGACTGCCACCGGCCCCTAAGACCTAGAGGAAGAAAGAAAACTCTAGCACAGTATTTTCAGAGAGAAGTTTCCAAAGAGGGAGGCTGATAGCATTGAAATGATTTTTCCATTGTGCTCGGGGGACACTCCGCTTTCTAAAGCCTTTTCTCCAGGCCTGGAAATAGGAGTACTTTGTAGGAAAAGCTCTCTTCTGCTCACATAATAAGAGAAGAGACTCTTCCAAACAAAAAGAAACAAAAAGCAAACAAAGAAACCTTAAGCATTCACTCTCTTCAGAAGGTTTCATCCAAACGCCCAGCTTTCTCTCCCTCCCCAAATCATCTATTGTTCATGGTTCCCTCAATTTTATAATTACATGAATGAACAAGCCTTGACTGTGGGTAGATCTTCCTTCAATACTTTAGCTTTTTAAAATAATTTACCCCATCAGGTTAGACTCAGGAAAAAATAGAATTTGATTTTAAACCGAGAAAGTTTGTTATAAATTGCAGCGTACCTGTAAGTAACAACAGCAGTATGAGGCGGAAGCATGTAAAACTGCCGAATAGAAAGTTCTAGAAACTTGATGGGTACATGGAGTAGCCGAAAAGCAAAGGAAACAAAGGCCGGTAAGTGGATGCAGTCGTTTTTCTCCTCTAAAATCTTGCCTTTGTATTTAAGTAAAGAGAAGGAGAAAGAGTGGCTGTCATGCGAGCTCTTCCCTGACAGAGATGTCTCTTAGATCCAAGGTTGCTGTGGTGGGCAGCTGTGGTCAGAAAGTGAGGGCCGGTACAGGAAATCGCCGGAGTCATGTAAGGAAAGGGCCAAGCATGTCATCTTTACATCTACCTGGTACTTGGGCCCGAATTTTCCCACAAGACCTATTGAGAGAGAATAGGAGCTCTGTTGTGCAGCCAGAAATGGCATGGTGGTGCCTGGAGCTCTCCAGGGGTGAAGATGTCCACGCCTGTTTTTTGCTTCTCTGTTGTTACCTTAGTTGAAGGTATTTTCTTATCACCAAATGCCCTAATTGCTAACATGCACAAGTAGCTGTTAGTTAGCATGAGGAAAAAAAAAATACGGATTCAAGGAACAGGCATCTACTTCCTTCCTAAGTAGTAGGGCAAAGAACTTGAAAATGCTTAAAGGACTTTCTGTTCAGATGTTTAGTGTACAGTGCAGCCTGGTAGGTCTGCAGTGCAAGGGCCTGTTGAAACAGGAACATGGTGGAAATGTTTGCTGCTGTCTGCATAGGCCCTCTGACATCCTCCTCTATCCTCCTCGCAGTTGATCAGAGCCATGTCATAAGTAATTGCCAATGGTGTAAGAGTTGAGATAATGTTTATATGTGGTTGGAATTACTTAAGAAACAGCGCAGGATCCCCCTAGAAATAAAGACTGTCACGATAGGCATCTTATGGCCATGATGGAGCCACAGGTAAAAGTTGCCAAGGACACTTCTAGACAGCTTCTTTTGTATTAAGTGAGAAGTTTTTTATGCCAAGGCTGATTTTCTTTAATCATTTCTTTATTCATTTATTCAATCAATTATTCATTCATTTGCAGCACAGGGTATTGAACCCAGGCCTTTCTCAGTGAGCTACATCCTCAGGCCTTTTTTATTTTATTTTATTTTTATTTATTTATTTTCCTTGAGAGAAGTTCTTGCTATGTCACCAGATGGTCCAAGCTGGGTTCAAACTTGTGATCCTCCCACCTTAGCTTCCCAGAGTGCAGGGATTATAGGCATGAGCCACAAGGCCCAGCTAGTATCTTTGATTGGTATAAAGAAAAATGGTAAAGTGATTGTTGAAGGTCCAGGCTTTACAGTTACACAGAGATGAATTGGAACCCAGATCCTCTATGTCTGAGCTGACAGAACATAGGGTAAGCTATGTAACATCTCCTTGCCTCGGTTTCCTTGTGTGTCCGACAGAAACCCCTCAGCCCATGGCATGTGTATGAACTGAGAAGAGAAAAGCCTTTAGCACGGGCCTGAGCACAGGCTTGTGCTGGAGAGTGCCGGTAGGGTCCTCATTTGTTTATAATTATGAGCTGGATTCTGTGATAGTGAGGTGGCCGTTAGTTGGAGGTAAGTCACTGCACGTCAGTTTTCAAGATAGAGTATATTTTTAAGATTTTTGAAAGTTTCCAGAACTAGTGACATTGGAACTATAAACACCACTGTCACAAAGAATAACTCTGAAGGAGCTCATATGTGACAGTTCTCCTGCTTTGAAAATTATTGTCCTTGAGTTGGCTGTGTAAAAACAGGCAGACTCTTGTGGGTCTATTTATTAGATTGGCACTATTCCACCTTCAGGATTCTGGGAGCTACCACCATATTTTAATTGGAAAGGAATTCTATCGGGAAATGGATTTCTATTGCATTGATACATGTGTATGTTTGTTTCTACTAATACATGCAAAAATTAACATGCCAAATACTAGGTTGATTAGACTTAGAAATTACTTGTGTATTTATACAGCAGTGACAGTAGAGGTTGGAATTTAGAGATGGGAATAGATTCTGTAAAGTGAACAGTGCTTCAGTAATATGTGGGAATGAATAATTCCCCACCAAACACCAAAGCAATAATGTACTGTAAGTATTGCTTTCCTCTGTAGAATTTGCCAGGAATTCAGTGGGAAACAAGTAACATTATGAGGAAATATTGATTCACTGTGGGCACAGTGAGTCGTGTTATGATAAAGACAGAGTCTGTGGCCGTTTTTTTTTTAAATAAGTATATGAAATTGCTTACTGTAATTGGGACATTTAGATTGCATCTTTTTATAGAATGAACTAGATGATTTATTGGGCTTCAGAAACTTCTTCATGACCTGGAAACCCTTAAGTTTAAAAAGAAACATATTGAGCTCATGTCGTTATGTTGGTTCTGGTTTTTGCATTTTGATTAAGCCTAGAGTTTGTGCAGAATGCTGTTCCGGTCGATAGTGAAGCTTCCTCTTGCTTACTTATAGAAGCTGCTCTTGAATCTCAACCCAGGGCAGCCTGGGAAACATAGAATATAGTGGTCACAGGTACAAGCGCTGTCTTACTGGCTGGCTCCCCCCTGCCTTTTAACTTTGTGCAGCCATGGGCCAAGTTCCTTAATGGGCCTCAGTTTTCTTACTTGCAAAACGGATGTAAAAATACTACTTAGCTCTGCAGGAATGGTCAGGATGAAATGAAGCAGCGCACATGAAATTTGAAATAGGTACTCCATGACTACGAGGATCGCCCTCACTGGCTTCCTTCTGACCCATTTGGCTAATTTCTTCTCGACTGTCAAACTGCCCTGAGTAATACATTGGAGATGGGAGCTGAAGTGGTCTCATGTTCCGTCACCAGATTGCCAGGGTGCCTAGGGAGCAAGAGCAGTTGACATTGGTTATCAAAGCTGAATCAGAAAATGCAGAGCGGGCTTGGAGGCCGCTGCCCTTCTTAGCTCATGGTGGCGCATACATGGCTGAGTCCTAAGGCTGAAGGAAGAACACAGCCGAGGTGATATTCTCCCACTGAAATGTCAGAACAAACTCTTCCCTGAGAAAGCCCCTCTGTGCTACACTGCTGCGTGTTCTCGTCTTCATTCCCCGGCCACCCTGAAAGACGTTGCCCCTTTGGGATTATACATGTTTTAAAGGAGGAAGCGCACATGTCACCAGCGCTTTCCCGTCTGCAGGCCTTTGTGTTTAGTGCCTTCTATGCGAAAGTCTCCATGCTGAATATTTTTCTGCTGCTTCAGATTTGGCCAAGTTCCTGGACCTCTTGTACCGCCGTCTGTAACGTGGAGGTTGTAACCATTGGGGTAATCAGGAACCACACCAGAATTAGGGTTTGGGAACCATGCCTGGATTGGAAATAGAGAACCATCCTGGATTAGAGTGTGTGTGATTTGTGGGCCAGCCAGTGAGAGAAGAGTACCCACCCAGGTGTGTGGGAGGCCCATCTCGAGTGGTAGAAAAGGAAGGAAGAAGGAAGATCGTTACAGCTTCTTCCTCTGCGAAGGCTCTCGCCTTTGCAACTGTTTGTGGATGCCAGCTTGCTACACGCTGCAGATCTTCAGTACAGATTCATTCCAGTCTTGTCCTGTGCCTGTCTGCCCGTGGTCGATCTTCACTTGCCAATCTTCAGGCTCTGGTCTTCGCCATTGTTCTTCAAATAACCAAGATCCGAAGCAGACTCTCACCGACTGTCCTGCAATCCCAGACGGGAGTTCTATTTCACAGCTGAGCAGCCGTCAGACACTCCAGCTCCACACGTGTGGGCCGCCATCTTGGACTGTCTCTATCCTCGGATTTGTAAGCCTTCCACATAGATCCTTTGTGTTATAATTTCTGTAAATTCTGCCTTTTGAAAGAACCCAAACTAATACAGAGGTTCTAGCGGTCCCTACTCTGTGGCACTGGATGTGAGACCTCAGCACACTGGTGCCCTAAAGCATTGAAGATGGGACCCACTGAAAGTGCCCTGTGGTCAGTATAACCATCACCTCCAACTTAGAGATGAACAGATGGTCTCAGGATATTGAAACTATTTTTCCAGGGTTTTAGGGCCCTACCATTTAGCCCCTTGCCCTGCCCTGCTCCCCAGGACTCCCCCTACAGAATACTTAAGGTGGTGCTCCATCATCTTGTACAAGCCTCATTCTCACTTGGAATGACACCAAAAACCTTGAGAGAAAACATGACAGATGTGCTTTGGAGAGTGGGTGGCAGAAATGTCCCAGAGGAAATTTGGAGCCCAAGTGGTGTTGTCACTATAAAATATCGCACCGAAGCTAGCTTCCCTCTGGCTTTGATAGTCTTAGCTTGGGTGTCTTGAGTGTACTGAGAAAGAAGTCAAAGGTCAATAACTGACAGAACCTGTGAAAGGAAAGGCCATTTTTCCTGGGCAGCCACCTTGCTGCATGACCAATGGACAGCCTGGTATATGATCCCTATGTCTAAGGTAGGCATACTCTTAATGAGATTAAAGAGCTACTAAGAAACTTTTTTAAGCCTAGCTATATATAATCTTTCAATTTCAGCCCTTCCTAAACCCAATTTTATAACTACCTACTTCATCTGACAAAAGAGAAAAAAAGGCAGATAAGAATTTTATCAAGAAACAGAACTTGAGCGGTCAGCACGGGCAGCAGAGGCCTGTGTTTTCATCTTCCTGGCCTCTCTTCTGCCATTTCCTGCTTCCTTCTACGCACTACTAATCCACCCAGCTTACGTGTGATCTGAATGTAAGAGCAGACACGTGGCCCTGGCCAGACACAGACTAAATGCTGATATTTACCCAGAGTTGGTGGAGATCCTAGGTTCTGGTCTGGAAGGAGTGGCACTCAAAGGCTGTGTCCTTGGAGACCCGTGGGACCATCACAGCAGAAAACCTTGCTAAGAGTGAGGCCAACAGACATCAAGGTAAAGTCACAAGGCAAGAAACAGATTCCCGATCCGTTCTGTGATCAGCTGGATTCTTAGCTGTGTGACTCTCCGTAGAGGTCTTTCTGCCTGTTCCTTAAGGCACTCTCCGATGGCCCCGATGGCCGTCAGCCTCTTGCCGCCAGAGGGGATCAGTTCATCCAGTTTGATCTGCTTGCTGCCAGGCTCTCCTTCCTTCTAGGATTTTTACCTTCTTGTAAGCACGTAACACAGCGTAAGGCTCCACGTGTTTCCTGAAGTACTAGAGGCAGCTTAGGTTCCGGAATGTTCCTTCTGCCCTCTTGTCTCTAGGCAAGCGGAGTCACTAGGACCCTGGTTCCGTACTGGGAAATGAAGTCTTGTAACACAAGCAGAATGCAGACCGTCTCCACGAAAGCCTTGTTTCACGTTCCATGGGGAAGTAGTAATAATCCGTACACATATTTTATATTCTGTGCATGCTCCTCCAGATCTCAGAAGAGTGATACTAGCATCAATCTCTGTTGCATGTGGAGATGGATATGGAGAAATTAAACAAGCTATCCAAGATTTTATACCAGCTTATAGCCAGTATATTGGGCTTCCAAGCCACGTGGTCTTACTTAAATGTATGTGGTGGCACGGTGAGTGCGGGACAGCTAGCCTTTCTCGTGCAGGGACACTTTCGGTCCAGAATCCTGGGGCTGTGGTGCGGAGCCCAGAGTTCTTCCTTTGCCTCTGTTTCCATGGTGCACTGTACAGCGACATCCACTCTCTGAAGGATTTCGCATTTGCTGGGGGTGGGAAGCCTTCCTCCAGACCTCAGCTTCAGATGCTGCCCACCTAACCATCTGCAGCAACAGATTTGTGTGTTATCAATTAAAGTCTAAAGGAAGTTGGCAAAACCTCCTACTCTAACAGGATGGGCTAAAGAAGTTCCTGTTAAAACAGAAATGGCTTGTGTCTGTGGCGGTGGTAGTTGGGAGCTCTCCAGGAGCACTTGAGCTACACCCCAGTCCATGAATTGCTCAGCACCAATTCCGTTTCAGACTTTAGTCTCAGAAATAGCTCTTTTCCCGAGGAGACCAGTGCCTAACTGGGCAGGTTTGCCCTGGTGGAAACAGAGCAGCACCCACACGTTGAAGAATCTACCCTCGTGATTTTTCACTTTGGGACTTTTTTTTTTCAGTCTTCAGAATCTCTATACGTGTAGCAGGATGTGCCACTTCGGTAGTTACAAAGGCTCCTTAGTTTTGGCTGCTCAGGAAAACTACCCTTGTCCTCCTGATGCTCCACTTGGGGATTCCAGCAGCATGAAGTACACATACTTGTCTGTAACTTGAAGACAGGCCATCTCCAGACCCTGCTTCTAGTTTGGTGAACATCTATTTTGCTGTTTTCCCATAATGAGGTGACCTAAATCTTTATATAGAGATAGTGTTGATTCGATTGAGTCTCTACTGTGTATTATTCCCTAGCCTTACGTGGTTTCTACCAGTGTAGAACTAATAACTAAGACTAGCTGGATAGTAAAGTATTAGGTCAGTCTAGCTATGAGAAAGGAGGCTTCTACATTGAGTTATGAAGAAATGTGTTCCTGAATGTAAGGTCAAAATCATGCCCCTTATCCTGAGGCCTTTTTCCTACATTGACCCCCAGCTGACTCTGGCTCAGCATTCCAAGACGCATCTACGTGAATGCCTCAAGAAGTGGCTGGCTTCAGACCAACCGGGGCCCAACCGACTCCATGCCTACCAATCCAGTCCTCCTGCCAACCCACAACTATATTAATCTTTACCCTCCTTCACTTGGCTGACCTAGCTCATTGTGCCTGGCCTTGGCTCATCACTCCTCTACCTGAACTGTAAACAGAACTTTGCACTAAACCGTAAGAAACTTAGCTCAAGTGGAGATAAACCCTTGTATTATGGGACACTTCACCTTCTACCTTCCACCAATACCAAGGACATTACACAGTGAATGAGAAGCTCCATTTTTCCCTCCTATAAAATATATCAGCCTCAGGATAGTAACATACAGGCCAGAAAATTCTTTGTTGCAAGGACCATCTTACCTATTACAGGTTCTTTAGCATTATCTCTGGCCTTGACAGTAGTCACCTTTCCTCCCCAGCTACAACCACCAAAAATGCCTTCAGGTGTTGCCAAATGTTCCTTGGGTGGGGTGAACAGGGAATAAAAATACTGCCAGTGGAGAGCCGCTGAGTTAAACCAAGGCTAAGAGGAGGTACTTGTTTAACAGTGAAATCTGAGAAATGTTTTCTGTTGTTGACCAATGGAAAACCTTGCATCCTAACTCAGTGATCCCTAGCCCGGAAGTAATTTTGTTCTACAGGTCTAAGCTAATGGATAAAGATAAATGTCTCATGAATGGAGACAGAGGACTGGAATTAGTGACCTCTTCAAATCCTTGGCTGACCCTAGACCTGTATGTCACTTTTCACCCATAATCTGGCCTAGTTCCTCCCTGTCCCTGTCCCTGTCCCCTCTGCCAAGTGCTAATCATTTTGCCTGATAAGCAGCGCCCTTTATGTCACCAGGAAGCCTGGAATTGTCTTTTTTTTTCCCTTAAGTTCCTTTTTGTTTTTGATAAAACTTGGCAGAAATACCATTTTTTTGAAAGAGGAAACAGACTCAAAATTAAGGGCTGTGGAAAAATAACTTTCTGTGCTCTTAGGTACTGGAATCGACCATTTGTTAGAACTGAGCGTCTGTTCAAGTGTGAAACATTCTTGGAGGCATTTTCTGAACTTCATGATTGTTGTTCAAGCCGTTCACTTCCATGAGAATTCTCCTTGCCATCCACGCTGGGCTGGCCACTTGAGATGTGGCCCTTCTTTAATTCTTAAGGTCCTAGTCTTTAAGAAGCTATTGGTAGATTTCAAAATGCCCATGCAGATTATGTGTTACTGTTGTAGCTTATCATTTAGTTGGTCAGCCTACTTATGCAGGACTCTGTTTCAAACTGTTACCCAGCTTTGCCAACCAAAAATGTATTCCCAAAGAAGACATTTTGACTACCCATTTACATCAGTCTCCCTTCAAATAGGAGCTCCATAGTCTTCTTTATTTTTTGACCTCCATTGTTGATCCCACAACATTCTTAACCTATTTCCTTTCTGTAGTGAAGACCATGGTTCCTAGAAATAGAGTTGGGGTCAAGTTCCAGTTTCTATGACTTTCAGACCTTTTGCTCTTGGAGCTCTAGTACTGTCATTCATAAATCTCCAGAAATCTTGATTTCTCTTCACAAAAAAAAGGGGGGAAACAAAAGCCATGTTAGAGAGGTGTCCCAATGATAATATAAGACACTCATCGTTAGTGGCACAAAGATGCCTAGACCTGAGTAAAATGTTAACTCTCTCTGATGTACTCGGTTAAAGCACCTTGACACAATTAGTATGAAAAGATTTTGCCTTAAACTTTGGAGGTGGGGAAGAAACTATGGGTTTTTGTTTTGTTTTGTTTTGTTTTGTTTTGTTCTTTGCTTTCCTCACAGTATAATGTCAATTTGAAAATATTTCCTTGGTTTATACAACTCTCAGAGACACTGCCCGCTCTGTAGACCGTGGAATTAGCACCTACTGAGATTGCAAAGCCTGTGAAAAGCCGGTTGATGTGTGGATTCTCAGGGCAAAGGGAAGATGTGTGGTGGGGAGATGCACTCGTGAGATAGGAGGTACCTCAATGTCAGAAGGATGGAACTTTGGGAAGATCTTGGAAAGATCAGTGGGTGAGAGTGCTGCTTCTTAAAGTTTAAAGTGCATGGGACTTGCCTAGTGATGTTGTCAAAGCACAGAATCTGATGGACTGGGTCCAAGTTGGGACCTGAGATGGTGCTTCCAGCAAACTCCCCAGATGTTGGCAAGGCTGGGACAGGGGACACACTTTGGAAAAAAGGCTCCTGATTAGCAAGATTGTCTTCATCGTATCTTTCCTTAGACACAGCCATTCTCTAAAGAATGTGTCTTTGGCTCTCAAAAAAAGCTCACATCCATCAAAACATCCTTCCTCTTCTCCCTGAATTCAGAGTTCAGTGTGGAAGAAGAATTCCAGGCAATGTTCAATACCCAAAGGATGTTAGAGCCAGTGAAATTTGCCCAACACTACCAACTGTCACTCGCCAGCCTCGAGGCCCACTTGAGAGTCTTATAAACTGTATATTGTGTCATTAAATTAAAATAAAAGCAGGCATAATTTAGTCTAGAATTTCCCTCAGTCTACAAGGCTCTTAAACTAGATCACAACCAAGAGTAAGGCCTGAAGTCTAAATCGATAAAGGAGCAAAATAAAGGAGGGAGATCGAATGTGTGGAGAGGGGAGTGAGGATGTGGGGAGAGGGAGGAGGGGCAGGGTGGGAAGGGGCAGGAAAGCAAAAACGATTAAGATGTGATGTGCATGTGCACCAATTCCCCAAAGTTTAATGGAATTAGCGTGTACTGCAAATTCATGCTAATAAAAAGAATAATTTGGGGGAATGGAGGGTAAGACTTGAGCTTGCAGGAGATTTTTAAAATCTCTCCCAGGTACCGATGCCAGCGTGCAGCTCAAGTTAGGACTGCCAGAATAGCGGGACAGGATTTTTGCAGAGTTGGTTGAATTAGCTCATCTGATAACATATTGTTGATTAGATGCACCCCTTGGTTTCCTAAAGGGTTTGGTTGACACTTACACAATAGATTTCTTGTTTAAGTAGATTTAGGTGATTAAATCAAGCTGAGAGTTGGAGATACAAGATGAACAACCGGGTAGAGGAAGAGCACAAGAACATGTAAAGAACCCTGGTGCAGACTTTTCTATTTTCTGCATGCGTCTGAACGTTTTTTTTTGTTGTTGTTGTTTTTTTGTTTTTTTTTTTTTAATAAGCTACAAACTGAAGAGAGAGATTCTCTTCTGGGCTTGGACATTTTTAGAAGCAGAAAGATTTAGCCAGGAGCACACTTCCATCCACATGCTTCCTCTTGAACTGGCCCTGGGGCAGTTTCCTCTGTCTAGCTCCTCCCAGGCCAGCTGCCAGCCTACTAGAGACTACGTCCCAGTACTTTGGGAGAATGAGGGAGGTGGATTGAGAGTTCAAGCCCAGGCTGGGCAACTTAGCAAGACTCTGTCTCAAAATCCAAAATAAAAATGAGCTATGCGTGTAACTTTGTGTTAAGGCCATGCTCTCAAACCCCACTATCACAAGATAATTAAATGTACTACAGAAAATATATTTAATACACCTAACCTACCAAAATAGCAAAGCTTACCCTGTCCTACCTTAAACTTGCTCAGAGTACCTGTGCTACCTTATAGGTGGGCAAAGTCACCCAACCCAAAGCAGGTTTTATAATGAAGTATTCCATATCTCACGTAAGTTTTGATTACCTGGGTCCAGTAGGGCTGGCATTACAGTCCATGGTGGAGCCACCGTGGTTTCTCTCCCACTGTGATTCTGTGGGTGACAGGAAGCTGTAGCTTAATGCCACTGCTGGGCAACACCAGAGATCATCATATGAGGAGAAGATCAAGATTCAGATCTCAAGGTCCAGTTTCTACTGAATGTGTATCACTTTCGTAACATCCTAAAGTTGAAAATTATTAAGTCAAAGTTGGGGACCGTCTGTATGGTAAGCTTTGCTTTTCTGAGTTTTGCTGTGTCTTCTCCAGGCCACAGCTAACTGACCATCATGTGAAACAATTAAATGTGCCTCGAAATTGCCTCTACCTAATGCAAGATGTTATTAAAAACTAGGATGAATGTTTAAATTTGGAGGAGTTATTACAGTAAAAAGAGACATTGCCATCTGTCCCCTTCAAAATCCTCTTCCTCACTTCAGATACACTTACCTCATCGTGCTTACCACTTTCTGAAACAGTTCTGGAAGCCCTCTTCCTCGAGCATTTATACTGTCATGGCTGCCTCCGTGTCCTGGATCAATTCAAAATGCCAACCCTTCATGGTTATTTTGACTTGGTGAAGAACTAGAACTCTTACAGCAGCAGATCCTGTGGGTAAGGTAGATGAGGACACACTGTTGTGTTTTTACGAGCCTGTTTTTCTGTTGGATGGCATTTGCTGCATTTTTTATCATACCTCATAAACATGCTCATGAAAATAGACTTCCAAAGCTGCTTCAGACGGTGGCAAGAATGATGGAAGAAGTATGTTTGTGGCAGTACTTATTGGTGCAGAGGGATTAATGGCAATGGATCTTTTATGGTAATACATTTTTAAAGTTCAAACATTTATGGTATATTTTTAACACAGCTCACACATGACCATCTGTGTCTACTGCAGGTTCTGACCAGCAGTCATTTCCCTGGAACACTCAAGAATATTTAAAACCAAAAACGTTTTCCTGGCTGTACCAGACATGAGTTTTACCCATGGCTCTTCTATTCACTTAATGGTAGATTTTAGGGAAAGCCATTTAACCTGTGAAGGTGTTGCATTCTTTGTGCATAAAAGGGGGTTATACCTGCCTGCCTGTTCGATTCCCTGTGAAAATTAAATACGGCCCTGTGCTGAGAAATCACCTTACTTGGTAAAACAATGTGTCAAACACAGGTAAAATATTACAAAATATTTTTATTACTGTGAAAGAAAAATGTCATCTTTCATTTAGAGAATTAAGTTGTCTGGCCCTCTTTGATTCTGTGTTTCACAAGTTCATTTGAGCATAAGCAGAATCACTTCTGCCACTGTACTTGTGTGCGACCTCTGTCCCACTCCTAGGTGCTGATTAGTTCTGTGTGCAAGAGGCAGGAGAGACTTGGTTACCTCATCTCTCTAATTAATAGCTGCAGATCAATTTGTTTATCGTTTGTCTCTTCTATAGATCACCTGTTTGATTTTTAGACTAATGAGCTATGCATCAAGATGGTTACACCTTAACCATTCAGTTGATAAAAATGTGACCTTGGATGACAAGGTCAAATTTACCATTGGGTTGATACAATGATAACCTTGGAAGACCACTTGAAGAAACAGAGAAATCTATAAGGGGTGATTCAGATACATGGGAAATGTTTAAATTAAAACGTTTATTACAATAAAAGATACATTCCTGTTATGTTTTTATAAGATGTGATTTTAAGAAGTGCAGTGAATGGCATTGCCCAAGGCCATCCAGCCAAAGGCAGTGCTGTGAAAACGTAACGAGGTGTCCTCATCTACGTTACCTGTTGGATCTGGTGCTGTGTGATTTCTGGCTCTTCCTCAAAGTCAAAATGACCATGAAAAGCAAATGTGTTGAGTGGATTCAGGGTATGGAGGCAGCCATGACCGTGCAACTAGAGGCAGTCATGAAAGAGGACTTCCGGAACTGCTTTAGGAAGTGGCGAGAACAATGAGATAGGTGTGCTTGAAGAGGGGAGGAGGACTTGAAGGAGATGAGTGGCAGTGTTGTTTTTTGCTGTAATAATTTGCTTAAATTCACACATTCGCCGTATTTGTCGATCAGAGTGCATGTGCTTCGGGAGGAGAGTTAAGCGCTTAACCCCCCTTTCTCGTGCCGTGTTGAACGGGTGCACTTTGCCTGTTAGGTCCCTTGTTAGTTAGTGGGAAACGTGAACTTGCGTATGTGTTTGGATCAGTTTGCTTCAGAATTTCAACTTTCTACATTCTTGACATGCAGTTACATCGCCTTGTCTTCCTAAATTTCAGTGATGGGAACCAAAGGGCTTAGTATCAAACTTCTCGCCAGGAAAGTGGTAGGCACCTGAGAGTGTCAGTTCTGAGCAATGTCATAAACAATGTCAGAAAGAAAAGCCCTTGGCTTGGCTCGCTGTCCTCATCAGCTCTGCCTCACACACGTCCCTTGCTGCATGCCTCGTCCCTCCCATCTCTGCCAGCTTTCTAGCATAGGCTCCGGAGCTCTTTTCAGCAGGGCACCAAGACTTAGACATGCAACTCCATCCAGCCCTCCCTGGGGACATGGGTAAAGGGGTCCCCTGCTGTGTGCAGGGCATCCCTTCATATATGGAATGGCTGTTAAGAATAGATTGACCCCAGTACAGGATGTGTCATAAAAATGCAATGTGCAGTCATATCTGCATCATTCTGATGTGGAATACAAATTGAAAAAATTGAAAAAAAAATCTTCCAAGTAATTTGTAAGCCTAAGACTTGGAACTTTGCAAATCATACAAATACACAAGATTTTAAAAAAATTTAATAGTATTAGTTGATTCCATCAATTTGAAGTAAACATGCCTGTTGTTACTGATATCTTAACTATTGGGTGTTTCAAAAGTTTGTTGATTTTTTTCTGTTTGGCAACTTTTGGGATTCCGTGTGCATTGAATTTTGTGCTTGCGTAATTTTTCTCATAGCGTTAATTTCATTTCAAAGATAACTAACTCTTCTTGAATAAATTTTTGTGTATTTAGTATTTTATATGTATGGCAGACTTTGGGACACCCTGTAGGTAGTGTGGTATTTGTGTGTGCCTGGATGTAAGATGATCATTCTTACACGTATTATCTTCTCCTATTTTTCTGTCACAGACGTTGAGTAAGCCATGTTTTTATCCTTATTTTACAGTTAAGAAAACAGGAGTTTGGACATGTTAATAAAAATACACTAAGTGCTTGCTCAGTGCTTTACCCAAAGCACTTTACATGCATTAAATCCATTACTCAATTTAATTAAACTTGAATCTAAGTTAGATAATATTGTTGCCCATGTAATGGATAAAGAAATTGAGACAAAGACATTTAAGAAATTTAGCTCAGGTCTTTAGGTTTAGGTCACTGTTATGGTGGAAACTTCAAATGCCCCCAAAATCTCATGTATTCGGAGGGTGACTGGATCAAGGGGCTGCAGTGCTTATCAGTAAGTTCATCTGTGACATAATGTGTGGTTAGGAGGTGGGTCTCTTGTGGTGGGACCAGGAATGGTATATTCTTGTCCCTGGCCCTTCCCTGCTCTCTCTGCTTTGTGGCTGCCGTGGGTAAACAGCTTTCCTCTGCCATGTCCTTCTACCTCTGCTGTTTCTGCCTTAGAGCCCGCTGACCATGCGTGGACGGAGACCCCTGCCCCTCTCCTCCTCTGAGATGTGCACGTTGGGTATTCTGGCTCTGGAAGGGAATGTGACTAAGACAGTCCCAATGTCAAATACAGACTCAACTTGAATATTTTGAGAACGGATGTAGGCTCACTTCTTTACTGAGAGGGAACTGAGAGTCAGGCATGGGAGATGGAGCTGAAGGCTGAGGATCTCCGGTACTTTGGTATGAGAGATCGTTAGGGCTCGAGTCTGCCTGAAAAGCTGCATTTATTCCATGTGAGATGCTGCATGGGGAATGAAGGAAAGCCTGTAGTGCAGAGAGGCAAATACTGTAATCATCTGCATGCCTTGATTCTTCACCCAGTAATATGAAAATTGTCAATTATAGATGAATTATGAATGCTACAGATACCTGTAATTTGAGGCTGCAGTTTTGTAAACACACGCAGCTGCCTTTAATTTTATTTTACCAGTCATGTAATTCATTAACACACACCTGCAGTTTCCTAAGATACAGTAACAAATGAAACCTTCAGTCTCCGCTTTTGATGTCTCAGCCACCTCTCGGTTTAGTCACCGCACTCAGAGGTTGAGAAATTTGTTAAAAATATGTGTGTCTCAAGAAGGAGCCTCGTGATTATCCTTTAAGAACATATACAAATTCCAGTGTCAGCCATTGTCCTAAATCACTGCTTTATCAGCCAAAGCCCAGGGCAGTTTGGTAATGAACAAAATTGTAAAATTGATTTTTTTTTTGCAACTATTATGGCAGCAAAGGCCACTTATTATACAGTGGGCATTGGGGGTAGTTGTTGGAGATTCCTAACAGCAGAACTATGAAAGGTGCTTCTGCATTCTTGCTCCTTTGTCATGTTCAAGGGCAGAGGCAACAGAGGATTCACCCAGAACGTGAGGTCTCGCGGGACTGGACTGGCATGAATTCTTTATGATCCATCTGTGAATTTGGCTTGGCTTTTCTCTAATTGTGTCTTCACTGTCTTGTCTGTAAAACTATGAAATGATTTGTGTGTTGTTTTGCAAAATATTTGTCCCCGTCTTCTCAGCTCTTATATTTAAAAACCAAGATTTCCAGTAAAATCAGAATAATAGTGCTGTGGTTTGGATGGAGTGTCCCCCAGAAGCCCCACATATTTGGGTGTAGTGGGATAACTGTGGAAAATGTGTGGTTGGAGGGTAGGGCCTGGCTGGAAAGGGCAGATGCTTGGGGCTTCAACTAGAGCGATTGTGTCAACTTGCTGATACTGGAGGATGCCCAGGACGGAACTTTTGGGGGTGTGTTGTTGACTGGGTATGGGGAGCCCAACTGGTGTCTTGAACTAAATAAAGGAAGAAGAAACATCATTACAGCTTCTTCCTTGGAAAGCTCTGGACTTTCTTGAGTCTGCGGACTCATCTGGCTCCTCTTTCACTTGGCTTCTATCTGCAAGGGAGTAAACAGCTCCCCAGCCTCTGCCATGTTGCGGGGTGCCAATGAATGGACTGTATGGAACCTTCTGAAACTGTGAGCTTAAAATAAATCTTTCCTCCTTTCAGTTGTGGATGTCTGGTATTTTGCCCCAGCAACAAAGAAGTAGCTAAGACAAATAGCTGCTCTTTTGAACGTGGGCTATGTGGCCCAGCATTCTACTTAACAGGACGCATTCCATCATTTCCTTGAGTCCTCAGCAGACTCTAATGAGTTTGGCTTTGTTTTTCTCAGTGCACACTCTGGAAGCCAAACATGAAGAAGCCACGTCACTCATAGACACAGTGGTTCACTTAGTGAGCAAGAGCTCTGGGATGTAGATGCAGGATGGCCACCGCTCCCACCACCCTCCTATCACCAGGCTGTGCAGAGGCAGGCTGTATACAGGACTTCTGCTCATGCTCTCCTCCGGCATCCCATCGTGCACCTGCCCCTGTTACCCAGCTGCACAAGGTGGGGTCATACTGCTTCTGTTCATTGCCTTCCTCCCCTCTGTATTTCGCCCATTGTTATTAAATGTGCAAAAGCCTTGGTGTGGCATCTAAAGCTCTGTTTATAAACAATGATCTAAGTATCTTTAGGGAAGATAAAAAGGTAAGGTAAATGGGCTTAGTGTTTTGTTTTGTTTTGTTTTGTTTTGTTTTGTTTTTTTTTGATTGCTTTGGTTTGGTTTGACTTTGGTATTTTCCTGTCAAAAACATTTATTAGCCTAAGAATGAGGACCGCCTCCTTTTTCTACACCAAGTCTCACGTAGCCTGTGTCTCATTGCCAAGAGATCTAGGGGGAAATTTGTGTACCTGAGAAGCAAATCTGTGTAAATAAATGACCAGTAAGTGCGATTTGTTAGAATGTTATGATACAAATTGTGCTAAATTCTTTATAAACATCTGGTGAGGCCCACTGTGATGACTTCTATTATCTTCATGTATGAGTTAGGAACAGTTGGCACACATACATCAGGTAGTTTGCCCAGGTATGACCTTGTAAACAGCAGGAGCAGGATTGGAAATTTGCCTCTGCTCATCCGGCTCCCTGAGCGCTGACCTCGTTGCCCTAGCGCTTCCTGTTCTAGAAGCACACAGGCTCCTTGTTCCAAATGCTGGCTTCTGGGACACTCAGAGGACTGCCTAGATCAGAATTTTTTCATGCAGGAACCCACATGTTGTTTTGCTATTTTCCCAGTTACTTGTTTAAGTGTAAAGCTTATGACTTCTGAGAATTTCTGTAAAAAACAGCTACAACGGTAGTACTTTTAAATCCTGGTGTAAGCTGGACTATTTGAGGCAAGTACAGGAAGTGAAGATTGAAATTTTCACCTTCACGAAGGTGTGCTTCGATACTATATATAAATCTAGTACCATCGTATAAGACTTGATGCTTTTAGAGAAACCCAGATCAGACTGCCTGAGACATAGAAAGTTGCTTATGCGAATTCATCGAGATCCCAGTACCTAAACTCAGTCATCATCAATACCCTTTTCTTCTGTTCACGTTTTTGGCTCACCTTTCTCGTGTGTTGGTTTCACTTTTAAAGCAGCCTCTTTCAAAGTGGTGATGAGGTGGCCCTTACCAGCTCCACAGTTATGTTCTGCCAGGTTAGAGTTTACATTAGCAAGAATAAATACTTCAGTATCATTCCTTTGAAAGTCCTAGGGACTTGGGCACAGGTTATTGCCAACGTCTGTCTGAACCTAAAAGAAGCCAAAGGTTTGGTGCCCTGTAAACCAATTCAGATCCTGTCCACAGTCCTGAATCTAGAAGAAAAATAGAGTGGGAGATAGAATCAGCCGCTCGTGAATGATAGGAGCTAAGTGAGAGCGACTTGGTTCCCAAAAAGAGTGGACCTTCATCCTGTCAACAGAGGGAGTAGGGTTGGATGGATGAGTCAGCGCATGTCCTTTCTCACCCATAACCGGGTAGAATGATCTCCGTCTCCACTCATGGTGCAGCTGTCTCTTCCTGTTGGATGACTAGTATAAATCTCTTAGTGAATATTTTTAGAAGGTGCCCAACCTAACAATCTCGTGCCTTGGGCCAGTTTGTACAGATCAGTCCTCTTAGGCTTTCTAATGAAATTTATCTCCCGTGTGGTTTAAATCATTGAAATGAATAAAGTGGCTTATGGCGGGCTACAAGGGCCAGTTAGAAGGTGCTCCAGTGGGAGGAGAACCAGAAGGTCGTGTAGCTGAGCAGTGGTGGAGAGTGGAGACAGTGGGTCGTTGTTGGGAAAGCTAGGAGCTGGGGATGCAGAGGGAGGGCTGACTGAGATGTGATTTGAACAACCCTCCTCTAGCTTTGAAGGGCTTTGGAATTGAGCTCTCTACACCTGCATGATCTTATTTATTCATGTGGTATTTATCCCACATCTCTGCATATTATTAGCATTGCTTGTATTTACAGAGAGAACCCTACAGGGTGATGAAGAGTCACACATCGGCCTGATGCATCTTGGGATTCTCAGGAATAAGGGACAGCCACTCCAACCTTGACATTTTCCTTAAGCGAGGGAACCTTGTCATCTTCCGAATTAGTCATCTTAACAGCCTATGGTGAGAAATACTTGCCTATGTAATAATTATCATTCCCATGTTGCTAGGATTGCTGCATGACAAGTTCAACTTTTACCATAATAACACTATGCACAAACTTAGATATAAGTCCTATTACATTCTTTATTCCCCTAAGTCTCTTTAAACCTGTGTTTGAGCCTCTGCCTTTCCAGGTTGATGAGTAATTTTACATCAGGCATTTGATTAATGCTAATAAGTGCTACTGTCCTAATAAGCAGCGTTTGACTTCTCAGTGACTTAATACCATGCACATTTATTTCTTAGCCTTATTGTAGTTGCATACATAGCAAGTGACATTTTGTGGGGTGTTCAGGGCCCCTGGATCCTCCTGTCCTTTTGTGCCATCATTCTGTATGCCATCCTCAGATTCCTCTGTATTCAATCAGCTAATGAAAAAGGAGGAGCTTGGCAAATAGCCCAGAGGGGTTAGAGGCCTGGGAGTTATGTCCATCACTTCTGTTGGCATTCCATTGGCCAGATGTGCCTGCAAGTCCCCGCCCTAATCTGAGTACTCAAGGGAGGAAATCAGCCTGTAAACTATCAGCTTCTGCTACAACCCTTAGGAGGGATTTGGCTTCTTTCTAGATCCTAGTAAGGCCTAGGGAACTCAGTTGCGGAGCAGGGCCTCTGTAGCTTATGTTGAATGAGCCTGCCAGTTGTTTCTTAACCTCTCAAACTCATGCTGTTTCCTTGAGGCTCATGTATCTCTTATTTCAACCCCCAAAAAGTCTGTCGTGGGGCTGGTCCCCCTTCTTTGGGAATTCAAGGGGCCATCTGCCCTGTGTTCTTCCTACCACTCTAGGCTTTTCCAGGGAATCCGTGGATTTCCCTGCTCTAGGCACCTGTCTACCTCTCTTTTCTATCACATCCAGGGATAGTTCTATTTCTCCTTAAGTTATTGTTACCTTCACATAACCTCCCTTCCTTGAACCTTCAGAACGCACATGCACACACACATATATACAACGCACACCGTCTTCTCGTATCATCTCTTTGATGTGATTGGGACTTTGGCTTGATCACGTTTTCTTCCCTGCCAAAAATCCTGGAGCCAGAAGGCAAAGACATGGTTACTATTGTGGAATGAATATAAGCAGGAAATATCAAGAGAAAAACACAAATTAGAATTCCAGTCAACTGTATCATACATGAAACTTGGCATGGATGAGTTACATGGCTTACGTATGTTCTGTGGAAATTAATATCAAACCTATTACATGAGGTAAGGAAGTAACATCTCTGCCATTGTAGGCTGTTAAAACTGAGGTTTGAAGAAGATTCATTACTAGTTCCCAGATGAAACTACATTGAGTGGAATCCATGATGAGAGCCCTTGTATGACAGGCTTCATGTTCCAGTTCTTTAGCAACAACACTGCACTGGAGTCCTTGGTCACAGGGAAGGGTTTCAGTGGACAGCAGAGCAATTCCTTGACCTATGCGAGGGCTGGCAGACAGCAGTGGCACTGTATTGTTTATAAGCAATTACTTTATGTCAGGTGCTGGGTTAATCAACACGCATACACTGTCTTTTGTTTTCCAACCATACTGTGATCCTTTTTTACAGTTGAGGCATTGGAAACCATGAGAAGTTAGCACCTGCCCAGTTATTTAAAGTCAGAGCTAAGACTCAAACCCACATCTTTATGACTCCATATTTAATCTCTGCTCTATGCTCCTGGGCCTTACAGAATATGTGTCACGAATGTCCCATGGGGGAATTTGTCCTCCCTCGTGTTGTAGGAGTGAACTATCAGTCCTGTTTTCCATTTTGTACCGCAAGTTGAAAAAGAAACAAATGATTTCATTGATCAGAAAAAATGGCAAGATATGGTCATGAACAGTTGTGAGAACTGAGTGTGATCTAAACCTGAAAAAATACACAGAAAACTCATTCATACCTACTGCCCTTTATCTGTTGCAGTCCTTTATTATGAACCAGTTTCATGATGTAATTTCAGAGTATTAAAGTTGAGCACCTTAAAGTTATGTAATTAATAGCATTCAGCTGCAGTTACAATTACTAATTGATCCAAGCCTGGCGGCAGAGCACCTGGCAACCATCAGAAACACAACAGTGACGGCAGGCAGGTGGTGCCAATAATTAGGTTATTACTTTATTTTTTTCTCCCTTCGAGAACCAGGTGGTCCAAACCCTGGGGTGAGGCAGGCTGTATTGGCCCAAGGGTACCACTTCTGACACTGAACTTCTTCTGAAGAAATCAAAAACAGTGACAGAATAATGAGGCAAGCCCAGCACCCAGGTAACTCCATTGAGGAAGAAAACCTGGGACTCTGAGATCTGGTCTAGAGAAAGAGACTCCTAGTCCAGTGGTCATTGTGTCTTGGAGATTTTGCTGGCAGGGTGTCCCTGATACTGCAGTCATGAGGAAGCATGGAAGATGGAGGACCGACAAGGGGACACGAAATCTGAATGTCCAAGACAGTGTTGCTTACGAGCCGTAGCATCAGCCTAAAAAGCCGAGGTAGACATTTTTGTTTCTTTGGTTCCGTGGTGGTTTTATTCTCTTCCCAGATTTCCTTCTTATGTACTGGGACACTTGCATCAAATTCCACGACCTTGCTAGGCCTCAGCTTCCTGACTGTGCAAAGCAAAAAATAAATAAATAAATAAAAATTAAAAAAAATAAAAAAGGGTAATATGGCTATTGCACCCTCTAAATGAGAGAAAGCATTGACGTGGCTTAGCACCATGTTTGCGACACCTGAAACTAATCCATCAGTGTGAACCCAGTACCTGTATTATACGCAGATGACAAAGGAGTCTAGGGACCCACATTGTGGGTTAGGATGACTGACAATGAGTAGAACTTTGAAATAGTAAATGTCACCCTCCTCTTTACCTTCTCATTTACATCAGTCTTGCCTTTAAGTTGACATGAATAGCCCCATTTTACAGATGAAAGACCGATGCGTAGGCAGATTGTGTTACTTCTCTGAGGTTCACGTTTATTTTAAGCTAGTAAATGAAGGAGATGAGTTAGAGCTCAGTTATCCAAATTCCATCACGATTAACTGTATGCTTCACTGCCTTTGTCAACCCTGGGAAAAGTGCGTTCACGTCCTTGGTGGCAATTTTGACCTTTATTTGGGGGGGCCGGGTTTTCCTAGCCTACCCCTTGTCTTTTCATTCAGGTAGTCTGCAGAAACAATTAGCCCAGAGTTAAAAAAGAAAGAAAGAAAGAAAGAAAGAAAGAAAGAAAGAAAGAAAGAAAGAAAGAAAAGAAAAGAAATGCACCTGGAGGCTATTCGGAGAGGATTGAGAAATTATTATTTGTTACACTTTGGGGCTTTTCTCTAGTTTCATATACTGTGTTCGTGCTTTCAAACCTATTCTGGAGGGTCTTGTAGAAATCCAGGGCCAGGCCTGTGTTCAGTAGCAGAGGAGAAACTCTCATGACCTAAAGCCAGAATGTAGTCTGAGCCACGACTTACCACAAATTACTGAAGTCAAAGCCATCGCGGTTCTATCAATAACATCTGATACATAAGCTTTTCTTTTACTGGAAGCTAATTCTCCCAACTGCTGTAGAAAAGAGAAGAGGGAAAAAAAATACCTTTCTTCCAAGGCCCACAAGCAGACAAGAAAGAAAAAGAAATACAGCTCGTTTATTTTTAAATAGTTTTCAGTCTTTTTGGAGCTGTCTTCTGATCGATAGAAGTGACTCAGAAATCCTCCGGTCTCACCTCCCAGGTTTTATGTTTCCCATTTATTTCACCGAGATAATAAAAACTCATATGTGGTCTCTTTAGTCATTTCCAAATAGGGCTGGCATCCTTTAGTTTATCTTCAAATAGCTCTGGCTGCAAATTTCATTTTAGAGCTGTCTTTCGTGTGCTCAACAGCTAGGAGGATAGACAGGCATCATCTTGGCTTCCCTTATTAACGAAAACAGAGCTCCTGGGTTGGAAGGACGCGAGGCATAGTGATGAAAACTCGTATCTCATTTTGGTGCCTGAGGGGAGCAGGCGTGAGCCCTGGCAGCTTCCCGTGTCAAGCCCCTGTTCTCATGATCCCCTCCCTCATCCTTAGGTTTAACAAGTTCCAGAGATCAATACCTTGCGGCTCAGATCAGCAGAAATTAAAACCTAGGATGAGGCTTCACTCAGTCCACTTACAAAGTTTGCCCTCGAAGAGTAGCCCAAATATTGGGGCCTTCGTGAGGTGTCTTGGTTGGGCCTTTGTCTCCCAAGTGGTTACAAGATTGATAGGAAATGGGTTTCAGACTTCCACAAAGCCTTCATGCTGGTATACATCCTTGTGCTGCTGGTATTTTCTTGGTGACATGGCCAATTCGGAAATGTCTGGCCGTTGTATTGAGTAGTACAGCCACCCAGTTTTCCGGCATATTTCAGAAGCTCCTGCCTCGTGTGTATAACAGGTGACCTAGTGGCACAGTGGAGCATAACACAGTGTGTTCAGCAGGGGCTGATTTCACATGCAGCTTGTAAAGTGTAAAGCAATTGTGTAAATTTCACCCAACGCTGATGTACATTTCTCTTTATTGAATTTTGGTGACATAGATACTAGATACACTGTAGTCATGCTGCTGCCACCTTGGGGGATGGATATCAGGTCACATTCATCAATAAGTCCCACTTGGCCAAAGTTTTAGGGTTAGAAAACCTTAGTAATTCTTCAGTTAAACTTAATTCATTAACCTAAATCCAGAGCTACATCATATGAAAAATATCCCATTAAATGCAGGAGTCATACTATATGAGATAGTATCAATTTGCTAAGATCACAGGAATTGGCAAACAAATTATTCTTGCCCCCTGCTTTTCTCTCACTTTTATGTTCTTTTTCTTTTGCAAAGTAAGAGCTCTTTTTCTTATAAAGTCTAAATAAATGTATGTTATATCACCACACAAATATTTTATGTTGGAGAGACATTCTACAGAGATGGAGGTGAGCAGAGAATTTTGTAGTTTAAATAGGGAAAATCCACATCTTACAATGAAGCTCGCCAAGCAAGATGGTGACTGGAGGAGGGAATCTCAGAGACTGAAGAAGGCCAAGGCTTTGTGGAGTCACTGGTTCATTCAACAAGTAGTCACTGCCTGCCAACCATACCATATGCGTTGTATAATTTGCTGGGAGCAGAGAGGATGTGAATTCAAGGCCCAAGCGCTCACAGACTTGGTGAAGGGAAGCCTTATGAGAGAGCAGAGAAATTGTGTGTGTGGAAGGAGCCGTGATGACAGCAGGCCCCTGGAGGCGTCTGTGCTGAGATCACAGAGCTGACTCAAGTCGCTGTATCATCTTACTAGCAATGAGATCGCAAGCACTGTGCCTTAGCTGTTTCATCTCGGAGGAGGCAGCTGGACCATGAGCCTTTTAGAATTCCTCAAGTTGGGCTGCAGGAATGGCTCAGCAGTTAAAGTACTCACCTAGCAAGCACTACCTCAAGCACCAAGTACCTGAGTTCAATTCCCCAGCACCACATAAGCTGGGCTTGGTGGTGCATGCCTGTAATCCCAGCACTCAGGAGGCTGAGGCATAAGGATTGCTGTGAGTCCAAGGCCAGCTGGGGCTCCGTAATAAATTCAGGGTCAGCCTGGGCTATAGAGTGAGACCCTGTCTCAAAAAAAAATCTCCAAGTTGTGGTTGTGATACTCCAAGGATCGATTCTTCAGAGGTGTTACCAGGCGACCTTTGAAGGCAAACACACCAGAACTTCTACAGTCAAATAAAATAAAGAAATAGTTCCCTTCCTTTCCTCTTTGAGGCACTGTTCAAGGAATATTCTTATGGTCCTTCAAGTTCACTCTAGTGAGTAAGGCTGGGGCTAAGTAAGTAGAATTCCTTGCCAGATGCCCATGGTAGCTGATTGTAGAGACTCTTCCGACAGGGCTATGAGCTTTTTCTATAAAGGGACCATTAGTGAATGTTTAAGGCTTTGTAGGCCATTGGTATCTGTTACAACTGCTCAACTCAGCCACACAGTGTAGAAGCCCCCCAGACTATGTATAAAATGGATGGATGTTACTGTGTCTCAACAAAACTTTATTTACAAAATCCACCCTTGGATTTGGCCAGTGGGCCCCAGTGTGGTAATTTTTGTGATGTAGCATTATGATCCAACCATGTGCTCTGGAGCCAACGTCTTGAGTGACGTACTCAGATGTGACTGTGGCTGGGCCTACAGAAGTTGGTTCATTCCTCCATTCTTCCATAGTCACATGTGTAATGAGGACGCAATGAATGATGGTGTCGGTATCAGAATTTTGAGAATTAAATGTATTAACATTTGCAAAATAATTAGACTCTAGCATAGTTTTTAAGTTTTCATTTCATTAGCCAGTTCTGGCAAGATTTAGCTTAAGTAGTTTACATCACACAACATAATTTAAAAAGCAAAATAAAAGATGACTGACAGGAAGTAGGGGGTAGACTTTGGAGAGATGCTGGGGATGAGGAGAGACTGCAACTGAGAATAAATAAAAGTGATTGAGGTGCGGTATGTACATGCACCGACGCCCCAGGATGAGTGTGGGTACTACGTATCACAAACGTATGCTCATTAAAAATGATCTCTACGGGGAGGAAGCGTGCGCAGCACTTCCATTCACTTAATCACATTCTGGAGCCCGGGCTTACACTCAGGCCCCACATCCACTACCTTCTGAGGGACCCTTCTCAGAGCATCCTAAACCCAGAGCCCATCCCGCCTCACTAAAACTAATGAGGGTCAAAACTTCATGCGGGTCGACTCACAAATGCCCAGGAGTTAATTATGAGCACCATTCTCTGTGTAGCTCCATATCATAAAAATCTGAACCAGGCCTTCAATTGCTTTTGTTTAAAACTCTGCAGAATTATATACCATGTGAGTATGTGATGCTGTGATAATACCCGGATGCCAAGACAATCCAAATATATTCCTCTGCATCTGTTAAGAAGCTACAAAACAATGTTTATCTTTATCGTAGAGACATGCATTTCCCCCATGAAATGCATAATGTCATGATACGCTGTACCAAAAAAAGAATTTGAGCTTCAAGTAAAATATGCTTGCTGTATTTTAAGAAGACCAAAATTTGTTAATCCTCAACTATCTGGTTTGGAATTTTACCTTACCCACTGGGTCACTGCTCAGGAGTGATTTGCAGAGAGTAGCCCCAAAATTGTCAATATGAGGGCCATGAAAATTATTAGAAATTTCCGGGTCCCATTTCAGATCTGCTCAGTCAGAAACTATGGAGCCCAGAATTTGGTAGTAAAACCAATACATTTGAGTTATGCAAATCAATTAATAGTAATAGTCCCACCACTTGTTTAGCATGTTACAGTTTTCCAAAATACTTTATATAGCCTCACTTTCAATTTTAAATTAATCTTCTAAGGTCATTATGGTACAAATATTTATCTCATTTTACTAGTAGATAACCTAAAAGAAGTTGATTGTAAAACCAAGACTTTAGACTTTAAGTCCATAATGACATTATTTTGAGTTCCTACTTTCTCTTTTTAAGCAAATTTCCTTATTTATAGCTACTCCTGTTAGTATGAAGATTGGCTTTTTCCTCATTGGAGTGACCAGTGACCCCTGATACTTTTTGGGTTATATCCTGAAATTCACATTTTCAGTCTTTTAATGAGGTCTGACAAACTGCAGCCTTGTAAATCAATCCGGCACATTCCTTGTTTTTATAAATAACATACAGTTGTGCTCATTTTTAAAGTGTTGTCTATGAGCAGCTGATTTTGATCTATAACAGCAGAGTTGTACAGGAACAGTGGAGGCTGTATAACTAGCCAAACAAAGCTTTCTTTTCTTTGGGCTTTTATAGAAAATATTTGCCAATCTCTGGTCTAAAGATGATAGTTCTTTTCATGTACATCTTCCTCAACAAACTAGAAGAACAAAAGACCATTAACTTTGTGTTTCTAATCTTGACTTCAGAATCCAGGACCCTTCAGCTTTGCCCTGGCTGTGCCTTAGTCCCGTGGGCTGTTCTGGGCAGTAGGACCTGTCACTTTTCCCATTGCATTCAGTGAACTTTATTCTTTCTTTTCCCAACAGCTCATAGTATGGAGTCCATCGATATGGGAACCACTAAATTGTCACAACGAAATATATTCTAGAAGTCTCATTAATTGGGTGCATACCGATTTGACATACTGAGGTTCCAACAGTACTCCTATTTTGAGCACAGAAAAGAAGCAAAGAAGGAAATACGATATACTGTTGCCTCTCTGATGATGTTATCTGGAAAACCTAAAGTGCTTTATAGTGTGCTGTGTGTCCAGACTCAGAATGAGCAATGACAAAATTTTTAGATAAATTGGTTTGTGAAATATTTATGTGCACTTTAGTGGCAGAGACAGGAGGTAATCTGTTTTGTATTGAATCAGCTTGGGACAGGAAAAAGAAGCACAACGTTAATGAGATTTTTTAAAGCCACTTTTAAATTCATGTTGGCAAAAGACAAATAGTCAGGACTTTTAATTTCTATAAACTTAGTGGCTAGAGAACAAATAAAGCTTTATTAACTTAAATAAAAGTAGCTTTTGTTTCAAGGGCATAGGAATTTATTTTTCTTCCTATGTAATCTTCTGAAGGACTATTCTTGTCTGTGTATTGATCAGACTTTTCCAGTGTATTAGTTGGATTTTAACTAAGAGCCACTGAATTTTGAGAAGTTACAGGAGGACTTCTGCTCAGTACACCAGGCAACCTCCTGGTCTGGGATTAGTCAAGATTATTTCCACAGAAACTTTGATGGAGCATTGCTATGTGCCTTGCCTGATGCTTAACTTTGGGGGGGTGGGTGCTAGTTTTGCCTATATACGAGCATAAGTAGATAATTTTCTGGAAGGTGGAGAAGGAGCCTGTGTGCTGACAGTGGAACCAGCCAGAGTCTACCAGGAACAAGTGAGGAAAAAAACTGACTCTCTTCTAGACTTACATAGCTCAGACTCTTAGATCTATACATGATATAATTCCTTTTAAATTTCCTGACTGTGTCTGTCTACCCCTCAATGCAGAAGTGCCCTTTCTGCTGACCACTGGCAAAATGCCTTACCTCGGGTTGCTGAACATCCTTAATATTATTATTACTTTTTTTTTTTTACTTTTGGACAGATATGCTAATCCCAGAAACGATGCCTTCCAGCTCCAGCATCATTAAGACAGTGTCCCGTGGCCACGCCGCAGCTCTCGGCTGAGTCAGCACCTCCCTTCCACTCTCCATTTTCTAGGGTTCCTAATTTGGCCGTAAACATTCACTCAGGGTAGAAAATTGACATAGGAGGTCTTGCTTCTGAGGGGTATTTTTTTCAAACAGAATCTAGAGAACACCACTTAATGTGTGTGAGTTATTGTGGAATTTACAAATGCGCGAGTAAAATTCTGGGGGAGGGAAAAAGGTCTTTAAGGCATTGTAAGTGACACTGTCACCTGGAAGGTTGGCACTTCATCTTGAAGCTGTCAACAGGCACGCCTTGAATGGGCCTTTTTCCTCCCTTGGGCAGTTGTCCTGGTTATATTATGTAGACTGTGCCCTGTTTTTTTGTTTTTTTGTTTGTTTGTTTGTTTGTTTTGTTTTTTGTAGACTCAACAAATTCTCATTTTTGCAGAATTTTTTCTTTCTTTTAATACATTTTCCCTCTGCTTCGCCTATCCGTGCTATTGCCCAATTTTTTTTTAACCTCCTCTACTACAGGCACCCTTTCTGCAACACACACACACACACATGCACGCACACACTGTGCGTGTGCAAGAAGCAGCTACTTGGGGAAGTGAGTACCTCCTGCTCAGAATCAGCTGAAACCTTCACCTGTATTATTCCACCTCTGGATTAGTTATGATGCATTTTTCATTTGATTTTATTTTTCCCATCCTGATGCTTTTCCTTGATTCTGACCCGCACTTCCTGACCCTGTAACCTCCTCTGTGTGTCTTCTGAGGTGTCCTCTTTTCTCTCATAACTCCTGTTGTGGTTAGGATCTGGAGTGTCCCCCAAAAACCTCATTATATTTTAATGTTATGGATTGTATGTGGAGCCATGTAATGTTGGTGGATTGGGGTCTGGCCTGGAGGGGTGGATTGCAGTTGTTGGGATTAGGGGCGTGTGAGTTAAGACTAAGGGTGTGTAGTGGTGCCCGGATGCAGGAGAGACTAAGACTGGGACTTGTACTAGTCTCTATTAGTCTCAACTTGCCTGCTTTTGTGTGATGTCCTGAGAAGCTGCCTCCACCTCTGCCCCTGCCATGTACTTGCATTGCTGCCGGCCGCCCCTGTGTGGACTGTGACCTTCTGAAACTGTGAGCTAAAATAAACCTTTCCTTTCCTAAATTTGTGTGGGTCAGGTATTGAGTCACAGCAATGAAAAAGTAACTGAGACAACTCCACACAATATGTTTCAAGCTAATTATTAAATGCCACTGCCTGTGTGCCACCACTTTGTAGTGTCTGAGCCCTCTTCCTTCCGCCCTGGAAAAAATAAAAAGGGATGGCTGTTATGTATGAACTCTGCACATAGTTCAGGAGAATGAGGCTCAATCCAAGGTGCTTCTGACCACCGAGGATGTGAGAATAGATAGCACCCGCAAGTCTGTGCAGTTGTGTGCTTGGAGAGCCATCGACCCTGGCAGTTCTGGATTCTCACCTTCTACTGGCTGAGCGATGCTAGACGCAACCCCCGCACAGTAGTAAGCACTGATAAACTTGTAGCACCTGCTAGGCATAAGGTAGGAACTCTCAAAGTCCATTCTGTCACCAGCAAAACTGCCCCATCCACAGCAGTGAAACTCTGCCCCCACAGATTCTGTCCCTTCCCAGTTCTCTCCGAAGCTCTGCACCTAGTGGAAAGCATGTTAGGGTAACACTTAGACTTTAAGCTCCCTCAGGGTGGATCCTTGCCTGGCCAGCCCCAGTTTCTGAATAGAAAGCACGTGGAAGGAGCCAGAGGGATGAGCTCGGGTTGGTTCGTTCATGAGCACCTGCTCTAGGCCACGTGTTTCACTTTGCTCTGCAAATGCAGAAGGTCTGGAAGAAGACGTGGCCTCTACTGCAAATGCCGTGAACTCCACCACACAACCCAGCCAGCCAACTTTCTACACTAGAATCTTACCGTTCATATAAAGGCTTATTTACTCGATACATGTGCATCTATCCAAGCATATAGTGCATGCCTCTGCTCTTACCCTAGCACTCTGGGAGGCTGAGGCAGAAGGATCGCAGAGCCCAAGCCCAGCCTGAGCTGGGTGACTTAGCAAGACCCTGCGTCAAAGTTAAAAAAAGCGCTAGAGATTTAGCTTAGTGTGAAAGCCTGGGGTTCTATCTCTAGTACAGAAAATAAATAATAAATAAATGCATATTCATCTATTGAAGATACAGTGGTGAGGTATACACACATCTGATGTTATCCTCTTGCCTCCAGGAAGGTAGGAAGGAAGGCGTATTATGAGTAATTCAGCTGCCTTGCTCCCTCCCGTAGTCCGAGCATCTACTATGTGGGATGTGGCCTAGGTCTGTAGTTAGTGTTTGGGAACTTGACTTCAAAGATTTGAGTAAAACAGATCATATCAAAGAGGAGGTGTCCACACGGCCCAGGTGGTCATGGAGAGCAGAGAGGGAATTGTTCATTCTCACTGTGAATCTAGAGAGGTCCAGCCTGACTTTGAGCTGTTTACAGGAGATGGAGAAGTCGCAGTGCCAGGTGTGGGGAGGGGAGGTGACAGGCACAGCCCATCCCGCATCCTGAAACACGGCCAGAGCTCAGAGACTGGCGCGTGGGCCGGGACTTGGATCGTGATGGGCTTAATCGTCAGGGCCAAGACTTTGCTGTCCTATGGAAATGGGAGCCACTTCCAACTTCTAAGCATGGTGGGTCTTGAGTTCATTTGCGTTTCCGGTTCTTCCTTCTCTAGCCTCTTTCCTAACTAGCTTTGGTGTTTTTTGTCTTCTGCTGGAATGCTTTTCTCTTGTTGGCCAGCAGTGTTTTGTCCTGCGGACTGTCATTCCTCAGAGTCCTTGGCATGCTACAGTAGTCCCTTGCAGTGAGCAGAAATAAATCCTGTGTCTACCTTGAGGCCACTAACGGAGTAAAGCCACTTTCCTGGAGCAGCCAAAGAGGCGCATCCGGTAGCAGTGGGAGGCTCGCTGCATACTCACTGCCCCAAAAGAAGCCGGCACAGCCCCACATCCCTAGTGAACAATCACCGATGTGCAGAGCACAGCAAACCCTGCCTCTCTCTTCCCTCGGAGAAGCTCGCTCCCCGGAGGACAGGAGGGAACGTTTTCGGAGAGGGGTGCCAATTTAATCGTCAGAGGGAAGTTCTGTGAGTCAAGTGGAGGCCACACCTCTCCTGAAGAGGCCGGAGGCTTCATGGTCCCCCTGTGAGCCCTGCAGTCCCGCTGATAGGCACGTGCCAAGGGCAGGGAAGCACCTTCACGGAGAGGCGCTTAGTGGACACCTCCAGAATGATGAAGGAGACGATAGACGGGGACTGGGCACTGTGGGCAGATGCCCCCTCCCCCAGCACTAGTATCCTGAATGTGGTTGTTGGAGGCTTTTAGGTTTAAGTAGATTTGCAAACACTGCCTCCTTCTGATGTCAGCACTATCCAAGAAAAGACAGGAATTTTCACCACTGTTCCCAGGAATCCCAGAGGGGTTCGCTGAGTCCCTCAAAGCCACATGGCTGCTCAGTGCTGTGGCTGGGCCGTGACTCGAGTCCAGGGAGCCAGAGTGCTGGATGTCCTGAAGGTGTAACTGCCAGGCAGTAGGGCAGTGGCACTCACTCGGCCTCTCCAAGTGTTGTTTTAAATGACTCATAATTACATCGTGGGAGTCAAAATACAGATACGAGAGCTTCCTTTAACCATTCTAGAAGTCTGGAAGCAGGGTCACCTTAATCTATGTGTGCGTTTGTGTGTGATACTGGTAATGGGGCCCAGCACCTTCACACTGAGCTACCTCCTCCTCCCCAACCCATTTGTACTTTTTGATTTTGAAACAGCATTTCATCAAATCACTGATTTGCCCAGCTGGCCTTGAATTGGTGATCCTTCTGTCTCAGCCTCCTAAGTGATGAGATTACAGGACTGTGCTACCAGGCCCAGTTTGATCTACATAAACAACAGAACTGGGAAACTCTTTACTATACAAAAGTTTGAGAATTACTGTAGCAAAGAATACCTATCGTAGGGTGAAATATTTAGTGAAACTTTTAGAAATCTAAACCAATTCTAAGGGTGAAAAATAGAGATGTTATGTAAGTATTGCTTAAGAAAATGCAAATTCAAACATCTAAAATATGCTTTCAATGTCATTGGCCTGTTAAATGGCACGTTATTCAGTTTTGGGTATGAATTGTCTGGTTTTAGAGGTAACTGATCACTACCATAAGTTTAGAAATTTTTCTTTAATTATGATTCCTGTAAAATGTCTTTCCAGATACAAAAGAAAATAGTTTTGATTTATTTGATTCAACAGCAAATCACAGAAATCAACAGCGTTCCTTCTGTTTGTTTCTCGCTCCCCTAGTCCATGGAAGGTATGAACTGTAATTCGGACAAAATGCAAATCAGCGTTTGCCAAAAAATTACGTTCAGCAGGCTTAGCGTTGATGGAGGAAACTGCTCCCTGAGGTCTTGGGGTCGTCAATGAATTAACTTGGTTATCACTCATTAGTTTTCCATTAGATTTAGATGTATACATATGGATGTGGATGTGGATGTATCTATATACATCTCAGCTTTCAGAGAAAGTGGTCAAGAGCTATACACATTTACATGTCTGGTAACAATCATCACCTACGTGTTGCATGGTCCTAAAGGATGTCAGGTTGGCCTCTGTACATAACTACAAAGGTTAAAGCCAGAAATTACTAACCTTTCTTCAGGTACTGGTAGTGGATTGTAACTATGATTAGTACGTTCTGGTATCAGTGGTTTAGCTATAAATTATTCCCGATAATTTTGAGGTTACCTTGTCTACTGGGAGCTTGCAGGTCTTTTTAAAAAGCCTCTCTCCAAACCTCTCAATCTGCATTTCCCCCCATAATTATCATTTCTGTTAAGATGTGTTTGCACTCATCTTGGGGAATCGGCGCATATGCGTGTCCCATCTTAATCATGGTTACTTCTCTCTAGTCCCTTCCCTCTCGCTCTGACCCTTGTCCACCTTCCCATTTCCTTGAAGTTCACCTCCCTGTTTCTATCACCTGTCCTTTATTTTGGTTTATGTTTTATGTTTCTTCCATAAGAGAAATTACACAGTATTTAAACTTCTGTGTCCATCTTGGGCACAGAAATTCCCGTATCTTGAAATTTCACTAAGCATCTTTTCCTTTCCTTTGGAAAGTGAAATTATTTGAAAAATCAGCCATCTCCGAAGTTAGTGCAAATCAACTACGCACATGCTTTCAGATTTTTCGGCCACAGCCAGAAGTCCTCTCAGTCCAAGCTCTTGGTTCTGGGAGTGGGGTGCGATCCCTGCCTTCCCTGAATTTGCAGAGCAAATTGTCTTTCTTTCATTGTTGACACATCTGTTATCTGCAGAAATAATTTCATTGGCATGCTTTTTCTCTGCCAACAAATTTGCACCGATTTAAGTGATAGCCATATTTATGCATCTTTATGTCCTGCACAGAGTCTTAGGCAAAATTGACTCCGTAGTAGTTAGCCTCCGAGTATTCTCAAGTCATTTGTGTCCCCATGAGTCTGCCTTTTCCATCCTGAATCTTGTAAGAGTTGTAGAATATAGAAGACCTGTAGATCATGCCAGAGGTGAGTGTGCACCTTCCAAACCTCTGTCATGAAAGATACTGGAGCTTCTTCCGTATTCTCTTGGATCACTCACTCTGAAAGACACCAGTTGTCATGTCGTGATGACATTCAGATAACCCTTTGATGGTACCCACTGGTGGAGTGACTGGGGACCTGGATAAAAGTCAGCTGCAAACTTTGAGTCCTGTCAACTTGGAAATGAATCTTCCAGACCCAGTCAATATCTGACTGTAAAATGAGGGTCCCTATGCTGGACCCTCCCAATGAGTTTGCTCTCAGCCAGAGCTGCATGGTCACAAAACCCCAGATCAATCAGTCATCAGTCAATCAATCGATCTCTCTCTTTCTCAGTTCCCTTCTTCCCCTGTAGTGGAGATTAAATACAGGGACTTCACACTAAACAACATTGCCAGCGCCCGCTCCCCATAATTTTTAAAAATTTTGACACAAGTTCTTACTAAGTCACAAAATTGCCCAGGTTGGGCTTGAATTCGTGATCCTTCCTTGTGCCTCAGCCTCTCAGGGTGCCAGGATTGTGGGCATGTACCACCACACGTGACTCCTAAGTACTGCTTTATGGCTTTATGGATTTTTTTATGCTTAATGAGTAAAAATCATTGCTTTAATCCAAGAATCTTGGTGGCATTTTGCTGCTCAGCAATAAATAACAAGTATAGATTGAGCCTCCTTAATCTTAAGTCTGAAATGCTACAAAAATCTGAAATGTTTGAGCAATAATATGATGCCACAAATGTGAAATTCCACACTTGATCTCTGGTGATGGGCCACAGTCAAACTAGAGGGACACTAAAAAAAATGTGTAAAATTATAGTATTTTAAGAAACTACCTTCAGGCTCTGTATCTCACTCTGTTGCTCTTTATAGGTGAGGTAACTTTTGTCTGGGTTTTAGAATAATAATTATGGAGGTGAGCGATAAAGAAAGACAAACTTAGATGTGTGGCAGATACTTAAATGACTGAAGGTTGGCCGCCTTTAGTGGGACTCACAAGGCTAGACGCCAGGGTAATGACAATGAGTATTAGTTATAGGAAAGGCAGGCAGAAATGAAAACTACGGAAGACTTTCTGGTTGCGCCCCTCCTTGGATAGTGGGGTGAGGACCCTTCAAAATGTATTGTTCCATAAAAACCGTGAAACTTGCAAAATTCTCAACATTAACTTTTATAAAGCTTTGGACTTTACCTAAAGGCTCATGACGATCTGTAGAGCGTTTGTTGAGGAAAAAAGGATGCCGATAAGAACGGCAAGATTCTTGCTTGCTTTCTTGCCCCTGTTTTCTCCCTGTGTCTGCAGTAGCCTTGGAAGCAAAAGCCTGCAACCCTGGCACATGCAGAAGCCAGCGGGAAATCAGACACCAGAGGGACAGGCACAGTTCTGGGCCTTCCAGAAACCCCATCCCTAGAGAGAGAGTGCTGAATTGCTTGTTCAGTAGCTCCTGGACATGTCCCATTTTCAGGGCTGGCATTATATAATCTGACTCATGTCTCTCTGTGCGAATGGCCCTGTCCCCAGGGTATTTGAGGAAAGCAATCCACAGCAGTTATTTAACATTATGGCTCTCGAAGGCCTTGAGACAAATGAGGCCAACAAGAAAGAGGCTGACCAGAAGTCTTAAAAGGAAAAACTGGTCTCCACGTTGGCTTGGGGAATGCTCTGGTAAGGTCAGTGGGGACCTAGAAAGTGGTATGTATGTGCAGGGCTGTGTTCAGTCCCAGAACGCTTGAACCTCTGTCAGGAAGTGACGGCTAAGGCAGAGTTGTAAACCACCAGAACATGGGACACATGCCTACAAACACTCCCCTTAGCTAAGGTTGGGAGCCTTAAGGGTTCAGAACATTTAAGAAATTCTTTGCCCAACCGCTAGGTAATCTCACCTCTAAACTAATCCAAGACTTCCAAGGATTCAAGCCACACATACACACATATGCACACATACTGCACACACATGCGCGCACGCACACACACACACACCATACACAAGCACAGACTTTAAAGAAAGCATGAAGGAAACATTTAAAAACAACAAAAATAGCAGCAACAATGAGCGGGCAGACAGACCAGCGTCTTTCACTTCCCGGAGATAGCTATGTCTTAACCCTGATGACTTGGCTTGGGAATACCTTACACAGCAAGGCAAGAGGAAATGAGGTTCCTAGCAATGGCTTTATCCAGGTGAACCCAGTGTCATCCTTGGGGGTCTTTATAAGGCGAAGATGGAGGAAGGAGAGGTAGTGTCACGGTGATGCTATGTGGACAAGACTGAAGGAACCCTTCTTGGGTGATGGGAGGTCCACACAAGGAATGCGGGCAGCGTCTAGAAATTCTTGAGTTGAAAAGTACAAAAACAGAAATAAAACATTCACTGGGAAAGATCAACAGCATATCCAAATAGCTCCTAGAGAGTTGAAAAGAAAAAAAAGAAGAAATGATTGACAAACTTGAAGATACATTGGTTAAGATCATCCATTCTGGGTAATATAAGTCAAACAGAGAATGAACAGAGCTTCCAACAAAGGAGACCGCAATCAAGTGTACCAATATATATTGTGTGATTTTAAGACAGAAAAGAGAAGAAACACATATTTGAATACATTATAGCTTGGATCTTTACAAATTTGATGAAAAGTAATCTGCATATTGAAGCAATTTGGTGAATTTTAAAAAAATTAACTCAGACTCACACCTAGGCAGTCAAATTGCCAAAAACAGAGAATCTTGATTGAGATCAGCAGAGCAAAAGAATTCAGTACACACAAAGGTGACTCAGTAAGATGGACAGATGACTTCGCATTGGGTGCCAGGGAAGCTGGAAAGCAGTGGGATAATACCTTCAAGGGGTTCAAAGAGAAGGACTAGCAAAGATTTCCTACCCAGACCTAGGATTTAAATATGGTTTATCTTCTCACAAAATTATGTTGAAATTTGATCCCCCCATACAATAGTGATCAAAGATAATCAGACCCCGAGGAGGAGGTACAGCCATTAGGAGCTATTCATGTAGCTCTGGTAGGACTCATTTGCCATGACAGTGCATTGTTAAAAGCAAGGTCACCCTTGTGTCTTACCTCTTCTGTATGAGCCCATTTGTCTTTCCACTTTTCAACCTTGTGGTAATTCAGTCCAAGGTCCTTGTCAGTGGCAGGTGCTAACGTTGAATTTTCAGCATTGAGACCTGTGGGCTAAATACATTTCTTTCCCTTATAAATTACCTAGTATCTGGTACCATGTCACAACAACAGAAGGTAGGCTAACACATCCAACAAATCTATCCTTCAGAAATCAAGGGGAAAAAAAGACATTACAGATAAACAAAAATGAGAGAACCTATTGTTAGATTTGCCCTTTAAGAAATAATAAAGCGAGCACTGTAGGTTGAAATGAAAAAAGACACAGGCAATAATTCAAATCTGTATGAGAAAATAAAAAACACAAGTGAAATTACCTAAATATAATTTAGATTATCTAAATATGAAATACAGGATAAATATATTTCTGTTTGTGAGTCTTTTTCCAATGTGATTTTAAATAAACCTACAAAAATTAGATATAATACTGGTGGATAAGCTTATAAAATGGAGATAGACATTATGAGAAAGAATGGGGAAAATGGAGTTTTATGGGGCTAAGTTTTTATATATTACTGTCCAGAGTAGATTAATTTGAGATGCTAGTTGTAATTGCAGAACAATCATTGTGAAAATATTTTGAACATTATAAAAGAAACAACAATGAAGTAGGGTACACTCTAGGAGCTATTTGACAGAAAAGAGGCTATAATGGAAAAACAAAACTGAAATGATAGAATATGGAGGAGAAATAGCAAAATGGCAGATGTGTCATCTGTAATTCCATTAAATGACAATCAATCAAAAGAGAGAGGTCAACAGAATGGAGAAGAAAACATTCAGTTGTGTGATGTATACAAGAGGCAAACAGTGGATTTTAAGAGACAGATACCAAAATGCAACTCAACTAAAGTGATCTGGAGCTGCTATATTAGTCTATAGTAAAATAGGCCTTAAACAAGGATTTTCAGAAGTGAGTCATGAAAGTTGCTTTGGCCAGGTGACATAGACCTATGATCCCAACACTCTGGAAGCCTGAGTCAGGAGGACTGCAAGTTCATATCTAGCCTGAACAAACTTAGCAAGACCTGGCCTCAAAAGAAAAAGTTTATAAAAATGGCTAGGGATGTAGCTCAGTGTGAAGGCCCAGTGTTCAATCCCTAGCACCAAAACACGAACACACCCCCCAAAAAACTTGTGATCATAAGTCAATTTATCAAAAAGATAGAGTAATTATAAATATATCTACCCATCTAGAGTTGGAAAATAAAATAAATAATTTAAATATTGTGTGCCAACAGATTAACCTACATGAAATAAATTCCTAGCAAAATGCAATGTATTGAAATTGACTCAAGAGGAAGTAGAAAATGTAGTTATACCTATAAAAACCCCTTAAATCGGTAATCAATTTTTTTCAAAAAGAAAAACTCAGTTTCAAATGATTTCACTAGTAAATTATACAAAATCTTTAGAAAGAATACCAGTTCTTCACAAGTCTCCCAAGAAACTGGAAGAAACTGATGCTCCCTAAATCAGTCTTTGCAACCAATATTATCCTGATCCTAAAACCATACATAGACTAATATCTCTTGTTTTAAAAATGCACAAAATTTCACCACAAAATTCTGTCAAGAACCAGCGACATACATAAAGCGCTGTACACCATAATAAACAGGGGTTTGTCCTTAGAGAACAAAGTTGCTTTGACATATGAAAATCAGTGCAGTAAACCATATTAATCAGTAAAGGACACACTTAAATGATCATTTCAATAGGTACAAAAAATGACAAAACCCGTTATCCTTTCATAGCAAAATACTCAAACATCTAGGAAAAGAGAAAGGAATGTTCTCTACATTATAGAATGCATTGCCCAAAATTCCATAGCTATGACTTTCTGGCCAAAGCCTGAGTGTTTTCTCTTCTAAAATCAGGAGACAGGTGAGAATGCCTCATCTCAGCCCTTCTATTAGGACTTAAGCGTCTAACCAGGGAATTTAGGCAAGAAAGGAAAAAAATATATATTTATATTAAAGAGGAAGGAATAAAACTATTTCTCTTTGCAGATGATGATGTCTAATGTAGATTTTCTAAAAGAAGTTCTAAAGCCTATTAGAACTAGTGAATGAGTTTGACAGAGTTCCCAGATGTAAGATCAACATAAAAAAATCATTTTTCTATATACTAGTAGTGAAGAGTTCCAAAATGAAAGTCAAACGGTTCCACATACAATAGCTTCAAAAAACATGCACTTAAGAATAGATTTATCAAAAGAAACCTGCTACTTGTACATTGAAAAGGATCGTCGCTATTGAAAGGCGTCAAATGTCTGAATAAATTGCATAGCGTAATGTAGTCATGATTGAAGAGGTAATATGACTGAACAGCCGTATTCTCCAAATTGACCCATAGACTCAGTGTAACTGATCCTGCAGTTGATGAGAATTGACAAGCTGATTCTGAAATTCATATGGATAGACGGGATCCAGAATAGCTGAGGAAATCTTCAAAAAGGACGTGTTGGAAGGGCTGATATTTTCCAGTCTGAAACCAATTAATTACGGTATTTTTCTGGCATATGGAGATGTATATACACATGCATAGTAATTAATATTTAGAAACAGGTGTTCACATTGTGGTCAGCTGTTAGCAAGAGCACCATCTTGGTTCTGTGTGTAAACAGTCATCTGTATAGCAACTGGATAGCTACTTGCAAAAGAGTTGAGCTGGACCCCTACCTCACACCACACAAAAATGAGCTCCTAATGCATTATTGATTGCTGTGTAAGAGATGAAACTTTATAGAAGAGCCCATAGGAGTTACTCCTTCTGACCTTGTATTAGTATTTTCTAGTTATTACAAGAAAACACAAGCAACCAAAGGGAACAAGAATGATAAATTGTACTTCAGTCATCAAAATGTTTGTGTTTTAAGGGATACTACTGAGAAAGTAAAAATACAATTTTGCAACAAATATTAACATTGTCCAAATGACATACCTGGTATCTAGTATCCAGGCTACATGAAAACCTCTTCCAATGAAAAAAAAAAAACCAAAAAGACAGATGGTTTGATTTTTTTTAAAATGGGAGAAGGATTTGTATAGTCGTCTCCACAGAAAAGATACAGAAGGAATCAACAGTGTAGGAGGCGATGCTCAGAGTTGTCACTCACAGAGGAGAAGCCACAGGGAGAGACCGCTTCTCGTCCACTGGGATGGCTGAAGGCAAAAAGTCAGTGACACATGTTGGCAAGGAAGTAGAGAACGTGGAACCCCTGTGTGCTCATGTATTGCCAGTGGAACTGAAAAATAGTAATGGAACTATGGAAAACTGTGGAGTAGTTCACCAATATGCAAAAAGCATTCTAGGAGTATATCTGTGTCCACATGGCATGTTTCATACAAATTTTATAGCATCTTAATCCATAATAGTCAAAAATGAAAACAGTCCCAAATCTTTCTACCGTTGAATGAATAGATATGTACACCTGTTACACATAGGGAATATTGTTTAGTCATAAAAACTAACAAAACACCAGTAGCTTTTAGATCAGGCTTGGAAACATGTAGAATGAATAAAGCCAGTCACAGATGACCACTTAATACATAATTGTATTTATAAAAATGCCCAGAATAGACAAATATATGAAGTCAAACAATAGATCAGTAGTTTCTAGAGACTGGTGAGAGAGAAGAATGGCAAAAACTATTCTAACTGATCTAGACTTCTTTTTGAGATCATCTAAAATTAGATATTGATATTAATAATAGTTTCGTAATTGTGTAAGTATAGTGAAAGCCCATGAACTATGCAGTAAAAGGATGAATTTATGGTACTTAAATTATGCCTCCATAAAGCCATTATTTAGGAAAAGAACTTGCAAATTCTTAAGTAAATGTAATTAAAAGCACAAAAATTTGAATTAAGTGTAGCAATCTGAATGAGCCAGGAAACAACCACAGAATCATTGCCTTAGTACATCCATTGCAAAATAATGTCTCAGGTAATTGGGCATTGTGGTGGCCCACTCACCCTCTGCTGTAAACTAAACATGGGCAGCAACCAGTTAACAATCTAGCTCCGGGTCAGATGGCGAGAATGCATCTTCTTTGACAAATCATTCCGTCATCTCGGGTCAGATGTGGGATTGAGGCTAGCCTGGCCGTGGAACACTAGCTCCTCAGCATCGTCTTTGATTTCTGTAGGGGTAGACAGTGACCAGGAAAGTGTAAGAGGCCATGAGAGCAGAGGCACCCTGGCTGCACACATCTGATTGATTTGTTTTCCACATTATAGGGTGTGTTGCTGAGTAATTTCTGAAGTACCTTTAAGCTGCATCATTCTAAAGTTTCTATTTGAACCCTTCTATTTAAATCCAGTCCTCTTCTACTTTTGAAATGTTCGTCTTGAAGCTTCTGAGTTCTCCTGTTCCCAACGCAACTGCTTTGTTCTTGAGAGGCGAAGGGTAAACTACCCACATTTTCGTGGACCTGGAGTGGGCATAGCTCCAGCTGGAGTGTGTGTGGCTGTCACCACCATCGCCTCTGATGGAACATCAGAGTTGTAAATCACGCAAGCTCTTCAAAGCCACTTTGCAAATACTTGAGCGGCAGTTTACCTCCAGAGAGGTATGTGTTTTCTGACAAGTTCAAGATACAATTCATCCAGTAAATATGATAGGATGTATATTTATTTTTATGGTGCACTTAAGTGGTTTCTTTTTTGTGGTTGGTTTTTTAATCTGAATTGTTCGTAAGCTGACGGTCCCGCCCCAGACCTCCTGATTGCACCTCTGAATCTTCTCTGATCTGTGCTTCCCAAGGGTGCTCCATTTGGAGAAGCACTGACTTGCATGGGGCTCGGAAGTAGATCGTGGCTGATATTTTGGTTCGCAAGTCAAATTGTCATTGTCCTTGGCCAAGAGGCAATAGTGTAAATGTAAGTATAGTTTACAGTTCATCTCCTCCTCCCTTTAATCTTGATGCATTTTTAAAAGTTCCATCTATTCCTCCCTTTAATCTTGAAGCATTTTTAAAACCGGACATATCTGCGTAATTTTGAGTCTTCCCTATGGTGATGGATGCTGTTATATTTTGATAGCCTATGCATTCAAATCCACAGAATTCATATTTGCATATGTATATTCATCTATTTACCACTAAGCCATTCCAAAAATATTCCACTAACCCCTGGCCAATGTGTTGGTCCATTTACACAATGCTCCTTCCGGGATGCCCAGGCACATAAAACAGCCAAGGGTTTATTAGGATGGTGTCACCAGCATGGCTGTAGTTAAGGCCGGGTCAGCGATTTCAGGGTTTATCACTGCTGTCAAGTCTTACTCTGGTTTGGAGCTCAGTGCACAAGCCCAACCTGAGAGTCGATTTTTTGCCAGATCTGGGAGGGGTGTGGGGGAGATTGATTTGGTTGTTTATGATTTGCTACACTGCACATCTGATTGGCATTTGAATTGGTGGCATTTGAATTGAGATGTTTTGTGGAGTCATGATCGTGGAGGACTGGCATTTCCACCAGCGCCTTCGTAGACCTCACTCAGACTATAAATATTACGGTAACTCAGGTGGCGCCCCTGCTTCTGGCCCATGAATGGAGACAAATATGCCTAGGGATGCAATTAAAATGGAAAAGGAGTCATTCTAATTAGGCAGAAATGGTAACAGTCCATCAATGCAGGAGGCTGTGAATTCCTTCGTTGGCCCTATATTTCCAGCAAGTAGTCACCAAGGAACACTCCCTCAAACTGTTCTGGGACATTTAATTTGCAAATCAACATCTATCCCTAAAAAAGTTTAGATTGGCTCTTTTAGCTAACAGTGCTTTCCATTTGACTGCTCTTGCACAGGCTACAGGGCAGCGGCGGAAAGGGGAACTTGACAAACCCAGCAGTGCTGGGATCCCAGGTGGTCCGGGTTCTTCACTGTCACCTTGCCCCTTTGCAGAGAGAGACTCGCCATCTGGGAACTTCTGGGCTGTAGGAACCAAGAATACAGTTAGAGTGAACTCTTATTACTGTTGATTTGTGACTGCATTGTCATCTTGGGGACAAGTGTAAATGCGACTTCGGGCAGTTATCTAAAAATGTAGTCCCAATCTAAATAATTAGGCGCTCTTGATTTTCAGCAAGGGATTTGGTATTAATGGTGTGTGTAGTAGTTACACGCTGGGACTCCTGCAGGAGATGAGAAAAGCTTCAGACGCTCTGCCTGCTGCCTCTCCCGGCTGTCAAGGCTTTGGATAAGGGACTGAACTTCCTTGAGCTGGTTTCTTTTGATATGGGGATATATAGAGGACAGTTGCAAATCTTAAAATGAAAACCTCCCAACGCGCAATCCCTAGCATATGGCAGCCGTTATTAAGCTGTGCACTAGACTGGCCGAGAGGCTTTATAATTTGTCGTCCGTTCACTCATGTAGCATGTCCATGGCTAATCAAAGCACACGGCATGTTTACACTGCAAAGATTCTTATAGTGAAAGACGCATTGCTGTTAGTGCCCTCAGGATGGCCCGTCTTGGTTCAAACACACTTCTCCCATCGTTCTTGCCATTTCCTGAAGCAGCTCTGGAAGTTCTCTTTCCTGAGTGTCTTCACACAATGTGATCGGAAATGCAGTCACTGCTGCTGCGCAGGGACATCCAGCGAGAAGACAGACTCACTCGTGCAAACCTGACTGCGTGTCCTCGTCCACCGTAGTTGCCTATCTGGCGCTGTGCATCTTCTGGCTTTTCCCTAAAGTCACAATGACCATGAAGATCAACACTTCGGACTGATTCCTGATAGGGGGGCAGCCGTGACAGTGCACCTGAAGACACTGGTGGAAGGGGACGTCCAGAACTGCTTCAGAAAGCGGCAAGGGCAACCAGATACCCGTGTTTGAAGAGAGAGGAGGATATTGGGGAGGGTTCATGGCAGTATATCTTTTCCTGTAATGGGTTTTTTAATTTAAACTTTCACTTTACTGTTTGCCTCGTTTCCTACTCATCACGTCTAATCACTGCCTAGTCGTTCTGGGTACAGTGGTGATGAGGAGTAGTAACATCTCTGTCATGGTTAGCAGATACTCTGTTGGAAGGAGGAGACCAGAAATTTGTCAGGTAAGTGACCATTATTTTTTAATGGAAGTTAGGAAGTAAGCGAGAGGGAGATCCACAATAGGGGGGATGCACAGGGGCATTAATTCAGTGTTAGGGGAAGCTTTCAGGAGCGGGTTGATGAGTAACAGACAGAGTAGCTGAAAGACCGGCTCAGGAAAATGTGCCATAGCCCCGAGAATCAGCAGGTATCTGTGCCCGGAGGTGGAGAGAGCTTGGTGTGCTTGAGGATGGGAAGTCGGGACCAGTGGACTGACTCATTGGATAGATACCATGGAGTGAAGGGGTTGCCTTGGGGAAGGTGGAAGGGGATGTGGCACAGGCCTTTTTCTCTATTTAAGGAGGTCTAGTTCCATTCAGAGTATAGTAAGAAGCCCGAGGAGAAATGATGTAGGTGATGTACAGTTGAAGAAGGCGCTTTAAGGGAGGCCTCTGGAGAATGGCTTGAAGGGAGCCAGCAGGGTCTCAGTGAGGTCCCGACCAGTCCCAGGGAGACCCACAATCCTGCGCCAGGGGTGTGTTCTCACCAGTGCCCTGTGGTGACCTGGGCCATGTGAGCTGCTCCCACTACCACCCACTCCAGGAAGAAGTGGGGCAGGTGGCCACAGGTACTTCTTTGGTGAGGAAGAGCCACTTTTTATAGCAGAACCACTCAAGCCTTCATTACTACTGTTTCCACGCATAAATCACCATCCATAATTGCATTAAGTCCCAACCTGCTCACTTCCAGGAACACTATATTTTCCATCTCCTCACCTTCACTGTATTAAAAAAAAAACACTTCCAGTATGTTTAAAATTTAAAATTCAAAGACATGTACCTGGCCAGCAGATATCCTTGATTTTTTTTTTTTTTTTTTTGGTCTTTTCCTAGTAGAAAATATTTTTAGGCCTGTAACAACACTGTGTCACTAAATGACCTTCACAGCTTAATTTAAATGTAGGTGAAAGTGGAATTCAAACCCTCACTAGAATCTTTTGGTGAGTCCCACCTGGTTCCTGCTGCTTTTGTTCATTTTTCCCCCGTGTGCTCTTTTCTCATTGGCCAATATTTTAGAGAAGGAGAAGTTGTGTTCTTGCACTCTGTGTTGCTGAATTATTAAATGATAATGTACTAATAAGCACTTACCTAGTGCTTTATTCAAGGAGTTGTTATTTACAACTCTACCCTAGAGAGCAAAGAAAATGTGTTCTCTGTAAAGTTTCCAAGGGAACATTAGCTCATTTGTTGCTGCTTGACCCCCACAATGCTAGAATTTTCCATTTATTAGTTATCAAATAAATGAGTTGGATGATACACAAGGTAGGAAATAACTTCCCTTGGATGAGGGTTGGAGTCATATACAGCAAATTAGCTTGAATAGATGCTCTCAAAATTTGGAAGGACAGTCCTCACACCTGCCTTCATCTTCTTGACCTAGTTTCTTTACTTACATTTATTTGTCTTCATATGGGTGCAAAAATTATTATGCATATGCAAAAACACTGAGGTGGTCAAGCTCAACTCACCCAAGTTTGACATGTGCCTCAAACACATGTTATTTTAAATAGAACTGTTAGACTTGTGTTGGGTTGAGTTTGTGGGCTGTTTATTAAAGTGATGGAGGAGAGAGAGAACTTCGGAACAATTAAGAGTCAAAGGATATAAACAAGGACAGGGCCCCCCTCTAGGCAGGTTTTGTTTGGCCAACTCATGTTGTCCCTGTGTAGGAAACTCAGGTGATTTAAAATAGAGGACAGGTTTTATAATTTTGGTTTTTTCTTTTTCCTTTCTCTCTCCTTTCTTTCTTTCAATATTGTTTGGTAAAACTCAACAGTAGCCTGGTAGTATCCACCCCTTCTAGAAGTGCCCCTCTGGACCACTTTACCACAGTTCCTGTCCTTTCCGATTTTCTTAACATCTTGCATGCTTCATTCATTTCCAGTACTTTGCTGACTTTTGTAGCCCATTAAGTGTGTGATCACCAGAACAGTGACATCATCGAGGCGGGTGGCAGTGTCTAACACGGTCCCCAGTGACTCTCTGCTGATTGGCATGCCCTTCTGAGTCACCGTTCCTGGTGTTGGTTGGGTCTGGGGGGCTTGCTCTTTGGAAAACACTGGGCCACAGGAGTGATGAGGCGTCATTGGGAGTCTGGGTGGTGGAAGCTGAGATTTCTACCTCGCCGCTGCCCTCTGCCTTCTCCTTTGCTCACTTTCAGGGCGCAGTGGCCAGGCTGGGTGGCACAGACTAAGGGCCCACCGTCTCTGCACTTGGTTCAAACAACTACCAGAAATTAAGTCCTGGCACTGACATGAATAAGCAAATCCTTTCCCTGTTGAGCTGTGAACAGAGAGCACAGCCCTGGACCAATATCTTCATTGCTTCCTTGTTAGGAGCCCAGAGGTGAACTGAGCATGGGCACACGTACCTGTAATCTCAGCACTGAGGGAGGCCGAAGCAGGAAGATCTCAAGTTCAGAACCTTGAACAACTTTGTGAGATTCTTTGTTTAAAAAGAATGAAAACATGAAGAATAAAAAAATCACATGTAGTGGGTCGAGCTAAATTGTGCTCATATTCCTAACTCACAGAAACTGCATTGTTTAAGCTTTTAGACATAAGAAAAACTTGTACTACAGTACATAAATATGCCTTGCTCTGCAGAAAGGTGTTGCGCATACTAGAACTTTTCCTTGGGATTCTACACGAAGGCATGAACTTTTAGGTTCCCATGACTGGAAAACAGTTGTCATTACACGTCAATATGAAAAGAGCTAACATCACCTAGTGGTGAGACAACTGTTGTAAGGCTCTCCTATACTGCTGTTGCTTATCTGGTTATTTTTAAAATACAGTCCTACGCTGTATCGCAACATTCTGGTCAACACTGGGCTGCATACATAGCAATGATTCCATAAGATTACAATAGTGCTAAAAATTCCCTGTCACCTAGTGATTTTGTAGACATTGTGGAGCTATAGAACATGAATGGGGACAGTGTTGGCATAAACACACACTGTACTGAGTCATAAAATACAGCACATGTGATTAGGTCCAGGACCCATTTCTTTAAAAGATAGTAATCTATTATGTTAGAGTCATGCATTTCTTTTACTTTTTCCCGTTTTTGTTGAGATCATAATAACTATATAAAAGTTTATTGTAAAGCAGGATGAAGTGTAATACCAGCAGCGGTCTCCTAGGTCTCACATTTTACTGTGTCTCTTGACTACACCTATAACCTGCAATGATTGGTTGTTTTGTACCATGTAGAAACCTACAAGTTATGATCACATGACAACAAAGTCATATAATAACACAATTCTTAACACATGATAGTATCATTTATTTTGTTTTTTTTTCTAAAGTCCCTTTGCTGTACTTCCAAGTACTGTAGTTATCAAAAATACGTCTCAAATCAAAAACAGTACAACATTTTTGACCAAAACAAGATTTCAGAAAGCCAGACTCTAAGAGGAGACGAGTAGAACCAGGCAGACATCCAAAATGGGCTTCTCTTGGCCCTGGGGGAAGTGGGAGGGTTGATTCTCCTTCACCCGGAACCCAGGGTGAAATCAAAGTTAGGAAAGAAACAGAACAGGGCTAGGACACCAGACTCAAAGATTGAGATGGGCGTCTGTACTAAGAAGCTATAAAACCCCGGTGGATTCCCCTGTAACCACTCTCTCAGTTGGACAATTGGCCTGATTCATGCTTTATTCGGTTAGCTTTGTAAAAGCCTCTGGGCTGTACCAGGCGTTCTGCTTCATGTGGAGATAAAAGTGAATGAGGTGTAAAGCACTGTGCGTGGCGTCTTTAGTTCCTGAGGTTGTGACATTTAAGTTTTAAATGCAACGTAAGGTGTATTTTATTCAAAATTACTTTAACAGTTTAGCATGTGGAAATACTAGAGATGGTAGAGGAGTCACTCGTGCTACATTCTTGCTCAACTGGTACTTTTGTTATTACTTAAATTCTCCCTATCAAACTTTTATCTTTTTCAAAAATTTGCTTGATCAACATGAATAAAGAGAGACAGACAGAGGAAATAGTGGAAGTCGAGCCCCAGCTTCGCACACCCTGAGCAGGCTCTCGGCGGCTGAGCTATGCTGCTGGAGCTCTTCTTTGAAAGCTCTTCACGGTATTCGTACACACATACTTTAACAAGCATTTTAGTGTAATGTTTTAGAGCCCTTAAATGATTTCTTTATGTAAACTTTGCATTCCTGTAAACCCTATATGAAACACATTACTCTATGCATATATGTGTTTATTAGCAGTTTCAGCCAATTCAGTTCCTTATTGAGTAATAACGTCATGTTTTATGGATGTTGTGTGTGTGTATTATGCATATGATGGCAGTGTAAAATTGAATTAGAAATAAAAATAACAGAAATGTAATTTGTGACTAGGTTCAGAGGGTTCTTAGATAAAATGCAGCAGTAAATCATTAAAACCCTGCTTATCATGAGTTGGTTGAACCAACACTCCCCAGTAATTATTCTGTCATAAAATTCTTGTGATGGGCTGTGTGTTTGACCTGTGACACATGTGTAGTTTCATATCCCCTCCACAGCATCACCTGCCTCATTGCTTCTGGGGAACTTGCTAGTTTGGGAGGGTTTTAACTCTTCGAAAAAATCCATTGAATCATCTCGCCCAACTTCATCTTTTAAAGTATTCCCAGGACCACACGTAGTGCATCAAGTATGAGAAGTAGATCAAAGGTTAGTGATACTTAATTGGACTTCATTAAATGGTAATATAAGATCTGGAGCTCCTCATTATGCCCCAAGATTGGACAGCAACGTCATGACATCAAGAAATAATGAACTAGCGCCATCCATTATCATGCCTTGCAACACTGCAGCAACTTATTATGTTCCAGAGAGAGTGTCTGCGGCGAGATGCACAGTGAGGTGCATGCTAATAAGTCGGTCTAGTTCCCATTTGGAGAAGGACTGTAGTTTTGTGTGATGAAGACTTTCTGATTGAGACTGTTACGATTTAGAAGACTCTATTGGTTACAATTGTCCCTTAATATTGTTTGTTAGCTGCTCTCAACCATAAAACACAAGGTGATCTGGTCATTCCCCAGCTTGTACAGTTCCTTCGAAAGGAGCTGTGCCGCTGCTTGGTTTTGAGTGTAGGGACTACCTATTCCTTGATTTTCAGTGTGACAGTTTCCAAGGGACGACGTAGGACGTTTGCCCCTAAACAGCTTTTGTTTAGATCAGAGTTGGTTCTGTTGTTCTCATTCTGCTCCGGGAATGGGAATCCACACATGCAACACAATAGTAACTGTAGTTAACACGTCAGGGAAAATGAACGCACAGATGAGTTGTGTAATGCCATGGGCCTCTGAGATAACCACAGTGAGGGACAGTGAGCTAATCTTGGTCTTCTGTAATTTAAAGCTATAATGCCTTTTGTCACAATTCAGCATAAGTGCTTCTCCTATGTGACCCACAGAATAAACTCCAACCTCCACTCCAAACATGGACAGTATGCTGATTTGCTTCAGGGCATGAATATGACATTAGACATTGTCTGCCTCAGAGAAGGAGTAGCCTGTTCTCTGGGAATTTCTGTGAGTAAAGAATTAAATATTAAATGGTACAAATGCCTACAATCATTTAGGCGATTGTGAAGGAATGGGGATAGGGATGAAATTGACCATATTAAGAAGTCACGTGGTGGTGACCTCAAGGCTTCCTAAGTCGTGTGTGAAACCAGACTTCAAGTTGCATGACCCCTGCAGGGAAGGATGCTTAGAAAAGCACGAGAGTGTGTATTTCGGCAGTATCGTGTACAGAAGGTATACTAAAGTATTATCTACCTTTAAGATAACTGGCCTGGTGTCTGAAACGTTAACTTCTTATCCATGTTAATATTTTTCTGTGTTATGTGACTGAAACTGTGTTGGGACCATTGTGTAAAAATCACTCTTCTGACCGATATCCTAGCAAGCATTCAGTGGAGGTGTGCATCCAAGGAAACAAAGCTTCCTGGGAGACACCAACAGAGGCACCCAGGAAGGAACAACTTTTGAAGGCTCTGTTAAGGAATGCTGAGGAGCCAGGCAAGGGAGGGTCCAGAGGCAGAAGGGAAGGGGAGAGGATGTTTTCAAATAAAGCAAATCATATTCATGGGGCAGAGTTCATCCCAGAGTAGATTTGAAACACAGAAAGAGTTAATGCCTGCAAATGAGAATAAAGTTTGAAGGCACCAAAGAGATTAGAAGTGGCTGGAGAGCAGAGGATGTTATAAATCGGTATGCTTCGTTGTTGGACATTTTCATAATGCTTTTCGTAGTTGCTTCTGCAAATAGCACTTCTCACATTGACACTCCTGTGATATCCATGCCCGAGTCCTCCCAGTCAAACCTTGGCAGCTGCTGGTCCTGTGGACCACATGAGGATCAGGCACAACTCAGGGACAGGAACCTCCGTCGGTAGTCCAGTGCTGTCCACTGGTCATGTCCTAGTGATGGAAATGGCACACAGACCTGTCTCATTCCAGGAAGAAGCACCCTGGTTTTAAATCCTAAATATTACTCTTGCTCAACTGATTAACTTCCTTCACTGAACTTAGCCCAACCTGGGCCGTTCTCTGAAAATAAAGCTGAAACACAACTTTCTCACCATGTAATTCATGACTGTTTGGTGCCCTCCCCACCCCGTTGGTGGGACTATGAAGTATCATCTGGAGAATCTTCCAGTATATATTTTGATTGTTTGTGAATAATTATTAAAAATCATGACAGTTTTGAAGTTTGTACTGAAGCCGACTAGAAACCATTGGAAGAATTGTGATCATCTCACTGTGGCTTCCTTCACCGTTGTTGGGAAGTGCCCAGAGCTGCCGGAGCCAAGGCAGTAAGGGGAGCGTGCCTTTTGGTTTTCATGATCTGTTTTTATTTTTCCCAAATTATGCTTTTTTACTAATATGTATTCGTAATCCATGGTAAGGGCATTCAGCTTGAGGACCTGATGCACGTGTGTGTCACATCTTCACTGTTTTTACTTCCCTTCTCCCTTCCCACCTTTTCCCCCTTCTCACCTCCCCTTCCCTCTCTCCAAAATCTGTCTTCCTGTTTCCTACATGACTCTTATTTACACATTGGGCTTCTCATATGTGATATTTCACCTTCTTTGCTAAGCATCATGGTCTCGAGGTACATCCATTTTTCTACAAATGACTTAAAGTTATATTTTTCTCCATTTTATTGATATGTAGAAGAGCAAAATTTAAGGTTTATAATGGAGTTGAGCTTTTTGTGCACATACATATCTTGTCAAGGTGACAAGGACTTTCCCACTCCCCTTTTGTCCCACCCTTCTCTCCATCCCCACCCAATCCCCCTGTTTCACTTTGTTTTTCGTTTTAAGTTCCATGAGATAGTTGTGATCTGGGTTCCTCATATCAGAGAGACCATCCGATGTTTCACCTTCTGCTTCTGACTCACTTCACTAAGCATGATGGTCTCAAGTTTCTTCCGTTTGCCTGCAAAAGCCTCCACGCTGTTGGACTTTATAGATGCATAGTATTTCGTTGTGTATAAATGCCACAGCTTGTGTATCCCTTGGTCTGTTGATGGGTATTTTGGCGACTTCCATATTTTAGCTATTGTTAGTTGTGCTGCTATGAACATGGGTATACATATATCTCTGTTATGTGTTGTTTTAGTCTCTTTTGGATATATTCCCAGGAGGAGTGTCGCAGGATTGAAGGGGACATTTATTTCTAGTCTTTTGAGAGCTCTCCATACTGCTTTCCAAAGTGGTTGTACGAATTTACACTCCCACCAGCAGTGCAGGAGGGTTCCTTTCTCCCCACAGCCTCGCCAGCACTGATTACTATTTGACTTGTTGATATCAACCATTCTCTCTGCAGTGAGATGGTATCTTAGCTGTTGTTTTGATTTGTTATGGCAGACTCGTATTCGTTATGTATAACTATATCACATCTTCTTTATTCGTTTGTTAATGGGCATATCAGCTGCTTCCAGGACTTGGCTATTGTGAGTTGTTCCACTGTAAACATGGGTACATGTATCCATGCTATAGGATATCTTTAACTCTTTAGGGAAGATACCCAGAAGAAGCAGAGCTGGGTCAAAAAAAAAAAAATCTGTGTTCAGTTTTTTCCCACTTTATTGATATGTATAGGTACAATACATAATGTTTACATTGATCCTGAATATTTTGAGCATATACATATTGTGACAAAGTTACAAATCCTTCCCCTCTCCCTTTTCAACCCTCCCACTCCCCCACCCCTCCAATTTCCATTATTAGTTCTATGAAGTAATTGTGATCTTGGTTTAATAGATACAGGTATACCCATGTTCATAGCAGCACAACTAACAATAGCTGAAATGTGAGGACACCCATCAACTGACCAATGGATACCTAAATTGAAGTACTTCCACACAATGGAATACTACTTGTCTATAAAAACAGGTTAGAGGCATTTGTAGGTAAATGGAGGAACCTAAGGAACCTTGAGAGCATCAGTGAAGTGAGTCAGAAGGAGAAGGTTAAATATCAAATGGTTTCTCTACTCTGTTCACTTTTTTTTGAGGAACCTCCATACGAATTTCCATACTGGTTGTACCAGTATACAGTCCCACCAGTAATATAGAGACATTCCTCTTTCAATGATTAATTCACCTCCCATTTACTGAAACAACAGAGCTCTGGTAAATCCTACGTGTTACTAAAACTTGAAAACTGAAATTAAGGTATTTTTCTTTCTTTTCTTTTTCTTTTTTTGTTAGTTTTGTACTCCCTGCTTTTTACATGTGAACAGGCACAGAGTGGCTTTGCAATAAATACATGCTAGTAAGTGTTTGCAGCATGACTTGTCACGTTGCCTACCGTGAATTTGCAGTTTTGAAAATCATAACCTCTGTACATTTCTCTCCTATACTGAAGGAAAATGTTCTTTTGAACTGTCGATAGCTTTCTGTATTGAAAGCATGCTTCCAGGAAGCCTTTGGTGACCACAACTACTAGGATAGGAGGATTTCAGTTCCTCACTGCCTGGTGTAACCAAAGAAATGAGGCTGTTGCCTCTTTGATGAGCTGGATTCTTGGTCAGATTTATGTCAGTTACTGAGGTGAACCCTTGCCTGTCTCCACCTGGAGGTAGGAATCCTCCTGAATTCCTCAGTGGCTCCTTCTCCCATCTGCTCACCTCCCCCTCCATCTAGATATCCGACTTGCCAAGGCTCTTTGCTCCTCTGTTCCCCTCCTCCCTGTCTTTCTCTCATCCATCCCTTCAACAGTAATGTGTGCCAGGCCCTTGGCTACACAGGATGCTTCAGTCGCTACAGGCTCCTGAAGAAACTCCAGCGTTTGGCAGTGGCGTGTTAATATCTTCCCTCATTGTGAGGTGCTCTCACGAAACACACCATGAGTTTGGCCCAGAAACGCTTCTGAAAATCGTTTGTCCTTTTTTCTTTTGTGGATAATTAGCAGATTCCTAAAAATGTGTGAAACTCATGAAAACAGTGAGTCAAGCCAGTTTGCTGTTCCTCGATATTCCTTCCGTGTTGAAGTCTTTGCTCTTTGATTCTGCCAAACCTTCACGAAGATTGGGTTCACTTGGGTAATCGGAGGCCCTTGCCAAGTTCCCTTTGCTCGTCATTACCTGATGTAGATACAGAGTAAAGCATGGTCCTCTCCTCTCTTGTTTTCTCCTCACAACTCAGCGTCATTTTCTGTTTGCAAACAGCCTTTCAGGTGTCTTTTACAGGTGTGTTTATGAAAGATAACACCCAAAGCAAGACCTGTGTGAATCACAGATGTCTAAGGAATTCTCAAGAACTAAACACAGGTAGATAAAGAAAAAAATAGTGTCAGTGACTCAGAAGACTTCTGCTCTGGCTAGTCACCCCATGCCTGGCTACAGGTTATTCTTTCATCCTTACACATTAGCTTCGCTTATTTTTGAACTTTCTGTGGTTCTCTGTCGAACTTGTGGCTTTATCTGTTCAGTCCTGTTTGTGAAATTGATTGTGGTGGGTGATGTTCTTGATGAGTGCATGATCTAATTAGCTAAGAATTTCTGGAAATCCCCTGGAATGGTGCTTGGCAATTCAAGTGATCACACGTAACAGTGTCATGAGCTTTTGCTTATTTATCCCTTGGGAGTACCTGCCGTGTTCCCTTTCTGTGGCCTGAGGTCCTTTTTTTTTTTTTTAGCAAAGCACTGCTTCGCCTTAGTGGAAAATGCCTGTTTTCAAGATGGTATATGCAAGTTTACTCTTACCTCAGAAAGAATAATTCCTTCATTCTACATTCTTACCGGCCCTTGGTTCTGTCTGTCTTTTTGATTTTCATCGTTGCAGTGAGTGTTGTGGTGGTATTGTGGCGTTAATTTGCATTTTATTAATCACTAATGCAGTTGAGCACTTGTTTGTGTAATTACTGGTCTCTGGATATTGTGTTTTGTGGTTTCTGTTTTAATGTCTTGCTAGTTTTTCCACTGGATTGTCTTGCTTTGTCCTATTGATTTGTGAAAGTTCTTTTGTATTCTGCATAAAAGGCCTTTGTTATCTGTGGTGAGCATCCTATTATGTGAGTTCTTTTTGTTCTCTTAAGGGTATTTGCTTTTTCCTTGTTTGTTTGCTTGTTTTAAAATGAATAAAGGTTTTTAATGTTAATGTGTTCAAATGCCTAAGTGTTTTTTGCAGACTGATTAAACCATCCTAAATTACAGAACATGAAATTTCATAGAGCCTAACTTTCTTGGGCATTGATAGGCGTGAAGGTTGATTTCCTCATATAATTTATAGCTTATTAGTTTTAAATTATCATTTGGATTTAATAAAGAATTTTTAAATAGATTATATTTCTTTTTCATCCATCCTATGTGGTTTATAGGGTTTTTTCCTGTGTATTGGAAATGATCTACCTATCCATCCATCCACTAGAAGCTATTAATTTTTTTATGTATAAGGAGCCATTTGGAACTAGATGTTTTATATCCATGTTCTATTTCTTGATGCAACCCTAACTCTTGCAAAGAATTTTTTGTTTCCATTAATAATCAAGTATTCTAAACAAAAAGAGTGGTATATCTTCTCTGAGCTTAAAACTCTTTTTTCACTGAGGACAAAGCCAAGGGTGGGTAAGGAAACCTGACTTGAAGCCAACCACCATTTTATGTGGTGCTGCTTTTGTTGTTTTTTATTATTCGAGATAAGGTTGGTGAGCACGCTCCTGTAGTCTGCCATTTCCGGTTTCAGATGTGGGTCTAGGTGCCTAATGGGTTGGGAGCGGAGTGGGCGATGGTCAGTGGTGCCTCCTGTCTGTCTAGGCCGTCACTTTAGATGATCAGATCTCCAAACTAAGCACCCACTAGCACCCACTAGGGATCACATTCCCTTTATTTACACCTTAAAGTTCCTGAAGGGTGATCTAAAATGTTAGCTTATCAAGTCACAGAAAGAAAGTTCTGGGAAGGTGAATGTCACGCTTTGTTCCCTATCATACAACAAGTACGCACGAGCTATATTCACAACCGCTGCGCATGGGGTGAGAGCTTGGTAACCTTGGCCCAGAGGAAGCAAAGGAAGGAAGTGCCAGACACTGGCTGACCCTGGCTGGCCCATTTTGGCTCATGGAATTCAGCCCACTTGCCCATGTCATTATATCTGGCACACACACACACACACACACACACACGCACAAAAAAAAATGTATCCCAGAGAGCAACTTTTGCCTTAAATGTGGCTTCTCAAGGCCCTTCAAGTGTACCCAGCCCTCTCCTTCTGCTACCCCTATTTCATTAACTTCGGATTTTTAAAGTAAACCTTTAAAAATGGGTGAGCTCTCATGGCTGCCTTGGTGTCCAAATTGACTGAAAATGTTTACCTTTCATGGTCATTTTGACTTTAGGAAGAGCTGGAAGTCACCCATTGGCCAGATCTGGTGAATAAGGTGGACGAGGACACACATAATATTTTTGCAAGCCTGCCTTTTCATTGCAGGGCACTCGTCAGTGGCGTTCACCACCTTTGTGGTCGCATCTTGTTCTCGGTTAGTATACGACCTGTGTCCATGTTAATTTAATCTCTCTGAGCCTCGGTTTCTTCATGTTTAACATGATTTGTAGTAATTCCACCTTACGTGTAGGCTGCTTGGAGTTTAGAGTAAGATGATGCAGGATGAGTCCGGCATTGGGCCACGCACCAGCTGGGTTGCCATGAACAGGGCTGTTGTCACCGTTGTACCTCTTCCTGTCGCCATTGGCATCCCGGTCCTGGGCACACGGGCCTCTCTCCTGGTGATTTTGGTGAGCGAGCTTTGAAGACCTCTTAGAGGAGAAGAGGCTGCTGAGTGGAAAGGCGCCTGGCGCACTCCGTAGGTCTTAGCTTCAAGCTGCCATGCTTGAGTGAATCGTCACTGTCTCCGTGAGGAAGGTGCTGTCACAGAGCTGCTGTTTGTCATGTGGAGTCAGCTAGTTCCCTGCCTCGAGTGGTGTCAGAGAGGGATCCTAATGAATTCTAACATTGTGGTGTCATTTTTTTCTCCCCCTCAGTGTTCCTTGTCAGTCACCAAAGGCTTCCTTTGTGTCTACATGACCCTGTAGTGATAGAAATGATTAATTAGATTACTGTTTGTCTTGCATCTGCCGCCATGAGGCCTCATGGCCTTGCTGATACTGGAAGGCTGGCAACATCTGAGTAAGTTTCAGGTGCTAAGAGTATGTCCCTGGGGAAATATTCCCATGTGTTCCTGAGGGTGGTTCTAGTTAATCCACTTGCACTTGATTGCCAGGAGCTTTGTTTTCTGAAAGCAGGATGCTGAAATGGAAAAAGGATGTGCTAAGAATTTATTGTGGGATCCAAAGGTGTGACACTTCCTTTCTACCCTAAGTGCCACAAAAAACACTTTTAAAAAATAAGGTTAACAAGAAAACAATATAACATATTTAAGTAATTAAAACTTTATGTGGCCCAAGGGCCTTCAGAAGCCAGCACCCTAAGACCAGGAGAAAATGATCCCTAAAGTAGGGACAATGTAGTACAATAAGAAATGTACTCAGACCAAGAGGCCGGTCTGATGCTAGCAGAGCAAAGTGGGGGAACCCAGCAAGACTCAGCAGTTCAGGTTCTTCTTAATTCTCTATGTGTCCAGGCTGGTGACACAAGCCCTTCAGGAGCAAGAGGTCTTAAGGTCTCCTACCAGACAAGGTAGGAGAATTTCTTTATGGCCAATACACAGAAAGGCAAGAAACCTTTTCTAGGGACTCTTTCTGGGTTCTGTGGCTGGTTTTAAGGGAAACGGGTTCTGATATCTACAAACCACCTTGAGAAGTGGAATTCTTGGTTTCTGTGGCCTCCCTGTGCGGAAAGAGCGAAGGAGGAGAAGGAAGGGCGGGAAGGCACCTAGCTTCAGAGTCCTGTGTCCCTGCACCTCAGAGTACTTGGCATACCACAGCACCATTCTCTGGGGTATCACTTCCAGAGCCCCAGCATTATCAGTCCATTCCTCTGGGTTTCGCAGAATACGATCTTCAGACAGCTTACCTTCTGGTCGTTTCTGAAGCGGGTGGGATGTGCAGATTCCAGGACGCATCTGCCTGGTTTTGCTTCGCATCTGTGGAGACAGTTTCACATTTAGCAGGTGCACATAGAAAATGTGAGGACCACAGTCTTCACCTCTGGCTATGTGAAATAAACATGTATGTTTTGGGAGGATTGTGCAACATGTGAATAATAAAATTACCACATGGGTTGCTAATTTTGTTTTCTTTCTGTATCGTAGGAACCAGAAAAAAAATACTTTTTCATTTATTTCTAATTAAATAATGCATCTGGGTCTTCCCCTAGCAAAATAGTCTGAACTTCTAATGAGACCAGAGGACAAATTAAATCAAGAAAGTAAATAATCCTAGGACCGAATTTTGACAAATACCTTTTGCCTCATGTTGCCATCTAGTAATTTCAGATACTACATACATCATACTACTCATTTTAGAGACATTAAAAATCACATCTGCACAAACAGTTGAATCCAGTTTCCAGTTCATCTGGGCCGTGGTAGGGACTTGAAAGGGCTTCTACAGGAAATCCCATGTAAAGAGAAGGGGAAGTCAATGTGTTTGTTCTTCCCCTCAACCCACCTCTCTTTGTGGTACTGAAAATTGAATCAGGGCCTACATACAGAGCCAAATCCCAGGCTTATAGTTTTTTTTTTTTAATTTTACACGAGTTCTCACTAAGTTTGAGCTTGCTATCCTCCTGCGTCAGCCTCCCTTGGTGCTGGGATTATGATTATGATCTGCACCACCATGCTAAGCTGAGTCAATGGTCTTTTATGATATAGCCTATCTGTTCCTCTGTTTTTAAGTTCCGTGGTAAACATTTTATTATACATTTTCCTTTGTAATGTTCTTTCCTAGTATTCCTCCTGTGGAATCTTTCATAATTAAGACAACAGGCTGAGCCCAAACTCAAGATGTAACTGGTTTACAGTTTACAACATTTCCCACAGGACAGGCAGGACTATGATTGCAGAATAGAATGGCTCGTAAGCTTGTTCACATGGTGGAAAACCAAGACTACAGGCAGAATTAAGAAAACCACCTTCACAGGTAAATTGGACCCGAAATGTGATACACTAATGAAGCCAGGCTAAGGGTCGTACCCGATTATTTTTGCCTTTCCTTATATCTCTATTGGCTTGGCCTTAGCGCAGTCCCTTATGGAATTAATGAAGTGAAATATTTAAGGAAATGTTTCTGGATGAGAGTCTCATCAGCTGATCCTAATTATTTTTGTCCATTATTGATACGTATACATGTGATACATAATGTTTGCCTTGAACTTGAATATTTTGGGCACATATATGTCACACCCAAGTGACAAGTCCTTGCCTCTCCCTGTTTGATCTTCCACACCTCTCCCCTTCCTGCTAGTTCCTCACTTTCTCTCCCCCCTCAAGTTCTGTGAAATGACAGTATTCTGGGTTTCTCATATTAGAAAAACCATTCAGCGTTTAACGTCCTGCATCTGACTCACTTCACTGAGTGTGGTCACCTCAAGTTGCATCCATTTATGTACGAAGGCCTCAGAACTCTTTCTTTATAGATGAGTAATACTCCATCGCGTACTTATACTATCATTTATGTGTCCATTGATCTCTTGATGGGTATTTTGACTCTACAGTTGGCATAATTTTTGTATTACATCAAAGACAGTATAATCAAGGACTTTTAAAACGAGGCCACTTGTGGGCCTTAGCAAACCGCATAACAACTCTGTTTCGTGTAGGTGTGGTACAGATACAAACTCATAAGCCACTTGATAGCATCTGATTTGCCTGTGGGGCTCTTGGGAGGCCTGATTGATGCAGTCTTTATCTGGGACATGATTTGAACTGGTGTTC